>BSBK01009161.1:300000-622906 GCA_027943335.1 Chamaecyparis obtusa
GATCTAGGTCCTATCTAAGAAAATGTGATGCTTGGTGGAGGACGAGTGCTTAGCTATAGCTGATTTATGGACTCTATCATGTTCAATGTCTGCATTGTGTTCATGGATTCTGGTGTGGAAAGATCAGCCAGTTTTGCCTATATAAGAGGTTCCATAAGAACACGAGATCTTATACACCCCAAAATCTAGAAAAGAGTCTTTGGAATCTTTGAGAGGGGGGACATGATTTCTTAACCGAGAGGGGGGTTTGAAAGAAACACGCAGACCCCTTTTGGTTAAGATTTTGGCAATTTTCTAAGAGATGCCATCAACAAAAGGGAGGGTGGCAAAAATGGGAGGCGGGGAAGGGGAAGGTTGAGGACAGGAGTTGGCAAGAAAGAAGGTCTTGGCTTGGTTAAGAGCCTTAGAAATTTGTTTGTGAGAGTACCCATTCCAGTTGAAGACCTGGTGAAGATGGGTAAGCTCTAGGTTAAGATTGTCATCATCACAAATTCTAAAGTCTCTAAGAGCAAGGGTCCTAAGGATGCCAATTTTTTGGCTGGGATGGTGGTGGGAAGAGGAGTGAAGGTATAAGTCGGTGTGGGTAGCTTTGCGATACACACGCTGACCAAAGGAGCCATCAAGCTTCTTAATGAGGAGCACATCAAGGAAGGGTAATTGGTTGCTAGACTCAATCTCCTTGGTGAAGGAAATGCTGGGGGCTAAGCTATTGAGGTGCTGGTGCAACTCAAGTTTTTTAAGCCTGTGTGGCCAACACATGTTGGTGTCATCAACATAACATTTCCACCATTTGGGCTTGAGGGGGAAGGAGTGGAGGGATGAATCCTCAAAATGCTCCATGTAGAGGTTAGCGATGACAGGGGATAGGGGGGAACCCATGGCCACCCCATCCGCTTTTGCATGCTTTTATAGATGTTTGATTAAAAAATTATATAATTGTTTTTGCTTATTTATGTGTGCACTTTCTTCTATATTTTTGTGGTTATGATTTTTAGTTATATATATATATATATATATATATATATATATATATATATATATATATATATATATATATATATATATATATATATATATATATATATATATATATATATATATATATATATATATATATATATATATATATATATATATATTCATGTATATAGATATACATGTATGTATAAGTATATATATTCGTGTATATTTCTAGGCATGTATAACATATTTGTATTTTGTTATCTATGAATGTTGATATACATGAATATATATACTTATATATATTCACACACACACACACACACACACACACACACATATCTATATATATATATATATATCTATATCTATATCTATATATATATATATATATAGATATAGATATATATATATATATATATAGACATATATATATATATATATATATATATATAGATATATATATCTATATATATCTATATATATATATATATATATATATATAGATATATATATCTATATATATATATATATATATATATATATATATATATATATATATATATATATATATATATATATATATATATCTATATATATATATATATATATCTATATATATATATATATATATATATCTATATATATATATATATATATAGATCTATATATATATATAGGTATATACGAGAATATATATATATTATTATTAATATATTTTCATATTTTTATTTATAACTAAATAATAATATATAATACATGCATTAATTTTGTATTTTTAATTGCTTTTCTCTCTTATAGGTCTTTTCTCATTGATGGCGTGTCTTCTCCTCCCCCTTTTCCCTTTATGTTCCTCTTGTGAGTAGCTAAATCTGCATTTTTACTATTATTCTTGGCTCTTTCATATCCTGATGATGGATCATAGAGTGTGATCCGAAACATTGATACTAAAAATTCACACACAATCAAATCCAGAAATTCAGCTCTTTATATATTATATATATGTGTGTGTGTGTGTGTGTGTCTCTCTCTCTCTCTCTATATATATATATATATATATATTATATATATATATATATGGTGCAAGAGCACCTCCTTAAGGCTCCAAGGTGTTAAATCTTCATCATTCTAGCTTCCTATTGAATTCTATGTAATTTTTTGTGCAAGGAAGCATATTGATTTGATTTGGACCTTTGGCTTTGTAATAAGACCCACTTGTAGGCCCTTTACCAAGTAGATGATCATATAAATCTCTTGGTCAAAGTTGGCCAAGATCAATTTTATTGTTTCAGTCTTAGGTCTTGTCTTAGAGTCATTTGGTGACCTCTAGGACCTAGAAGCTTAGGCTAGTTTCTTAGTTTTTGAGTTTTGCAACAATTTCTAAAAGTTGCTATAAAGTTGCATAACAAATTTTGCAAAAATGTTGCATATGTTTAAATTGGTGTCTAAACCACCTCTCCAATAGCTACAACCACCTTCCTTTTGGTTGGGAGCCTTGGAATGGTTTATTATGCCCTCTTTGAAGATCATCAACATTGTGGGATGATTGGCATGAGCAATTTGACAATAAAGAACAAATTTATTGGTTTTTCCTATGTTTTCCTGAGTTCTCTAGTCTGGTGCAGATGTGTAGTGCCATGGATTTTTGAGGATTGTTTTTATTGCATGAATAGTGACTTCTCTCCCTATGAAAGAAACTTGAAGACATGAGTCAATTCCATGTGCGAGATATTCCAAACTAACCGTGGACTACCTGAAAATGGGAAATTGAGAGGGTTGCCACTTCTTTGGGCTCTAACTTGGGTTCCCACCAATGGTTTAAGCCCAAAATTCATTGGATGTGAGTTTAGGTACTATGATTGGGTATTATAGAAGTTGAGGCACAAAATACCAATCCAGTGAATTTACCAGGGAGCCCTAGTCCAAGCATCTTCATGTGCTTGGTTCAAAAATGGGCTTTTGAGTGTGCAGTGGGTCTTTGGGAGTGGAAACCCACAAACCAATTGTGGTTTTGATGTTGAGAGATTTGTATTCGATCACTAGAAGCATTGGTAGGATGGGGACGGCTGAATGGTGAAGACATTCTCACCAAAAGGACTTAGAACATGCCTAATTAGCTTGGTTAAAACTTAGGAAAAGTAGATGGGTGGAAGGATCCAAATCTCTTAATCCTTGCATCCTTGTATCTTAGTTAAAGGGTACTCTTAATGGTGGTTGGTTTACCTGGGTGTTCAACCTATTGAAGTTTTCCCCCTAAAACCCCTGTCCAAGGGCTACTAGCCAAATTGAGGCCAGTTTGAGTCTTCTTAGTTGATCCAGTGTAGTTTGATTGGTTAGTTTAAAAGACAACCCTACCTTGAATTAAGGATGTAATCCCCTCCCAAGATATCCATCCTCTCCTTGTGCACCAAACCCCAAGAGTGGGTGTTTGAAATACAATGATCAGTTGAAGGATCTTTGATTGAGGTTTGGTATCGAGTTGTGTTTGGGTTGAATTAGGCCCCTTTTAGACTTCCCAGCCACTTTGCATCAAAGTGGTATTAGAGTAGAGTTACTTCTTGGGATAGAAGATTGTGATTTTTGTCACAATTGTTGAGGTGGAAGAGGATATCCCTCAAAGAATGACCAACATGGAGCTGGCAAGAATAATGAAAGAGAAAATGGCAAAGAATAGAAGGTTGGAGGAAAACATGGCTAAGATAATGAGCCAATTGGAAAAAAGAGGGGTAGAGGACTCTGACAAGGAAGAAGGGGATGAGCATGAAGACTTCCTTGGACAAGAGAAGAAGATCCCTACAGATCAAATAATCCTAGTTAATACCCTCAAATCAGTAGGAAGAAGAACCACTGATGAAAAGATGGAACTACACACCTTTAATGGAAAGATGGATCCTGACCTGGCATTGGATTGGTTGGAGGATTTGTCAAATTATTTTGATTGTGAAGACACTCCAGAAAGAGAGAAGGTAAAAATAGCCAAATCCAAGTTGAAGGGGGCACCCTTAACTTGGTGGAACTTCATCCAAAGTGAGAGGGTGAAGAATGATAGAAACATGATCACATCATGGAAAAGAATGTCATCCCTGATCAAGGAACATTATGTACCTGAAGATTATGGAGTTCAACTCCATAGGAAGAAACAAAACCCCAAGAAAAAAGACTTGGACGTGAGCACCTATACAGAGGAGTTCATGAAGTTATGCATTAAAGCACAAACCACTGAAATTGAAGAAGAAAAGTTAGAAAGATATATAAATGGGTTGAAATTCTCAATCCAAGAGGAACTAAGTCTTCATACTCCCACTACTATCCATAAGTGTTGTCAATTGGCACTATAAAGTGAGGAGAAATGGAAAAGGAAAGAGGACTAGAACTCTAAAGGTAAGGCAAGGACATAATTTAATGGAAGAGGTAGGGGAACCTCTAATGACAAGGGTCATGGTTACAAGCCTCACAATGAGGCAAACAAAGAAAAATCTCATGGTGAAAGCAGCCAAAGGGGTGGTTATAAGGGCAAGAGACCCAATGGTAGGGGCAGATCGGGAGGAAGAAATTGGGGGCAGATCAAGTGTTACAACTGAAATTAGTTTGGGCACTACCCAAAAAAATGTCTAGAAAGGGCAGGATCCAATAGCCATGGTGAAAGAAGGACTCAACTTGTGTAGGATGACACCAAATGTGTGAACTCCCCTTCCAAAGATCTAGATCCTGAGGATGGAGTATGTTTGATGCTGAGGCAAGCACTATTGCAAGTCCCACCAAAACAAGAGCCACCTCAAAGAAAGACCCTCTTAAAAACAAATTGTAAGTGCCAGTGCAAGGTATGCAAACTCCTAATTGATTCTGGTTCCATAGAGAATTTGGTTTCCATTGAAATGATTAAGAAACTTAAATTACCCACCTCTCCACACCCTTTCCCATATAATGTATCATGGCTCACTAAGGGACAAAAAACACTAGTCAAAGAGAAACCATGGGTAGAGTTTTCCATAGGAGAATATAAAGAAAAGATCCTATGTGATGTAGTGGAGATGGACACATGCCACCTAATTTTAGCTAGGCCATGGCAATATGATGCTGATGTGACCCATAATGGAAAGAAGAATACATACGCTCTAACCACATGCAATCTAGAATTTGCTAAATAAATACCATAATGTAATAGAAGCAGACCTACCCTCATCTCTACCACCTTTAAGGGATATAAGCCACTAGATTGACTTCATTCTTGGAGCCTCTCTACCAAATAAAGTAGCATACAAAATGACCCCTGCCCAAAATGTAGAGATAAGCAAACAAGTGAGTGAATTGCTAGAAACAGGGTTAATACAAAAGAGTTTGAGCACTTGTGCTATCCCATCATTACTTGCACCCAAAAAGGTTGGAAAATGGAGGCTATGTACTGACAGTAGGGCCATCAACAAAATAACAATCAGGTATAGGTTTCCAATACCCAGGATTGAAGACCTTTTGGATCAACTAGGAGAGGCATGTTACTTCACAAAGATGGATCTAAAATTAGGTTACCACCAAATAAGAATAAGGCCATGGGATGAATGGAAGACAACATTCAAGACTACTTAAGGGTTGTATGAATGGCTTGTAATGCCATTTGGGCTTAGCAATGCTCCAAGTACTTTTATGAGACTCATGAATGAACTCCTACAAGATATGATTAGAAAATTTGTAGTAGTCTATCTTGATGATATTATTATTTATAGTAGTAGCATAAATGAACACCTCAAGAATATTGAACAAGTTCTTAAAAGGATTCATGATAACAAATTACTAATCAATTTGGAAAAATATAATTTCATGCAGGAAGAACTGATATTTTTAGGTTTTGTGATAGCCAAGGGCACCTTGAAGATGGAAAAGACAAAGGTAGAAGCTATTCTCAATTGGCCGCCTCCTAAGAACCCTACTAAGGTCAAAAGCTTCCAAGGATTGGCCACATTTTATAGGAGGTTCACCAAGGACTTTAGCCACATTAGTGGACCAATTTTGGAAACCATAAAAGGTGGCAAAAAGGTAAAATTTTCTTGGACAAAAGAAGCCAATAATTCATTTGAATATCTAAAGTCTAGAGTCTCTCAATATCCTATACTTGTGCTCCCTTATTTCCATAAGGTGTTCATTGTTGAAAACAATGCTAGTAATCTAGCCATAGGTGTTGTCCTAAGCCAAGAATGCAGAGCAGTAGCTTTCTTTTTAGAAAAGTTGAATGAGGCAAAACAAAAATATTCCACCTATGATCTAGAACTATATGCCAAGGTAATGGCACTAAAAAAATGGAGACACTACCTTCTCCCAAAAGAATTTGTTGTTTTCACTGATAACCATGCTCTTAGCTATCTAAATTCTTAAGACAAGTTGAGTTGTAGACACATAAAGTGGATAGAACAATTGCATGCCTACACTTTCACTATCAAACACAAAAAAGGGCAAGCCAACAAAGTGGAAGATGCACTAAGTAGGAGAGTGATTCTAATTCAAGAAGTTAAACTCAAAAGCATGGGTATTGATGCCTCAAATGACCCATATGCTGGAGACTCAGATTTTGGTGAGGCCTATGAAGTTTGTACTAAACTCATAGATAGATATCATATTGATTTTTGAGAGTTTCTTATTCAAGATGGATTACTCTTCAAAGGAAGCCAAATACGCATACCTAAATGCTCAATGAGGACCAATCTAATTCAATAGAAACATTATGGAGGCATTGGAGGCCACTTTGGGCTGGATAAAACATTGGAATCAGTCAAAAGGTATTACCATTGGCCAAAATTTTAGACTGATGCAAGGAATTTTATTGAAGGTTGTGTAATTTTTCAGAAAGCCAAAGGTGTATAAACAAACCAAGGCTTATACCAACCTCTCCCTATTCTTAGAAAATCTTGGGAAAGTATTTCTATGGATTTTTTTATGGGTCTTCGTAGAACTAAACAGGGCTATGACAATGTCTTTGTGGTGGTGGACAGGTTCGACAAAATGGACCACTTCATCCCTTGAAAAAGTACACATGATGCCTCTCACATTGCTCACCTTTTCTTCAAGGAAGTAGTACGGATCCATGGCCTACCCCTCAACATTACCTCTGACAGAGATGTAAAGTTTTAAGGGCATTTTTGGAGGAATTTATGGCAAAAACTAGGCACTAATCTATCATATAGACCTACCTTCCATCCTCAAACGGATGCTCAAACTGAAGTGGTCAATAGATCACTGGGCAACCTACTTATATGCCTCATAAAATAGTATGGGACAACATGGGACAGAGTACTTCCACAGGCTGAATATGCATTCAATGACTCCATAAACAAACCCACATGCAAGAACCCTTTCCAAATAGTCTATGGCACTCACCCAAGGGGTATAATGGAGTTGAGAGACCTACCTAATGACACACCAATAAATTATCAAGGTGAAGAGTTGGCACAACTCATTAAATAGGTCCAAGAACAGGTCAAAATCAGTCTCCAACAAGCCTTTGCCAAATACAAAGAAGCAACAGATAAAAGTAGAAGGGAAGTGCACTTTAAAGAAGGAGACAAGGTGTGGGCTAACCTTAGGAAAGAAAGACTACCCAAAGGAAAGTACTCAAAGATGCAGATGAAGAAACTGGGCCCATGCACTATACTACATAAATTTGGTGAGAATACTTATGAGATCACTTTGTCACCTACACTCAACATCTCACCCATTTTTAATGTTTCTAATTTAACACCTTGTAAGGTTACTGCAGGTGCTTTAGACCTTCAAGGAGTTACACCAGAAAATGAGGATTGGGTCACAGATCTTCCACGAAGTCAGCCTGCTCAGATTGAAAGGATTCTTCATAGAAAATTCCTCAAGAAGACAATGAAAAACACTTAACTTCAATGCCTTGTCAAATGGATGGGGCTTCCAGATATTGATGCAACTTGGATGGATGAACCAACCATTTTCAAGAATGGAATCTGTCTCAAAGATCTCCTCTCAAGTGGGAACTTGAGCTCAAACCAACAGGGGGAGTATGGTGAAGGAGTACCTCCATAAGGCTCCAAGGCTATAAATCTTCAGCATTCCAACTTCCTATTGAATTCTATGTAATGTTTTGTGCAAGGAAGCATATTGATTTGATTTGGACCTATTATGTTCATATTGATTTGATTTGGCCCTTTGGATTTGGAATAAGATCCACTTGTAGGCCCTTTGCCAAGTAGATGATCATATAAATCTCTTGGTCAAATTTGGACAAGGATCAATTTTATTTTTTTAGTCTTAGGTCTTGTCTTAGGGTCATTTGGTGACCTCTAGGACCTAGAATCTTAGGCTAGTTTCTTAGTTTTTGAGTTTTGCAACAATCTCTAAAAGTTGCTAAAAACTTGCACAATAACTTTTGAAAAAAAATATTGCATATGTTTAAATTTGGTGTCTAAACTACCTCTCCAATGGCTACAACCACCTACCTTTCAGTTGGGAGCTTTGGAATGCTTTATTATGCGTTCTTTGTAGATCATCAGCAGTGTGGGATGATTGGCATGAGCAATTTTGACAATAAAGAACATATTTACTAGTTTTTATGATGTTTTTATGATGTCAAGTGCTATAGATTGTTGAGGATTGTCTTTATTGTGGTTGAATAGTGACTTCTCTCCCCTATAAAAAAACTTGAAGATGTGAGTCAATTCCACACGGGAGATATTCCAAACTATCCTTTGACTACCCAAAAATAGGGAATTGAGAGGGGTTGCCACTTCTTTGGGCCCTAACTCAGGTTCCTACCAATGGTTTAAGCCAAATATGCATTGGATGTAAGTTCAGGTACTATGCTTAGGTATTCCAGAAGATGAGGCCTAAAAGACTAGTCCCAGTGAATTTACCAGTGAGCCCTAGCCCAGGCATCTTCATGTGCTTGGTTCAGAAAATGGGCTTTTGAGTGTGCAGTGGGACTTTGGGAGTGGAAACCCACAATTCAATTGTGGATTTGGTGTTGAGAGACCTGTAGTCGATCACTATAAGTTTTGGCAGGATGGGGAAGGCTGAATGGTGAAGACTTTCTCACCAAAAAGGACTTAGAACATGCCTAATTGGCTTGGTTAAAACTTAGGAGAAGTAGATTGGTGGAAGGATCCAAATCTCTTAATCCTGGCATCCTTGTATCTCAGTTAAAGGGTACTCTAAATGGTGGTTGGTTTTCTCGAGTGTTCAACCTACTAAAGTTTATCCCCCTAAAACCCTTGTCCAAGGGCTACTAGCCAGAGTGAAGCCAGTTTGAGTCTTCTTAGTTGATCCAGTGCAATTTGATTGGTTAGTTTAAAAAAAAACCTTGCCTTGAATTAAGGACCTAATCCACTCCCAAGATATCAGTCTTCTCCTTGTGCACTGGACCCAAGAGTGGGTGTTTGAAATACAATGATAAGTTGAAGGATCTCTAATCTAGGTTTGGTATCCAATTGTGTTTTGGTTGAATTGGGCCCTTTTTAGACTTTCCTGCCACTCTGCATCTCTCTCTCTCTCTCTCTGATGTAGAGCCCAATGATCAATTAATTTCCAAGACCAAGAGGCTCCGCATATTAATTCTACACTCACTCAACTTACCCATCCATACATACTAAACTGGATCATGATCTAACTGTCCCAACCACTAATACCCCATTATTCTTTAATAACATAATAACTTGGATCAACCCCTATAGATCCACCACTCACTGACACAAATAGGAACTCCCTACTCATTCCCCACACAAAAATTATTTCTTCACCAAAAAAATCTACCATGCATCCCCACACAACACCTAATCCATTACAAAGTCTCTCTCAACACACTCATGAAGGAAATACACCAAAAAATGCCCTATCACTGTCCCTTACATAGACCCTTAAACAGTCATACATAACTTTTGAACAACACATTTTTTTGCAAATCCCTCTAGTGAGAATGTTTGCAAATAGGTTCTCTCACACATATATCAAATTAAGAAAGATCCAACGGTGGGTTGTTGAGGTGTGGCCCCCGCACTAGACTGTATTTTTGTAAGACAATCATTCACTCCTCCTTCTAGGATGATCACTTTCCCTTGCTTCAAGCATGTGCCAAACATTGAATTATCTCTTCCAGCCTCATGGGGATAACATACAATGTATCCCACAACCTCTTCCCGATGATGGGCACTTATTGAATGTTCAAATGGAAAACTACATTGAAAAGAACCTTTGGATACCCTAGAGAGGGTTCAAGATAGTTTTTGGTAAAATATTGATATATTTTGTTACACTCAACCAAACACAACCATTCAAAAGCCAAAATGATCTAGAAATATAATATCATCATCCCAAAATAATAATCATTCAAATAGTAGACGTTTGGGTGAAGAAAAATACTTTTCTAGATGACTGTTATAGTAGAAAAATAGTAAAGTGCAGAGAAATCATTATCTTAATTGCTTCCAAACTTACAAACTTTGTCTCGAATGACCATGCCATCCCATGTTTCAAGCTTCTATTCTTTTATAAAGCATCTTCCATCATTATATGACTGATCAACTACTTGGGAACTGTGAAATTTTTTCTAAAAACTGACTAAACTCCAACTGTCATGCTTGCTGACAATTTTTTTGTAATTACATAATTAGTTGCCAAGTTGACAACTTGTTGTCAAATTTGGTAATATTGCATTGTCCATCCATTATTTGATCAAATTATTAGTTAAAGGCCTTAGCATGACTTAACACCCTACTGATCCCTACAAACCCTTAAATCCATATGATTGGCCCTCTAGGCCATGTTTTGCCTATAAGGTAACTATTACAATTTTAACATTTTTATTGCAACCTATTACATTTTGGGGCTCTATTTGCCCAATATATCTCTTGGTCTTTATGGTCTTTCTAGTGAACCTTCTATACCTTCATGTCATTTTGGTGCTCTCTCTCTCTCTCCTTCTCAGAGAGAGAGAGAAAGAGTAGGGGAGGAAAAATTTAGGTGGGAAATTTCAAATATCTGATAATTTCAGATATCGAATATTTGTGGATATCTGATTCTTTTTACTGACATTGAAAAGTAAAAATTTTATTCTTTGGGTCCCTGTCCGAGATGCACATTTTTCAGTAGAAAATCATGGGATTGCAGTTTTAGTAAGACAAAAATCCACTTTTTAATCTTTTCTTTGTTGGATTTTGTCTATTACCAAAGGTTTTTGCATCACCTTTTTGGTCTCACCATGGGGAGTAGTATTCATCGAAAGCATAAATGAAAGAGGAAACTCGCAAATGAAGAGATTGAACTGTATAGAGAAATGGATAGGGTTTTTCATTAGAACAAGAGACAAAGTATGTTAAATATTAATGAAGATGTGGGCATAGGCCCACCTGTAAATGTTGTTTCAAGTGAGGAAGAACATGAATTTGAAATGATTTATGATAATAATATTGAAAATGAGAATGTAGGGATTGAAGATGAAAATCTAGCTTTTGAAAATGAACATGTAGATGTGGAGAATGGAAGTGTGGACATTGACAATGACAATCCACTGATTGAATATGAAGGAATTGACAATGATAATGGTACACAAGAACCAAATAAACTTAACACATCTCCAAATTATATGAGAAATGAAGTCCCTTGGGAGGAAGAAAGACAAACTTCAAAATTGAGACCTTCAAGAACAACTAAATGGTTACTTGAAGTTGATGAGAACATAATGAGCAATTTTGATGGCAAGAGATCAGAAAGAACCATTCGGTTGTGGGTTTCAAAACTGTTTGATCAATTTTTTAGCCACAAGACATTGGTTGAGCAATGTCAAATGTTTGTGCAATTGTTAAAGATGTATAAGATGAGACATATACTAGTCAAATAGAAGATTAGTGTGAACAAGAAAAAGGAGAGGAATGTTATTATTGTGAGAAATATTTTTAGTGCTCTCAATTCCATTGGGAAGACTACCAAGGAAAAAGATAAGAGAGCCTCTAGGAGGGTTATTACAACCTCCTTAGTAAGTCATTATTTGAGAAAGTCTCATTTGATGAGACAAACTTGTGTTGACTTGAACCTAAATCGTAAAACTTTGGATAGAGCACTTGCAAGAAGAGAAAGACTTGATGATCCTCTTCAACATGATACATGGGCTTATGGTGGGAGACTTTCATGTTGTGATAAGAAGCTTACCGATGGTGTGAAGGATCAAATTCAACTATTTTGGCAATCTAACTCAAGAGTGTCACCAAATGTGATTGATGTCTTGAAGTTGAGAATTGGCATTCGAGACCGCACCACACATCCCAAACATTATTTGGACGTGAGTCAAACAGTGTGGTTCAAAAAATTTTGTGAGACAAATCCAACATTGCAAATATCGCAAAGATTTTTTGAAGCCCTCAATCCTTTTTTTTTATGCCTCTTAAGATTTGAAATACTTGTTGTTGCAAATATCATGTGGAGTTTTCAATGCACCATGAACTGTTATGATCCCTTCATTCTACTTTGCATACTAGTGAAATTTTGGAGGAGTGTGGTGCAAATGCTCTTCCAAAATCATCAAGAGACTTGCTAGATCTTTTTTTTATGTCCTAGAGATGAAGGATGTTTCTTTTATAGAAAATATTTCTTAAATTACAAGTGCTCAGAGTTTGGTGGGCTAGTGAAGTTTGTTGAATGTTTTCATGAGGGCTGCAAACATGATTTTGGAAAGACCATTGTCCACAAAAAGGTATATGAAACCATTAAATATACATTGAAAAGTGGAGGTGAAGGCTCTAGATGTGAGTTGGTTACAAAATAATGCAATGTAGCTGATTTTATTTCAAATTCTAGGATGAATATTTTTTATGAGTATGCAAGGCATAGTCACCGGTCTCAGCGGTTGGATCAACAATTTAGGATGTGTAAGGAAACTTTCCTGATTAGCACTATTATATCAGTTGTTGACTTTGCAGAGAACTATACATTGCAGCCCCAAAATGAGTTGCAAGCTCAATATTACAATTCTATCTAGGTTGCTATTTTCGTGCACATAACATCTAGACATTCCTCTAATAGTATAGAAGATGACCGGAAGATAATCAAAGAGTATAATTAGTATATGAGCGATGATAGATCTCACTCATCTGAGTATGTCCAACATTTCTTTGAGAATTATTTTGAGTGGGTGTGGGGAAATAATATTTCTATTGATAGACATCTCATTTGGTCAGATAACTACACAAGTCAATTAAAAAATGCTCGTATATTTTATTGGATATGTATAATGTATGTAGAGAGAGGTGTACCTCATATTTGGATTATTTTTGAGACCAGTGATGGAAAGGAGGAGAATGATGGAGCAGGTGCATGCGTAAAGAGATCTCTAGTTAAGGAGCAACTGAGGATTTCAGGTGTAGAACTCCTTGATGCTCATTCTATTTTTTATTGGTGTACTTCAACATTGTCACAGGGAGGGACTCTTGATTTAGTAGTGCGCAAAATATTTTGGTTGGTTGAGTTGAGAACAATAGAAGATAGGTTGGATTGTCAAACTATGAAAGATTCTTCAAAAATGCATTCATTTCGAATCTCAGATGCAAGTACATGGACCATTTGGACACAAGAGTTGGCTAGTTATTGTCTGAGGTGTCTTCAGTATGATAGGGATCAGTGTGAGTTAAGTGAGTGGGTTGATACGTGGGTTCCACATTATCTAACTCCTTTATCTGTCATAGTCTTTGTAATAAATGATGACATGGATTGTTCACTTGATTACGACCATCTTTCAGATCTTCTATAGCCAGGACAAGTTTTTGTATTGGTTGCACCAGAAGGGAGTGATGAGAGATCAAATTACTGGTTAGCACGTTGTGTACGAGGAAAGCATAAAATTACACAACTGATGGTAGATGATGATATGTTCACATATCCAACAGGATCACATGTTTTTGTAGGAACATGGATGTGCACATATATGATTAGAAATAATAGCATTCCTTCTTTTGAAGACTATGAGAAGCACAAAACCATTCTCATGTATTCACACCTTATTATAGCAGCCAATGTTAAGTTGCTGAAACATCAAGAAAAACCAAAGACAAAGGAACTTTGGACTATTAGTATTGTTGATCATGAAGCAATATTGAATACCCTCAACCAGAGAGATGACCCTTCAAGAACACTTCGGTAGGTAAGTTCAACTCAAGTTGCAAGGTTTTGCATGTTTATTACGATTACGTTCAATAAATAAATTGTATTTTTTTTCTTTATTTGTTTGAGCCAATAAACTTGGTTTTGTATGTGGATTGTAAATGCAGTTGGATACATATATGATAGATATAGAAGATCAAGGTGTGCATTTGATTAGCCCTTCTTTTATGATGGTAAACTTCACTATGCATTGGCTAGTCATGTTCTTTGGTTCATTTAGTTACTTATACATTCATAATCTTTTTGTCAACCTATATGAACTTCTTATATTCTCTATTAACTTTTCTTCTGCCTTCTAAATGTAGGGATTGGAATGTAGATGTCATCAAGTACCATCTGTTAACATTATACACTTTAGGAGTGAAAAAGGACACTTATTTTTTATATATAGTTACATGTATCTAAGATTTTGTATATAAAAATAATAATTGAATGTAATGTGCATATTTAGATGCCAAATTTTGTATATAAAAATAACAATCGACTATAATGTGCATATTTGGATGTAAAATTTTGTATATATAAAAACAACAATCGAATGTAATGTGCATATTTAGATGCCAAATTTTGTATATAAAAATTTGATGCAAAATTTGAAATATAAAAGAGCCCATGGGGTTGATTTGAAAATATTAAGAGCCCACATTTGTATCATCTTAATGCCATGTAAAGTGCAAAAATTGTGTTTCCTTATTATGAATTTTGTATCATTATATTTGTATTGTCCTAATTTTTTATCCTTACATTTGTATTGTCTTAATTCCATGTACATTTGTATCATCAAATGATGTAATAGTTGGAGTTATTGAGTCAAAATTGGTCAAATGTGTCCAAAGTAAAATAAAGATTCCCTGGGGTGAATAGATAGTGTTGAAGGATTGTATACTTTCACTAAATGGACTATGCCATTAGCTCTGGTTGGGCGGGTAAATTCTAGTGACACCCCTATTTCGACGACTAAGTCACTAGAACGTTCACCAACATGCCAGCCCAAAGTGTCCCCAAGGTGCACTAAGCACGATTGGGCAGCGATATTTTGACGCTCATATCTCAGACCCCATGAGAGGTATCAAGAAACCATGAGATTCTATAGGACCTCTTTTCTAAGGCCCACAATAACCTCTCCATTTTGGGAGATTTGAATTTGTTTGAATTTGGCACGCCAATCTCGCTTGATGCAAAAACTTGTAGTGAGGGTCAGTTGAAAGTTGCACCACTGGGTTTCTTCCAAGTCATTCATCCTAGCACTAAATGGACTGTGCCATTAGCTTTGGTTGGGTGGGTAAACACTAGTGGCAACCCTATTTTGACCACTAATTCACTATAATGTTCGTGAACATGCTGGACCAAAGTGTCCCCAAGGTGGACTAAGCACGATTGGGTAGCGATCTTTCGGGGCTCATATCTTAGACCCTATGAGAGGTATCAGCAAGCCATGAGATTATACATGATTGGGTTTCTGAGGCCTACAATAACCTCTCTCCATTATGGGAGATTCAAATTTGTTTGAATTTGGCATGCCAGTCTCGCTTGATGCCAAAACTTGTAGTGAGGGTCAGTTGAAAGTTGCACCACTAGGTTTCTTCCAAACTATTCATCCCAGCATGGAATATATTTCTCCATTAGCTCTGGTTGGGTAGGTAAATGCTAGTGACAACCCCATTTCGACCACTGATTCACTAGAACATTTCATACCATGCCGGACCAAAGTGTCCCCAAGGTTCACTAAGCACAATTGTGGAGTGATCTTTCAAGGCTCATATCTTGAATCCCATGAGAGGTAACAGAAAATCATGAGATGATAAAGGACCATGATTTTGAGGCCTACAATAACCTCTCTCCATTCTGGGAGATTCAAATTATTTTGAATTTGGCACGCCAGTCTCACTTAATGTCAAAAATGTAGTGAAGGTCAGTTGGAAGTTGCACCACTGTGTTTCTTCCAAACCCTTCATCCCGACACCAAATGAACAATTCCATTAGCTCTGGTTGGGTGGGTAAATGCTAGTGACAACCCCATTTTGACTACTAAGTCACTAGAATGTTCAGGACTATTCCAGACCAAAGTGTCCCCAAGGTGCACTAAGCACAATTGGGTAGCAATCTTTCGAGGCTCATATCTCAGACCCCATGAGAGGTCATGAGATCTTCATGTTCTTATTCTTTCAGAAAGCCACAAGGCTCCCTACTCAACACATCTAGGGGTAAAGAAAATGTATCATGATCTACACCACTTGTACTATTGGTCAGGAATGAAAAGAGACATAGCAGACTATGTGGCAAGATGTTTGGAATGCCATAGAGAAAAAGCAGAGCATCAACATCCAACAAGTCTTTTGCACCCTCACCTTGTGCCAGAATGGAAATGGGATATTATTTCCATGGATTTTATAGTGGGACTTCCATTTACCCCACAGAGACATGATGCTAGCATGATAACAGTTGATAGGCTGACCAAGGTAGCCCATTTCTCTCCCATGCAATCTTCCTATTTAGTAGTTTCGATAGAGAGAGTATTTATGAAGGACATAGTGAGACTCCATGAAATTCCTAGGAAGATCATTTCTAATTGTGATCCAATATTCACATCAGCTTTATGGACTTCCCTTTAACACACATTAGGGACTCAGCTCAACTTCAGTTTGACCTATCATCCTAACATAGATGGGTAGATCGAGTGAGTCAATCAAGTTTTAGAGGATATGCTCAAAATGTATGTTATGGATAGATAGACCCATTGGGAAGAATACTTATATTTGGTGGAGTTTTCATATAATAATGGATATCATAGTTCCATAGGCATGTCTCCTTTTCAAGCTCTATATGGTCACATGTGCCCTACTCTTTTGAGTTTGGACCATTTGGAGGATAGGGTACTTCTTGGCCTTGAGACGTTACAAGATATGGAGAAATAGGTTAAGAATATCAAAGAGCATATTATGACAACTCAAGATAGGTAGAAGAAGTATGCACATGCTGACAGGACTGATGTGCAATTCACTCTTGGAGACAAATTTTTTCTTAGGGTACGCTCGTGAAAGAGCCCAATCCATTATGGAAAAGGCTCCAAGCTGACACCCTGATTTGTTGGCCCTTTTGAAGTCCTAGAGAGGATAGGACTAGTAACTTATCAAATTTTCTTGCCACCCAGACTTTCTTGTATTCATGATGTATTTCATGTTTCATTTCTTAGAAAATATATTCCTGATGTGTCTTATGTTTTGGATTGGAATGCATTATAGGGAGCGAAAGGGGAGCTGGCTTTAGAGCCTGTACACATTTTGCAGTAGAAGAAACTGACCCTCAGGGGTCACACCATAGATCAGGCAAGGGTCCAATGGGACCCCAATGATGATTCCTCAGTCACTTGGGAGGACACTATTAGACTTAGAGATGCTTATCCTTATCTATTTATAGGCTTTTAGGAGTAAACCTAGTTATAGGGGGGAGGATGTAGTACCCTCTTAGATGATTATACTTTGACTCTTTGATTTGGACATTTTGCATTATGTTAGTGAGAACCGTATGCTTATTTAGATGGTGATATGCTTATCAGATGTTTAGACATACTTATTTATGATTAATGATGATCATTTTATGTTTATGAAATTGAAAATCATTTATCTTATTTATGATTATGGAAAATAATAGAGCTAACCAAATGATTTGGAATCTAACCATTATTGTCTATGATGTTTTATGCTTCATGTATATATGTCTGATGTGATTTTATGACTCAAGATGAAGTCATAGTTACTCACTTAGGTGAGGTACACATGATGTATCAATCCTAGTCATTTGTTTGCATATGTCTTATTGTACATATATATGTATCTATGCACATGTATCTCTTCTCGGTGATGCAAGCTTGCAGGTACCGGGCATCATCTCCACCTAGTCTCACAGGTCTGAGCGAGCCCTCAAAATCCTTGATCATTGTTGTTGTTATGGAGATATCACCAAGGTTCTGTGAGAAGGAAATGTACCTCTGAACCTTTCTGTCCTTAGGTGGGGAGTTCCTGAGTCAGTCCTTGTGTCAGATGGTGATTATGTTAGTGAAGTTTATTTCTTACTTCTTGCAATTTTTGAGCATGAAATTTGGTATATAGTGTGTGCTATAATTGTGTCACACTTCTATGAATCATTACATTCAAGAACACTCAAGAATGAGGTCTCAAAAATCGATCCCTAGCTCCCTAGGCATGGAGTGCAAGGGTTTTTAAGAATGCTCTCAGCTAGAGCTATTAAGCCAATAACCTTGCTAGTAAACCATGCAATGGGAGATTCAAATGAAGACAAGGGAAATAATGCCAATATCCTCAAGAATCAAATGAAATGCAATGCAATACAATGCTAGAAATGGAAATGCAAGCTAAGCTATGAAAATGAAAGATGCAAGTATTACAAAGCCTCCTAGTTAAGCTAGATGAATTAATCTAAAGCATAAAGGAAATCTAAGCTAAGAATGCCATGATAATGCAAGAAATGAAGCTATGATAACATGTAGATGCCAAAGCCAAGAATGCTCCAAATGTTCAAAAGCTCCAAAGTGACCTAGAAAACCTACAGCATAACATTAGCATAAAAAGTTGGGGATCTAGAATGAAGAAGAGAGCTCTCCTTTTAAAGGAAATGAGGAGGAATGGACCATGGAGATTAAGAGGCAAAAGATTTAATCAATGATGGAGCTTAAAAGAGGAGCAATCCATGTGCACAAATATCTTCCAATGGGAAAATAAGAGTTGACTTTTGTGTCCATATGAGACAAAAAGTGCTTTTTCCCTTTTTATGAAATAAGAATAATGCTTTATTTGTGCAACTTAGGATAAGAGGAAAAGTGGGGGCTTTTTATTTATTAAAAGGGGAGGATATATTCCTTTTAAATAAAAACTTAGGATAAAATGGTTAGCCCATAGAAAATAATCGAATAAATGATAGAGCTAGGATTTGATCAAGAATAAGCAATTTATGATTTAGCAAAAGGGGCTAATAGTCTAGGTGACCATTTTTAGGTGTATACATATAGTAGTTCTAATTATATTTGATGGAAGATTCTATCTTTTGTTAGTAATTACTTATATGTACTATTGTATATCATTGGAGTTTGATTTAGTGTATGATTAAATAATATGATTATAATGTTAATAATATATATATATATATATATATATATATATATATATATATATATATATATATATATATATATATATATATATATATATATATATATATATATATATATATATATATATATCATGATACTAATAATAATATGTTTTTAATAATATTAATAATGGTATATGTACACATAGGCATATGGGTGCACACATATGCATATGGTTACATATATTTATATAATTTTGTGTGTGAAAGTAATTAATGCTTTTAAATAATATTAATAAACAAATAAACTAATTATTGGATAGAAAATAAATAAATGGTAAATCACTTTTACCATAGCCTAGGTAACTAGGTAACTTAGAAATAGTAAATAAACTTAAGGCAAAAGTTACCATTGCCTTCCTTAAATAAAGGAGATATAAATTAAATTATTATTAATACATATAAACAATATCTCTTCTCGGGAATGGATTTATTTTCTACAAATCCTAAAGAGTCACATGATGGAAGTGAAAAAAATATTAAGATATCTAAAAGGAACAGAGGACTATGGATTGTATTGTAAAAAGAATGATAAGTTTGAACTGAAAGTCTACACTGATGTAGATTGGGCTGGAAATGTTGATGATAGAAAGAGTACAAGTGGTGGTGCATTCTTTCTAAGAAAGAGATTAGTCTCTTAGAAAAACAAGAAATAGAACTGCATTTCCCAATCTATAGTAGAAGCTAAATATATAGCAGCAACAGTGAATTGTTCAAATTTAGTGTGGATCAAGAAATTGTTAAAGGGCATGAAGAAAGAAATCACTGAGCCAGTTGTTATTTTATTTGATAACAAAAGTGCTATTAACATATCAAAAAATCCTATTTTGCAAACTAAGACTAAGCATATTTCTATCAAGTATCATTACTTGAGAGAGTTAGTTCAAGACAAAGAAGTGAGATTAGAATATGTGAATATAAAGGAACAATTAGAAGATATATTCACAAAAGCATTACCTAAAGATGCTCATGATTACCTTAGAGGTAAATTAGGGGTTCTTCCCCTAACTGAGGCTACCTAGAAACATATAGGAGCACTGCATCAAATGTGCTAATCAGAATATCTTACAAATTGATGTAGAAGAGGTCACACTTTAGGAGTTTCCTAGAGTTTTGAGAAGTAAAGAAAAGATGTTAATCAGTCATAAGAAAGATGATAGAGGGAGTATACAACATAAAAAACTAACATGAAGACATCTACATGGTTAAGATGTAAGTGATAGATACATGTTTCTTTGGCATTGTTGTCAAAGAGGGAGAGATTCAATGAACAAACAAAGCCAAATTTATCCAAGAGGGCACTGGTACTTGGATGTGTTGGATGGGAATTAGAATGAAGCTAATGATATTAATGAAGATCTAATGCGTAGAGAATTTTGGATTGTATGGTGAATCATGTGATGTTCATGTGGTGTTGTCATCAATGCCAAAGAGGGAGCTTATTAGAAACTACAATTGGAATAATTTATTATATTGTCATTGATGTCAAACCTTAACTAGTAAGATAGTTTCTATCTAGGAGAGTACCATATTTTTTGATTAATGAAGAGTATTTAAAAAGAGGATATAACAAGAAGACCTAAGGAAAGGTTGAGTTATGTGATACTTCAATGGGTACTTGATCAGTTGGCACATTGAAAAGGTAATGTGTTGTTTATCTTTAACACCAAGTGAATAAGAAAGACTGGAAACATAGGGTTAACTGAGAAAAAGTAAAGAAATCTAGTTTAAGCTGAGTGATGCTAGTTTCGACCGAGCGCAAGTATATGCCGAGAAAATCTAGTATCGACCGAACATCAGAAATTACTGAGCGATAGATAATTACCGAGAAAATATAGTATTTGCCAAGAAGGAAAGTGTTGGTGATGACTGAGATATCCAGTCATGACCAAGGAGATGAACAAAGTATTGACCGAATGTCAGTAATTTACACTTTTGAGAAGGAATTGAGAATCCCAGCTAACATATTTGAATTCTTTGGATATATAAAATGTGTTGACATTATTAATGAATGGAATGAAGCATTTAATGCATGGTAAACCATTTTCTTATGGATTCAAAGAGAATTTTGGAGATGTATCTAGAAGGAAAAAGAAGGAGAACATAATGATGGAAGGATTCGATGAATATGACCTAAGATCTACGGAAGAGATTAAGCGGAAAAAGATTAAGCTACCTAATCAAAGAGGTATAAGGATGACCTAATTGTGAGGTTACAGAGAGTAGAAGAGGTTGATGTTATTGACTGACGAGTCTAAGAAAAAGGCTAAGGTGGAGCTGAGAAGAGCTAAACAAAGTTGTGGTGATTGCTTGAAGAGAATTGTAAAAAGATCAGAGATGGAGATGGAAAAGAAGGCCAGTTAGTAAATCTGCATATAAGTGAATTGGATCTATATATTTTCAGATCAGAACCTACTGTTACTTTCTAACCATTGTATCAGACTAAATCCTTTAATCAAGGTTGACCAAAAAGTCATTGTGTAAACCCTTTAATCAAGGTGAAATTCTAATGGAAGGTTCTTAAACCCTCTAACAAGGCCACTTTTAATAGGGTGATTAAATCATTTAACTGGGTGACACTTAACAGTGTGTATTGTAAACCTTTAACTGGGTTGGCTTCTCACAGAGCTCACTTGAGAAGAGTGAAAATCAGTAGCATGTTACAAGTGGTTTTTTCCAAATTGGGTTTCCACTATAAATCCTGGTGTTATACTTGTGTGAATGTTATTTAATTACTTTTGGACAATGGACTACAAGTTTATGCTATTGATACATGCTATAGAGACCGAGTTGAATTGCTGATTAGATCCGCGTTTGTTGAAAAGATAGAAAGTTGAATTGGTACATCTAGACTTGATGATAACTGATTCACCCCCCCCTCAGTTATTCTAAAATTATTCTAACACTAAATAAGATCTTCCTTCACCTTAGGTTCTTCCTCTCTGAAATATTCCACCTCTTCCTCTTTGTCTTTTCTCATTCCTTTTGTTTAAACATTTCTCCCCAGCTTTAAGGGTATTGGTAATCTTCCTCAACACTTTGGAATTTAATAAAATGATCCCATCTTGAATAGATGTCCTCAAAACATTCAATTATGTAGCAACCCTTTCAACATCATCATCTTAATGTCCAGATCTAATATCTAATGTATAAAATTCTTTAGTATATTCCTTCACACTAAGATCCTTTTTCTTTATATTTTGCAACTTCCTAGGCAAGCTTACTTGGTAATCAATAGGCAAAAACTTATCTTTCAACTTGTTCACCATCCTGTCCCATGACTTAATTTTATCCTTACCCTACTTTTTCTACCAGTCTACAAGTGTTCCCACCATAAGGATGCATGTCCTCTAAATTTTGTGCAAGCATACTTCACCTTCTCATGTTCATCTATTCCTTCATAATCAAAGTACTTCTCCATATTTCTAATCCAATCTAGAAGTTCAAATAAATCCAACTTTCCATGGTAATCACTTGGATTGAAATATGGTCTTACATTAAACCTAGTTAGGGATTTTATTAGTTTTTCATCTCCTTGTTCAAGCTCTGGTTATTCTTCACCCTCCTCGACTACTTCTTCAGTTCTTTATTCCTCTTAATCACTCACATCTTCAATGTGTTGACCTATCCTTTGGGCTATCTCCATAGCTTCTAATCTAGTTGCAATTTGTCGCAACATATCCGACACAACTAGATCAACCTTATTATTATTATTATCATAAAATCAAATACAAATGGTTTGCAATATGCAGTTATACCTTCTAGGCATATAGGCATGTTTCATGAACCTATAGTAGGTTATCTTTTTTTATACTATCTAGTCTAGAATCCAACTGCAACGTTATATAGATGTTTCTTTCTTTCGTAACTTCCTTGTCTCTCAAATAGAATAATTACAAGAGTTTATAAGGCCTTCACAAGCCACAGGTCGGCTTAAGAAAGATTGTATTCCCCAATGAGAAGATAACATATTAAAAATATAGGATAGGACCCAAATCATAAGGATCTTCATTCAATTGTTGCAACATGAAACATGATCCCTCAAATAGGTCTGCCAAAAATGTGTTACCATAAAGAAATGTACCATTAAGCTTCACCAATTATAAAAATGCTTTACGATATCAGGAAATGCAAACTGGTTGTTAAACATGAAGAATAGTTAAGTTCTACCAAGAATTTGCAAGATCTCATACACAAAGAAACCAAATAGGATGCAAACCTAGGAGAAGGTTTCAGAAGGATCCATGAACTCGCCAACAGGTTTGTAGCTACTAAGGATTCAAATTGATCAAACATTGAAAGAAACATGAAGATTGAACTTGCAGGAAACATTAAAAAAAAGTATTTCTTTTTTGGATGATGCAAAGATTTCCAAGAATCCAAGATGCTCCTCCATCAAAACACAAGATATGTTAGAAATATTATTCAAAATGGGAATAATATTCAACATATAAATGATGCTAAAATAATTTCAAGAAATATATATAGTGGGAGATAAGATTGAGTTAGGGCACAAGAAAAAAATTCCCTCAAGAGATTTGACAATAGGAGATAAACTAGGTTTATGTGAGATAACCTTAGAAGGAACCAAAGGAGAGCACTGGCAATAACCACTAGAGGGGAGAATGGAATTAGAGGCATTGATAGGGGTTACAACCACTGTTGAGATATTAGACTTGTATCTCACCCCAACATTACCCACTAAGGTGACTTGGGTTCAACTAGAGCCCACATTGAGGCTGCTAGAGCCAGTGCGTTTAAACATTGGAACAACTACCTTAATTTTTTGACCTAAGGCCCAAATAGCCACTTTTAACCTTTCACTTAAAAGAAAAGGGGTCATTTCTCCTTAAATGCCCCTCCTACTAGTAGAGAGAACATGTAGTTTTGCCTTGTAATAGAACTCAAGATTAAAAAAATGCAAGGAGGTTTTCTATTGGTTGATATTCAATGTGTCTAAAATATCAATACTTGGAGAAAAAGACATCAAAATCCGCGTGCCCATGTTCGAGAGAGAAGTTTTTGCCTCATCAACCCTAACAACATTTCCAAATGAAGTGAGCAACCAAGGTAAAAATGCCCACAAGATAGGTGGAACATCCTAGCCCATGAACCTTCTAGGGCTAGAGAAGGAAAGGATTTCTTCATTAATGGCTTCTCGGGACCAAGCTAGGGTGTAAAACAAGTATTAGTCTATTTTCTAGAATACTGTATATCCACAACATGGATTTACATTTTATGAGATTTAAAGAAAAATAGGATAAGACACTTCTATGTCATCTTGCAAAATGAGACTTTAATGGATAAACATCTTGTCCAGATATTCATGACCCAGTCATTAAGATATCTGTGTGAGGGGATTTTGGAGGGACTCGAAAGTACAAGGAACATAACCACATTTGTTAATCTACTAGTTTCTTTCACAATGACATCATTCATTTCATAACTAGGTGAAATGGACATAACTTTAATGGTAGGTGATAGACACTAACATTGTCCTCTACTACCTTCCACCCCTTGTCCATCTTCTCCTAATTTGTGTGCACATGATTTAGCCATAGGAAAGATTTGCAACTTTTCTCTAAAACTCACTCCCTTAAAAGATTTAAGATGAATATAATCACAATTTTCCGTATTCTAAATTATTAATATTTAAATTAATATAACTAATAAAATTAAATTAGAAACAAAAAAATATTACAAATCATTAATTTATATGAACTTAAAAAATAATCATAAGAAAAATATTAATTTGTTTGATCAATATAGAATAGAAGTTACACTTCTAAATTCTCACCTCATCTAGAACATTTTTTACCTAACACACATAAAATGACTCTTAAAACATATGAATGTTTTTTTAAAAATGGTATATTGAAATGATGCGTAAACATAGTACAACTTACATCAGCATTGATAAGGCAGGGTGCAAAACAGTTGCTGTAAAGTCGTCTACGACTACATGAAGACAATAACCCGTTTGTTTGCCGGAAGATGGCAGGAATTTGAGAATAGGAATTTGACTTTTTGTACGGTCAAATTCTCATTTTGGTCCAAAATGAGAATTTGGCAAATTCCACCTCTGAGGTGGAATTTGCCAAATTCTCATTTTGGACCAAAATGAGAATTTGACCGTACAAAAAGTCAAATTCCTATTCTCAAATTCCTGCCATCTTCCAGCAAACAAACGGGCCCTAAGAGAGAAATATTGTTTGAGAAAAAAAACATAATAAATAAGAAATATTACGATTGAGAGTGAGAGATCGTTTGGGACATGTAAGAGTGAGATATCTTTTGAGACATGTTAACTTACAAAACAGCTTAAGGCCAAGTTATTACAATCAACCAAAAACTCAGTTAAAATAACTGCACAAGAAGGCAGCTTTGACAGACCGTCAAGCTCCCTAGAAAACCAGAAGAAACTTTAGCTATAAACAGCGGATACAATCTCTGGTGGTGCAATTTATATTTTCCTCCTTTTTCTCAGCTGTCTTCTACTGCCATCCCTTGAAAAATGGCGTCCCTCAAAATCATCAGGAAAACGCATCCCTCTATTATCCATTCTGCTTGTCCCAGAAACTTGGTGGAACATGCCGGAAAGGCGATATAGTAGCAGCACTGCCAACGCCAGGGTGATCGCACCACAAAAACACAGCACAATCCACTTATGCTTGGGGATCACCACCACATACGCTGCAGCATGTAAACTTAAAATTAGTGAAACTCCTGCTGCCCACAGACTCATGCGGATCAAGTAACCCATCTTTACAGATATTTCCGATACAGTGGCCACAATCATCGCAACTAGCAACGAAGCAAACAAAGATACCATGCCTGCAATCAAAAATACGATGAAGCCAATGGTGTCGCCCATAACAGCCATTCCTTCCTCATTCACGCCTCCGGGAACGGTATACATCACGCCGAAGCTTCCGCCCGCAACCGCCAGCGCCACCTGAATAACAGGTTTATAATCAATTGAGACTGGAGATTGGTCTGCTTGGTTGTCTGAGGCCGTCAATTGATCTACAGCAATAGAATCTGGATTCTCCTCATCAGGAACCGTAGTCTGCGCTCAAAAGATCAAGATCAAAAAGATTTCAAAGAAATAGGTAAATAGAGGAGATGAATGATAAACATTGCTACTTTAGAGCAGCAATTATTATAACAGAGTGGTCAAATTTGATTAGGAGAACATGAGTATCTCACCTGCATATTAGCAGTTTCAATAAGGGCGAAGCATCGTACCACCAACGCTACTGCCGCCTGGATAGCAGATTTAATCCTATTACTTGAGACTGCAGACTGGTTTTGTCCCAGATCTGCATCCGCCAATCCATCAACTACAACAGAAACTCTTTCTTCTTGAGAAGCAGTATCCTGCCATCAAAAGGGAAACTCCCAAGGCGTCAAAAACTAAAGACATTAAAAAATAGGAGAAAATGGTAAGTTTACTATATTACCTGCATCTCCACAACTTACATAGCCTCTCTCCCTTAACAGCAGCAGTGGATACACTTTTCTTGTTTTCCTTTCTCTCTTAACAAAAGAAGAGTGTGCAATATAAGAGATTCAGGCGTTTGACTATTGGACAGAAGAGTGCGCACTTCATCACCATATATTGAAAGAGTAACCCACAACAGACAGAAACAGTCATATATTGAAAGAGTAACCCACAACAGACAGAAACAGTCATATATTGAAAGAGTAACCCACAACAGACAGAAACAGTCATGTCAAAACTCTCTATATGGTCGTTTTATATGGTCCTTTATATGGTCCTTTGAATATGGTCCTTTTATATGGTCCTTTGAATATGCTTTCTTTTATATGGTCCTTTGAATATTAGTGCACCTTTAACAAGTATTTTAAAAATAAATTTGCCTCCAAAGTGTCTTTCTATTCAAGATATTTTCCTAGTCATGAGTTGTTCGGACTGCATAATTCAAGATAAATCTATTCAAGATATTTTCGGCATTGATCAGAGAAGAGATTCAGGTGTTTCACTATCACTCAAAGGCGGCTTAAATGGGCCCGTTTGTTTGCCGGAAGATGGCAGGAATTTGAGAATAGGAATTTGACTTTTTGTACAGTCAAATTCTCATTTTGATCCAAAATGAGAATTTGGCAAATTCCACCTCTTGAGGTGGAAGATGGCAAATTCTCATTTTGGGTCAAAATGAGAATTTGACCGTACAAAAAGTCAAATTCCTATTCTCAAATTCCTGCCATCTTCCAACAAACAAACGGATAATAGTGTCTAAATTATCTAAAATAAAGAGTTGAGTAGTATCTAATCTCACGAGCCTATGATATTATTGTTACATTTTTTTAACGGAGTGTTACGTGACAAGAGGTGGCATAATTTGATAAGGATCCTAGTCTTTAGGATAAAATTTAAAGTCGATATTTTTCTTGCATGAAAAGAGTTTTAGTGTCTAAATTATTTTACAATTTGTAAAATTAAATTAAAATCAAGAATTATAATAAATTAGTTTATATTATTATTTAAAAAATTATAATTTTCTTTTGTGATTAAGATAAAATAAAATAATATATAAAATTACTTTTAAAGTTATAAGTGTAATTGTACAATTTTAGGTTATAAATATATATTACAAATTAATGAATAGTGATACAATAGCATACAAAATAGCTACTGTAAAGTCATTAAAGCTACAAGACAATAAAAGAGTGACATAGAAAGAATAATGCAGAAAAATTATAAACAAATGCTTATCACAGTAGGAGATCATTCACGACATTTTTACTCAAACTTACAGAAAATTGCTTTTGGTAGCTTGCATAGGTGTCATTTATGAAATTTTGTTAGTGTCTAGATATTTATTTAATTAATTAAATGACTCTTTTAGAGAGTTCTAGTTACCAAAACGTTTAGGGTTGTTAGTGTCTAATTTATCACAACTATTGATTGAGATTAAATCACGATCGTTGGTTTCCAATGAGAGTAGTATAAAATTTGTCATTGGACATTTGGAGAGAACACACATGAGAAGCATTTGCAGTGATAGCAAATGAATTTGCGGTGTTAGCAAATAGTCTTGCAGTCGTAGAAAGGGCACAATGATATTGTTGGAGAAAACATAAGTGAAATCTCAACAAGAAAAATTGGGAGAAGAATTTAGTGTTTTAGCATTAGAAACGACTAAGTCCAGAACTATTGATTGATAAGTTCATGCCACTGTAACAAGGTAACTGCGAACCTCCACCAGTCTCGTAGAATAGTGAGGGCTTTGGAGGATTCTCAATTTCTATGCCGCCATCCAACATCTTCTCCACCTTGCCCATCGAAGGCCTCTCCTCTGCATGACTTTGAATACACCACAACGGTGTCTTCAACACTCTCTGTACCGCTTCCATTTCTCTTCGGTTATCTCGTATTCCCTCTAATCTTTTATCTAGCACCTCCTCTACCTTTCCCTCTACAACCACCATCTGGAATGCCCATTCAGGAAAATAGAACTCACTCTCCTCCTGAGTTGAATTTCTTTTCCCGCTAACAATTTTGAAAAGCACCATTCCAAAGCTATAAACATCCACTTTTAATAATTAAATTAAAAGTTATACTATAAATAAGTTTTAATTTTTAATTTAATTTTTAAATGATGTTTATATAGACATTTCCATAATATTATATAGAATAGTCTAAAGTAAGTAGTTCAAATTGTGTAGGAGAAAAATGGGTTCTTACATAGTTCATAAGGGTCCATTTTTTTTTTGTTTACAAATAGTTTATAGTAATATAGGACTATATCTACTTCTTATAGGAGGTAGGTATCTAATTGTGCTACAAATATAATTGAGATAATATTGTATAAAAGTATGATACATAATAATTTCTCTAATAATTTATGTTTAAAAAAATTATAATAGTATTATTATTACAAAACTTAATAAAATAATAAAAAAAATTGATTATATAGAGTCTACAAAGAAATTCTAATTATTTTCATTACTTGTATATTTTGACTAGAGTTTTTCTTTATATCAATTTTAATTTTATTGAAATTCTACATTTCAATCAAGAAAAGAAAAGTAAATTTTTTTATGATTTATTTAGCTTTGCATTTTGTGTGCAAAAGTTACTCTACATATCGGTTATGCTCATCTCATATCTAAACACAATTCTCAAAGGAATTAAGTTACTTTTTTTTTGTTGAGGGATGAAAGTGTACAAAATAATTATAAGTGAATGCCAAGGAATGTATGACGTGGTAGGCGGAAGACCATTTGAAGGAGGAGGTCATTGCCTTGATGCAGTATTACCATACACAAGCACAGATGTCAATATCCCCATGGGCTAATTATTATATTGTCAGGGAAGGATTTTGTTTTCATAATTATGTGGAGTGTGAAAGTTGTCGAGAGATTTCTTACAGGTTTCGTTCATATATTTCCTGCACTTTCTTGGTATTTTAAAAGCTAGACTTGTTAAGGATTTTGCCTTGGTTTTTCTTGATTTTTCTTGTCTCTGGTAACTGCTCTATAAAGATGGCTCGAGGTGACAAAAGGAGAGTTGGGCATGTGGATTGTGTAGAGCTAAGAAACAATTCCACAATTTGGAGAATTTTTCTAAAAGGAGAGTTGACGCCATATATCAAAAAACTCCATAGCTAGGACACCAATATCATGAAGATGTTTGCAAAGTGATGCAAAGATGGGAAAATCTCCCTCTTTGACTAGAATTTCACCATTTATGAGAAATTGATTATGGAGGTCACATGCCTTTCCACATAAGGCCTTAAGTTTTTCAAGGATAGGAAACACTCAGATATAGTTGTCAAGAAGTTTCCGAAAGAATAAAAGGAGAGAGAGGAATTGGTTAAAGTATCCAAAAGAAGCTTTGAAACTTCCAAGATTAAATCCATTTTGCATGGAGTTCTAAAAGTTATCATGCAATACATTTTGTTGGATGGACACTTTACAAGGTCTTAAAGTTATCAATTCAGGCACAAGGTTAGAGTTTCTTTCCCATTTTTTATTTTGTCTTCTTTGGATGCAACTATAAGGGAACATAGAAAGAACCTTAAGAAAAACAATATCCTTCATGAGGGTTCAATTTTCTTAATACATGAGCATCTTAAATCTATGCCTTGCCTGCCAAATGTCTCTCCTATTTCTATTTCAAATGATGAAGATTTGGTAACTAGCTACTCGAATTATGAGGAGTGGAAAACTAAGATAGAAGACTTTGATTCGAAACCAGAAAATAAGAGATAAAACCATACAACTAAAAGGAGTTTCATTGTTTCAAAGAAAAAGAAATCTAAGGAGAAAGGAAATTTTGCCTACCCTTCTATAGAGAAAGTGAAAACCCTATTATGGAGAAATAGAAATCTAACAGCCATGCGATTGAGAAAGGAAAATCTTAAGAGAAAGTTGTTATAGAAGCTAGAGATCAAGCAAAGAGGGCTACTATAGGAACAAGAAAGAGGTCATAGAGAAATGAGAAGACCCCCAGAAAAAATTATGAAATGGCTCTAAGAAATGTTGATGCCACAGAGGATGAGATGTTGAGGCTTGCTTCTAGAGAGAGAAAATTCATAGTGGGGATAGAAGTTGTGAGGACTCCCACCACAGTTTTTTTTTTCTATAGCTCAATTTGAGAAGGTTCCATTTCGAATCTTTAATGCCTTGTTTCCTATTTATCTTAACAACCATAATTCAAAATTCTCCATGGAACATAAGGATGATAGGTACAAAGAACTAGAGCATAAATATAATAAAATATTTTTGCAATCAGCAATATTCCCTAAATTTTCTGTAGTTCCACAAGATTGTGAGAAGTTAACCACACTTGTAAATTTGGAGGCCCCCTCATTTAATGTGAAATAAAAATACAATAAACATAATGAAAGAAATTATAATATATCAAATACATCTCATACATCTGATACACCTAGAGATCATGCACGATTAGATCTAGTAACAATCTTGGATGGGTATGAAAGAGAGGAATTCTAGAGGGAAGTTAAAGAGAATGCAACTGTAAAAAAGGCTTTGCTACACAATTTGCCAAGAGTTCAAGAATAGTTTGAAGTGATTGGTTTGAGGGTCTCACTAACAAGTGTTGTAAATGAATCCATTGCAAATACATGTACAACCACAGATTTTTCAGCTCTCATACAGCTTGTAGAGCGTAAAAGACTCTAATTTGATGATGCTAGAAATGGTCCCATGTTTGGGGGCCAAGCTTTGCTATTGAATAATAGAGGCCCAATTCTAGGAGATATGGTGTAGAAGAAATGTACAAGAAGATGCATGTTACCATTAGGGTATATCCTTCTCTAAAACACATAGATAAATATGTTCCTAAAGAGAAAAGCCCTATAGCTTGAGGAAACTAACCTAGGAGGAAAGGAAGGATAAATTGATTGGTCATTTCAATGTTGTTGATGATAAGGATGAGTCAAATTTGGAGTTGGCATAGAAAAACATGGAAATTGTTAGAGTAATTCTAGATAAACAAAATGATACCATTGAAAAGGTATATGTTATAAGTGTTTTGTGGGATGTTGCTCTAGAAAGAGAGGATTTATCAACTTCTATAGCTAGTAACTTGAGAGATCTATCTATTTTAGAAAACATGAATATTGAGTAGAACACTATGGTCACAAGGTCATATTTTGCAAAACAAAAAGGTGATAAATTGCTTGAAAAGAAGCTCAAATATTTGGTCTTGTTCATTTTCTTTGTTCATATTTTCTTGTCAATGGGGAAAAACCAAGAACTCACCTTGTGGCTTGAAGGCAATGGGCGGAGTATTGTGAATTCAATGCCCATGATCACTTGGCTAGATATTGAGAAAAATCAGAAGTTCAATGTTCATGTCCTAAAAATGAAGATTGGATTGGTCACCTAAAGGGAAGTGGTGAGTTGTGTTGCAAAGAAAGAGATCACAACTACAAGTGATAATATTGTGTTTACATTTAATAGTTCTATTATGGATTGGGGAGTATATTTTGAATTTATAAAAAGTGGTATTTCTTATTATAAATTTATGGGCGAGTTTGCACCTGTAAAATTCGTAAGGGAAGATATTCCACTATTGGATTATATTCTATCTAATAGAATTTGGAGAAGATTAATTCAAAGTTCTCTTAAATAGAGAAATTTGGCTAAGTTAAAGTCTTCTTAGGGACTAGTTGTGATGTAACATTAAAGGCGGGAAGGTAGGGATGTTACTATTCATGTCTGTACCGATTAGACTTCAAGTGGAAGATTGTTGGGATATGAAGCCCAATGGCCACATGACCTTTCCTATTCTTTCCTCTTTATTTTATAGCTGTATATGTGTGTGTATAAGTAGATGTGTCTAGACCATGAATGTAATGTATTGGTTAAAAATTAATAAAAGATTTCCCTTCTTTGAGAGTGGATGTAGGCAAATTTTTTGAACCACTATAATTTTTTGTGTTGTGTTTTAGTTTCTTTATATTGTTTTTGATTACTGGTAAAAATAGGTTTTAATTGGGGACCCAAAAACCCTTACAACGAGTTATAAAAGATAAGCCATTAAAAAAACCCAAGTAAAACAAGGCTTAGAAAAGAGCCTGTAAGCAAACCCGACCACAGAACAAAAAAACTAGCCTATAACCAGTAAAAAAAAAAGAGAACCCAACAACTAAAACATAGAGAAATAAAAAAAATGAAGAAAGAAACTAGGCATACTCCAGCAGAGTTACCTCCATATCTTTTTTAACCTTAGACATTTTGGTGATGGTTGCATTGAGGTCCGAAAGCTCCATAATTCTCTCTTGGATCTTCTTCTTCTTAGACAACCTGGTATGTTTTCCCAGTCTAGATAGAGCCTCTTTTAATAGAAGACCTGACATTTAACTCCTACTGGATGTTGCTAATGCAGTCAACCATAGTCCCCATAAACTGGTTGGTGTCTGTCAAGATCTTCTTGAGGGTAGTCTCCATCCTGTCAATCTTCTCCTACATCAATCCCACCTCATCCTTGTTATCCCCAGCTCTGGTCATCCCATCCAACTCAGCACCAATTCTTTCCTAAATAATGTCCACCTTGGCAAAGAGAGATCTGAGGTTGAGGCTTAGAATTTTTATTTCATGAAAGAACCATTTGACCAGGTGGAAGGAGTACATGGACATTGCCTTAGTCATTTTCATAACTCCAAAAGGAGGGTCAATTTTGTCCTGCAAATCTTCTTTGAGGAGCTGGATGTTCCTCTCCTGCATGTCAATAGTCTTAAGGAAGGGGATAGATCTAGAGGAGGAAGGAATACCCTTATCCTGGAGGGTCTCCTTACCTCTCACATCACTCTCTTTTTTATCCAACACCTCTTCGGTAGTAGCAGCATTGTTAGGAGAAATGGAGACATCATGGTCCTTAGAAGTGGCATAGTCAACAAGGATGGGCACCTTCTGACCCCCAAGATCACTATGAGCTCCCAAATCTAGCACAAATTGAATGTTTTTATTCCCCTCCGCCTCTGTATCACTTCCATTCACAGACAAAGAATCCTTGCTATCATACTTATTCTTTTTCAGAGAAACCCCTTTAAAATACCGGAAACCCTCAACATTGGCCCGCTCTAACTTAGTCTCCATACCCTTATTATTATCTAGATTTGGTTTCTTAGAGGATGAGTCCTTCAAAGCCCCAGGCTCCCTACCTCTTTTAGCTAGGGGATAGGGGCTATGGGCCTCCTTCTTGGGAATATACTCAACAATGAGAAGAATAAGCCCTTCATGTAGAATCGACTTATTCTCTTTCCTTTTGTATTCAATGATGCTTTGTTGAAGGGAAGTAAGAAAGTAAAAAGGAAACAAAACCCTAATCTTGTGCCTAAAATGGAAAAGAAGGACAAAGTGGTAAGAATGGGCCCTTTTATACCTTCCTTCCATAGTAATGTACTCCATAATAGCCACCATCACCTTGGACCAAATATTCTTGAAGCTGAGGACATCATAGAAACCCCCAACATCTTTAATCCTAGTTTCTCAGCTTCCTCTTCATCCTTAGGGAAATAGAAAATATCATTAACAGAGACCTTTTTGTCCCTGTAAAACTTCATCCATTCCAAACTAAGACTCGAGACCTCAGAAATGAGCTCCTCAATGATTTTAACATCCAACCCCCCAATGGTGACCGTGCTATCATTCCAACTGTCAACAAAATTCCTGGTGACCTCTTCGTGAAAATTGTGCAAATTCTCCATGAAAGTGGTAAGCCCACCTTTTCATAGTTTTTCCCAAACCTCATTTTCATTCTTCCACCTCTTGCAGCTCTTAGGTTCACAATGATTGAGGTCCCCTCCCCTCCTAACTTCACCAGGAACAAAGCCACCAAGAGACACTAGAAAAAATCTAAATAGGGCAAGCAAGATGAAAAGCAAACAACTAGTCACACCTCTAAAAAAATTGTGTTCTCTCCTCTTGTTCTTGGGAATGCCAAATCTTTCCATAATGATAAAGTCATCCTTATTATGCATAGTTGTCTTGTCATTAATGTTATGGAAATGCACCAAATCAACCAGCCTATAGTCAATCTTGTCATACGCCACCAAAGCTTTCAAATCAGTATTAAGTTTGTTGCCTCCTTACCATGTCATGATACCCTCCGATTTGACAGCCAGGTTAGCCAAAGCGTCTGCCATCCCATTGGCCTCACAATACACATGTGATATGAGTACTTCTTGTAAAGTGTTAATAATTAAAAGAGAATCTTTAATAATAGCTTTGATTGTCCATGATGGGTTAGACTTACCCTTGATGCAATCGAGAACGTTCATCGAGTGACCTTCAATCCAAACTTTATTATATTTGGATAAATCAATAATTTTTAAAGTTTGAAAGAGACCCGGCACGTGGTTAGATGAAATCCCAATGGGGAGGGCAAGTAGTTAGCCACATCATCTCTTATCACTCCACTGCACCCAATAGGACTTGGGTTTCCTTTAGAAGCCCTGTCAAAATTGACCTTGATCCAACCCTTGGGGGGTGATAACCATAATAATTTTTCTCTCTCTGACTTACAGGCTTTGGGTGCTCTATTAGGATTAAAACCAACAAAAACATCCACCTTCCAGGCTAGGGATGCCTCGTTGTTCTCTTGAATACTCCTTTTGATTTTCTCAGCAACAACAACCGAGGGGAGAGAGGTGTTTTTGAACACCCGATCATTGCATTCTCTCCATATTTTCCAGATGACGTGCAGGGAAATTATATTCCAGAGGTTCCTTTCAATACTCACATTAGCATTTCTCCATTGGATAAAGATCTCCTTCATGCTGCCAAAAAAAACCCAGTGTTGGTTCTAAGTGCTAAGGACCAAGTTCCAAACTTCCCATGAATAGGGTAGGAAACAACTAGGTGGAGAGAGGTTTATTCCTCCTTTAAACACAAGAAAAAAATATTAACCAACATCATCCCTCTCTTTTGAAGGTTATCTAGTGTAAGAATCTTATTCTGGAAAATGAGCCAATAAAAAAGGTTAATTTTAGGAATCAATCTTTTGTCCCAGACCTTAGCCCAGAATGGGGGCAGTTCCAAATGGTTCAAGGGGAGAGCCATAGCTGAGGTGACTATGTAGGATCTTGAGGGATGAGTGTCCCAGATCATAGAATCCTTCACCCCCAACTCTGGCCTTTGCACATTGAGATCCAACATTAAAGGTCATTTATCCACCCTAGCCAAATCAACCCATGACTAATTACTCCAGTAATTACAAACCCAAGGACCAAATCTCCTAATACAATCTTCAATGAGAGGATGGGCATCAAGGGTGGAGGTGATAGAGGACTTACCAATCCAGCTATCCTCCCAAAATTTAATACTACAACCATTACCCAACAACTACTTTGCCCCCATGAGAATAGTAATTTTAGCCTATTGGATACTATTCCGAATAGCGAAACCCTCAAGCATAACATCAAACTTGAGAAAGTCTGTGCTTGTGAATGGAGAAAGGTACTTCTTAGTGATGATCTAGTTCCATTCCTTCTGCTCACCAAAGATCCACCAAATTTGTTTCCCCAGTAAGGCCTTATTAACCACCTTAATAGGACGAACTCCTAGGCCTCCCCATTTCAAGGGTTTACAAACCTTATCCTAGGCCACGAGAGCTAGCCTTTTTCTTTCTTCAACTCCAGAATAGAGAAAGGACATCTTAATTTTCTCTATAGTATCAAAAAATTTGGCAAGGATTTTGAGAAGACTCAAAGCGAACATCGGGAGGCTTTGTAAAGAGGATTTCATGAGGAGGAGTTTACCAACTTGACTCAAGAGAGAATCTTTCCATCTGGCCAATTTTCTATTGAACTACTCCACTAATTTGAGATAAAAGGAGTCAGTCAATTTAAAACCCAGGGGGAGCCCAAGATAGGTAGCAAGGAAAACACCAACGGAACAACCAATAAATTTGGTGATACAGAGTTTTCTTTCCGCAGGAGTGTTAATGAAGGACAAAGAACTCTTCTCCGAGTTAATAGCTTGGACTGTGGCTAACAAATAAATGGATAGGGCCTTTTTCATATTCTTGGCTTTGGTGGTAGACACAGAGCCCATGATCATAGTATCACCCACAAACTACTCATGGGAGAAAGAATTCAAGGAAGACAAAGGTTTAATACCTTTAATCAACCCATTTCTAACAAAACTTTGAAGGAAGCGACCTAGACATTCAGCCAAGATAGAAAAGATGATAGGAGATATAGTTTCTTTATATTGTTGTCATCAATATGTTCTTTAGTTTTCAACTACTCATTTATAAATTACAACAAAACATTTTATTGTATTTAATTATTAAACTATACTCTATACTCTATCTAAAAGTTAGAGTATAGTTATGTTTTGATTTTTAATTTAATTATTAAATGATGTCTATATAGACATTTCCATAATATTATATAAAGTTGTGTATAGTAAGAAGTTAAAACTGTGTAGGAGGAAAATGGGTTCTTTCATAGTTCATAAGGGTTCATCTATTTATGGGTTTACAAATAGTTTATAGTAACATAGGACTATCTCTATTTCCTATAGGAGGTAGGTACCTAATATTGCTACAAAAAAAATTGAGATAATATTAGATAAAAGTATAACATATAATAATTTGTGTAGTTAATTTATTGTTTAAAACAAAATATAAAAATATTATTATTACGAAAATTATATAAAAATAATAAAAAAGTAGATTATATAGAAGCTAGAAAGAAATTCTAATTGTTTTCATTAGTTTTGTATTTTGACTAAAGATTTTTTCTATATATCAAATTTTTTTAATTGAAATTCTACATTTCAATTGTACAGTTTCACAATATATGAAGATAATCACGCCATTGTCTCTCTTTCAAGGATAATATATCTATTCTAAGGATTACCTATTCCATCATGAAATACACTTGAATTGTCAACCCAGGGACATAGGACTTGAAATGGGTCGGCACAGTTTGTGCACTAAGTTCCTTTAGGAGTCATAACACCTATGCTACAAGAAAGTAAAATGTGTTGGAAGAATCTATACTGCTGCTACAAAACAGTAAACACACCTTGGCTAACAACAGATAATTGTAGGAAGCTTAAAAATGAACCTAAACTAATTAACAACTCAAAACATCCACTATGATCATTTTCTGCAAGTGCTGCAAGAACTTTCACATTAATAATCTTGTATGACTTATACAATAAATCTATTTGAAAATAGAAAACTACAAGAAATGAATCTATTCTACCTAAATCTATTCCACCTCCCAAGTGGGCCCCCTTGGTTGGCTTCAATTAACTATGAACACAACAAGTACTTCAAAATCTCTCTTCCATTAAAATCTTTCTTTGATTACATAAAAACTAAATAATTCATGAAGAATAGAAAGAGTAACTTCTGAATCTAAATCAACATTATCTATTTTCTCATTAGCTTACTAAGATGATCCAAATCCATTATATAGAGGATTGGATGCTTATTAAAAATATAACATAAAAAGTTTTGAACAAACATCACCAGAAAAGAAGGCAGAAGATCAACCATGACATAGTACATTTACTACCAAGCAATAGAATAACAACTTGCAAGAAATATAGCAAATTGTATCCCCTATATTCTCTAGAACAACAACTCCTTTGCAGGCGCGGCTTATCCAACGAAACTAAACTGCGCTTTCTTTGCTAGGACCGGTCTCCATTATCCTCCCCCTTAAATGCAGTAATCACCACTCTTTGCATCACTCCTCATTTTCCTGAAAATTTAACAACATTCGGAACACATATGCAAGATAACATTCCTACTTTTACTCAGATATTAGAACATAGCTTAAAATAGTTATATGAAATACTACATTCTATGTATAATATTAAGCAAAACATGTCATACACACTACCCATAGGTTTAGTAGGTTCTAGCTGTCTTTGGCATAAGTTCACAAGATATTTACTACAAGTGTTTAGAAATGTTTTGTCAAAGCACAAAGAATGTGTCCAAACTATAAAAACTATATCAAAATTAAGACATTAATATGCCTCATCATCTACCCCCCACTATTCAAATGCTTGTCCTCAAGCATTATACTTCTTTTCCATAGCTTTGAAGTAGCTGACTGTGGTTCTCCCTTTCTTCCCACTTCTGAAAGCATAGAAGAATCCTCTGGTGCACTCCCAATGTTCACCTCTGTGCTCCTCAACCAACAGGTCTAGTCTAGTAGCATTATTATCATAAAGAGGCCAAAGAAGCATAGGAGGTTGAAAGGACAAGGGCATGCATAGTTCCTTTTTGATCTGTCATCCCAGTTGTATGTATTTGGTCACCCTATGAACAACTACCTCATAATTGATATGGCTATGTGGTTCTTCCTTTTTGAAGGCTTCTAGCAGTTGGTTCCACTGGTTCCTAATCCCTGAAAAAGCTCTTTGTTGTGTAAAGTTTGGGAGTGTCTAGTAATCTTTGTAGACCTTTTCTCTTTCTACAAACACTTTAGCCCTAACCTCTAGTTTTTGTTTCCCATAAGTTAATCTGAACCAATCTCTTAGAAGATCATCAAGCTTATGTGATTCATCCTATAGTGGCAAGGGTTCAGATTTCTCAAGATCTCTGTAGACATTTAACTACTTGTCATAATTTGTCTCATTATGCATCTAGGACATTAAAGCCCTAAGGTGAACATCTCCTATGTAAAGCAAAGGATTCCACTCTATTTCATGTGGAATTATGAAATTATGCAGATATAGTTCACACAACAAATTCTTCTTCCATGAGGGCAGAGTCTGATACACATTGTAAAAATCTTGAGTAGTTTTAAATTCACAGTCAATATTCCTTATTGTCATCATTAGTTGAAATAACAAAAATAGTTCCTTCAGATAAACAGAATAAACCCTTGGTGGTGGTCTACAAGCCATGACTTGGCCAGCTAACTTTAAGGCCTTATTCATCTATTGTTTATGTTTCTCAAGCTGCTCCTTGAGGGATTCAATTTCCTCATCTTTATCAAATATTATTTTCTGTATTTGGTCTCATTCTTGTTTCCATAAGGTCTTTTGAAAAATGAAGTGATTGTACAGACCAAATAATATAGATTGAATTGTAGATGAAGGGAATTCTTGGGCCATAGCTTTCTTCTTTCATTCCTTAGCAACTTGCTGGAAATAATGGGTGTACCAAGAGGATCTATAAGGTATGATAGAAACATTAGAGTATATAGGGACTACTGGAGAAGTAGGTTGAACACTTTCAAGGGCATTTTCTATGACTACAGTAGGATTTGAATCACACATTTCTTGATCACCCTGTGGCATTTCACTGTCAGGCTCATTTTCACATGTTTCCACATTTTGGGGTTCCAACTATACAGGAGAGTCATCTGGAATATTCTTGACCTATGATTCTACATGAGATTTTGACATTGAAACATTTAGGTTTTCAGGGGAAACTAAGGATACTTGACCTCGCATGTGAGGGCTTCAACGTACAAGAACCTCTTTAACCTCTATTGCTTTGCGGGTCCATTTTGGTTTAGATGCTGCTGGGGTAGACGTTGCAGGATTAGTTGTTGTAGGAGTAGACCTTTTTCTCTTTGCCACTTGAACAGAAGGGTTTTGGACTTTCCTTTTAAAATTAGGGCTCTCTTTATCAACCTTATGTTTTCCTTTGTCTCTGGAAGAACTAGTTATTCACCCTCTAAAATAGGCCCAACAAATTTATCAGTAGCGGGTAATGCTAGTTCTTTCTCTATTTCAGCTAGATTCTGACTAGGCCCTACAATCTCTTCCTCATTCCCTAAATTTTGTGGGACAGGGTTGGCTTGAGGCTGCAAGGTGTTAAATTCAACAAATTTTGCCCATGATACAGGGGAGGAATCCCTAAGAGATCTTTCAACTAAAAGTTTAACTAGGGCATGATGAGAAATAGAATTTTCATTTCCTTTTTGATTTTTTTCGGCACTAATACACAACATATTGTAAAGGAAATTGGGGATATTAACTTGAATGTTATGCCTTACACAACTGAGCAGCTTGAAATGATGAGCGTGTAGGTTTTAAAATCTACCTTCGCAGGTCAAATACCTGATGATATGGTTCACCAATTTTGGATATGGCACTGGGAGAGAGAGTCTCTTACACCTTTGCTTTGAGATTTCCAACGGAGGGTCACCCGACTGAGAAAACTGTGCCTGAGATGACCTGGCGTCATGTTCATTTGGATAATGCTCTCCATTAACTGGTAGTCCTATGACTTCTGCTATCCACTCCTCAATAGCAACCACTTTTAATTCCCATACTATGGCTTCTCCTTCATTGAATATCCTCATAAACTCCATTGCTACTTCTTCATTGAACTCTGTTAACTGCAGGAAGTAGCCAAGCCATCCACAAGTGTTAAGACTATGGACTGCTTCCACATCCGCTAGTAGAATACCATGGACAACCAGCTCATGTCTCTGTAATTGTCCTCCCGTCTTCAAAATGCCTAGTTTTAAATTTCTCTATTCTCACCACCCTGATAATTTTTACCCCCTTAACACTCTGCAAATACCTTCTTCTCAGAATTCAAATTGATGTTTCTGAGAAATGCCAATACCACATTCTCTTAACATGGCTCTGTTATGTTTGGCATGTAAAATAATGATGCCATTAATTATGAAGGACATCAAGGATTTAATTGGAAGTGTTCTTGTATAAATGATAGTCCTTTTAAGTCATGTCAAACTCAGGAAATCATTCCCAAAATTAGAATGAAAAGGTACGGCAGATACAATAAAGATTTAAAATTAAAAATAGATCGTAGCCAAAGTACAACATATAATGTGGACATGACTAGGGTGACATGGAGATGACACTTGGAAATAAATACACTTTCCCTACCCCCCATGAAATTTGGAAAAGTATCCACACTTAGAAAATTTCACATAGGAATGGAAAACTGGCTTAAGGCTTATACGATACATTTAATGCAGTATTAGATATAATTATCGAAACCTATGTGCTAAAAATGAGTAAAAAGTAAAAATGTTGTACCTAAAAATTTTAGATCATACATCCACACTCAAGTTGATGAGTTGGTGAAGTCTGGTGACCGCAGAAAAGGTGCCGATGGCATGTTTTATTGAAAGCAGTAAAAGAAAACTAAATTTGTGGGAAACGTGGAGTGTGAGTGGATGGTAGACAAAGAAATGAGATGAGTTGATAAGAAGAAAATGAAAAATGAATGAAAGAATGGACATCAGATGGAATGAGGTTTTATTATGGGTTCTCGTTGAAGGCTTGTTATGGTATGGCTGTAGGAAGAAGGCTTGCACCCTCTGCTGTAGGAACTGTGTTCGTAGGAGTTGGTAAATTTCTTTGTTGGAACTGCTGCAGGAACTCATCCTTGGTCTGTGGTTTATGATAGAGGCACAATCAGTGGCCATTTACAAGTAGTTTGAACTAGACTGGATCAATGGTTGTCAGCTGGACTACTCCATTGTCGAATACATACTGAATTTTCTAAGGCCCTAGCCATCGAGTCTACAATTTTCTTGGAATCTCCTTAAATCGAGAATCATATAAAAGAGCCCAATATCCCACTTGGAAGTGTTTATTCCTGATATGTGCATCATGCCACTTCTTCTGTTGTTTCTAAATGATCTATGTTCTATCCAAAGCTATCTTTCTCATTTCATCCAGTGAGTTCAAGTGGAGAAGTCTCTCTTCTTGTGCTACAGGAAGGCTGATGTTCAATTCCAGAGCAGTGCACAATGTTTTATGTTCAAATTCAATGGGCAACATTGCTGCTTTGCCATACATAAGTTCAAATGGGGTGAATCCAGTTGTTGTCTTCCATGTAGTTCGGTAAGTCCAAACAACTTCAGTTAACCTGCTGCTCCAATCCCTCCTATGTATTTGCACTATCTTGGTTAGAATGGCCTCAATTTCTCTATTGGTGACCTTTGCTTGCCCATTTTTCTAAGGGTGATAAGGGCTGGATTTCCAGTGTCGTATGTTGTATTCTTTCATAAGTTCAATGATCAAATTTGATGTGAACTGAGCTCCTTGATCTTTACAAGTTCTCTGGGAACTTGGTAGCATGTGAATATTTCTTCATATAAGAATTTAGCTACTTTCTCATCTCTTGTGTTTTTCATCACCTTGAATTCCACCCATTTTGTTAAATAATCCGTACATACCAAGATGTAGGATTTTTCATTTGATGGTGGGTCAATTGGCCCTATGAAGTCCATACCCCACTTGTCAAAGGGTGTTACAATAACCTATGGATTGAGTGGCATCTCATCTGATCTGGTTGACCGGCCCATTCTCTGGCATTTGTCACACTTGGTTGTATAATTTTTTGCATCCTTATGTAATGTTGGCCAATAATATCCAGTTGTAAGTATCTTTAATGCTATTCATTTTCCTACAAAATGGCCTCCACATGTTTTGTCATGACAGGCATGTAGTATGTCATATGTTTCATCTTCCCTGAGACATCTCCTCATGATTTGATCTGGTCCAGTATAGAAGAGATTGTTATCTATCCATGAATAATGAAAACTTTTCTCTGCAAGCTTCTTCCTATCTTTTTGGGAGAAGTGTGGGGGCATTTTATTTGCAGCAAGATAGTTTGCTATATCTGCATACCATGGTGTATGGGTTGCTATGTGGAACAGATGCTCATCTAGAAATGTATCTTCAATTGGAGTTGGATCTTCATCAGCAAGTTGAAGTCTAGAAAAATAGTCAGCAACTACATTGGCCTTTCCTAGCTTATCAACAATGGTTATATCAAACTCCTACAATAACAAGAGCCATCTTGCCAATCTACCAGTTACAACAGGTTTTTTCATCAAGTACTTTATGGCTGAGTGGTCAGTATGAACAAAAATAGGATAGCCAGTTACATAGTGTCAGAATTTTTTCAATGCATAAACTACAGCTAAAAGTTCCTTCTTAGTTACTGTGTAGTTTAGTTCAGGGCCATGGAGGCTTTTACTAATATAATAGATTGCATTTTCAAGGTTAGTAGGCTTTTGTCCTAATACAGCACCTACAACATAGTCTGATGCATCAGTATAGATATGAAATGGAATAGACCAATCTGGTCCCTTAAGAACTAGTGCTATGGTGAGGAGTTTCTTAAGCTACAGGAAGGATTCATTACATGCTAGTGTCCAAATGAATTCAGCTTCTTTAGTCAGTAGTGTATACAAATGACTAGCCATTTGACTAAAATTTTGAATGAAATGCCTATAATAGCCAGCATGACCTAAAAAATATCTTACATCATTTGGTTTAGTAGGTGTGGGAAATGTTAAAATTACCTCTATCTTGGCTGGGTCCACTTGTATCCCTGCGGCTGATATAAAATGACCAAGCACCACCCCTTCCTACATAAGCATGAAACATTTCTCACTATTAAGTGATAGATTATGTTCTTTGCATTGGACAAGAACCTTTTCAAGATTCATTCAAAGCCTCCTCAAAGGTCACTCCAAATGTTGTAAAATCATCTATATATATTTCCAAATAGTCATGTGATATGTCAGCAAAAATACTAATTACAGCTCTTTGAAATGTTGCTGGAGCATTACACAAGCCAGATGGCAACACATAGTATGCAAAAGTACCCCATGGGCATGTAAATGTAGTCTTATCCCAATCCTCTAGAGCTATACTTATCTGATTATAACCACTGTATCCATCAAGAAAAGAAAAATATTTCTTACCAGCTAGAGTATCCAAAACTTGATCAATAAATGGTAAAGGAAAATGATCCTTCTTCATTGCCTTGTTCAATTCTCTATAATCTACACAAATCTTCCATTTCCCTCCCTTTTTAGGTATTATAACCAAAGGTGAGACCCATCGACTATTAGATATAGGGTATATAAAACCAGCATCAAGCAATTTTTGTAGTTTAGTTTTAAGTATTTCCCTGAGTGCTAGATTAATCCACCTCTGGGGTTGACAGAGTGGTAGACACCCTTCATTGATATATACTCTATGAGTACATAATGTGGAGCTTAACCCTTTCATATCTCCATAGTCCCATGCAAAAGCCTTTTCATGTTTTTAAAGAAGCTCTGTTAACTGTTTCAGCTGTTTGGGAGGCAATTTGTTATTGACATGGAGATTATGACCTTTTGACAACTCACCAGTAGTTGTGAGATTAACCATAGCAGCTTCAGAGATGGGACTAGTATCTAGTTCACATGGTAAAAGCTGATGGATAATGTCTGGCTCCTTAGGCAGAAAACAATTCTCAATATATGCATCATATGTAGTTAGTTCCAACACAAAGCTGTCAGATACATCCTTTTCTACCACACAAGTATTATTAAGAATACTCTAAATTACTAAATCCTCCTCCTGCAACTTTAGGAAAGACTATCTATGTAACATCATAAGCTATACTACAAAGTTTAACTCTTCCCCTCCATCCCCCAAATCTGGCCATACAGGTGTGCTTAAATCTGGTTGGGGTTGTGCTGGAGGATACATGAAAAATTTCTTTGTTGCTTGTCCATCTGATATGGTCATACTCCCTGACGTACAACTTATATTTGCATCAGCTGTAGCTAACCATGGTCATCCTAAAATGACAGGGTAACTAGCTGAGTTGACTTTTGGGGATAGAATCATAAAATTTGTAGGGTACTCTAGAGAATCTAGGGCTACTACTATGTCCTCTATCATCCCATCAGGAGGGACAGTAGAATTATCAGTGAGTTTTAGAATTGTTGGGGTAGCCTGTAATCCTTCTATGTTCAACTTTTTCATAGTATCCTTGGTCATTACATTTATAGAAGCACCAAGATCAAATAAGGCATTTTTAACTGACTGACCATTTATAATCACATTCACAACTAGACTTCCTGGATCAGAATATTTAGGAATAACCAATTTACCTAACATGATGTTACCTAATTGTCCTATAACATGGACTATGGTTGGGTCCTTTTTCTTCCTCCCAGGCTTTTTAAGACAGGCTTCTCTAATAGCTTTGCCATAAATAGGAACATCTTTAATAGCTTGGAACAAAGGAATCTAGACATGCATGTTCTTCAGCTGGTCGATGATGTCAAATGATTGTTCCTCTATTTGTGTAGGTTTACTTTGTATGAGCTTTTGTGGAAAAGGAGGTTCAACTGCAGTTTGAGTTTGAGTTGAACTAGTTACATTGGCTGGGTCAACTGCTTGCGGCAAAGAAGTTGCTGGTGTTGATGCTACAGGAGGATCTGGTATTTTAGTTATAAGAGGTGGTTCAGGTGTTGGTAGGGTTGTACTAGATCTCAAATGTATATCTATGACATTTAGAGCATAAGTAGGATACTACTGAGCATCAACAACATACACTATTTGTTGTGGCTACTGGTTATTTGGATTTGGTTGAGGTTGTGTAGGCAACTGAGTCTATTTTTGAGGTCCAAAACTTGCAGGTGGTGGCATTAGTGCAAGTGTATTTGCTGGAGGTGGTAAAGGTGGGTATTTAGTATTATTAGATTATTACTGAGGTCCTCTCCATTAGTTTGTAGACTGCCAATTCCTTGGGGTGGTTGCCATTGGTTTGGGAACTATGGCCATTGAAGCCGTTGTGGAGGATACCATTGACTTTGTGGATTATTTTGCCAAGAATTGTTCCAATTAGGTTGATTATATTGTGGAGGACCTTGGACACTACGGTTTTGCCATTGATTATTATATGGATTTGAATTTTGTAAAGGGTCTTGAGGCATACCTTGACGTGGGGCCCATGGATGACATTGAGCAATGAAGAATACTTGATCATCTTCTCCTTCTATCTTTAGGTACTCAGTTGGAAGATGTTGGTTTTCCACATTAGCAACCAATTTGCAGTGACAATCTTTCTTTTGTTTTCGGCAGTGTGGACAATACTTAGCTAACTACTCCTCAGCTTCTACATGTTTCTTCTTAGCAACCATTGTATCCAAATGTGTGGCGACATCATTAATGATGTCTTGCTTGAAATCAGATAACAAATTTGAAATTTCCATCTTTGAAATACCAGAGCCACTTCTCTTGGCTATTGCTGAGCGAAATCCCCTTCATTTCTTTACTGCTGACCTAGAGTAGTTCTGGAAAATCTTTTGAAGGTCATCCCATGAAGATTGAGATATATCTCCTCCTGCCATTAGATCCAATGCTTCAAGATAGTTCTCATTTACTCCTCTAAGAAAAATCAGCTTCTAGGAATCCTCCTGCAGGGTATGTTGTGGGTTCTTTTGTAAGTTGAACAGGAAGAAAGATATATAATCTTCTAATGTTTCATCTTTCCATTGTGACATTCTAAAAATGTCATCACCTTTTGAATCATTTCCCCTACAATATTCCTTATACTTGCTAAGAAATAGGCATCTCATATCATCCCAATTTGCTACTGCATTTGTCCCCAAGCCCATAAACCATTTAAAAGCTGACTCTTTTAGTGTGGCAGGGAATAATTTTAGCTTGTGACTGTCATTATTATAGTCAAAGCTCTAGCATAGGATATCAAATTTGAATAGAAATGTATCAGGATATTTTGTGATGAGACCATAAAACTTTGGCAATGCTGATGCAGGTATATTTTTGAGATTGGGATTATTAACGAGACTTGGTATTGGAAATGGAAATGTGGGAGCTACCATAGCTGGAGGTATGGGATATTGAAACTATGGCTGGAAGTTGGTAATTGTTGGGGGATTCTGGACAGCAGGTGGTCCTGAAGTGGGGTTAGTATGGAAGCTGGCCAATATTTCCTCAAATGGATGGAGGTCAAATGTTTTCTAGATGTCTTCTTCTATTGAAGATGATGATGCAATAAACTCTGGGCTTGCGTCAAGAAATGGCAGTTCAGGTTCTTCAAATTCTTCTTTTGGTTTTATAGGCTCCTTAGGAAGGAATCTACCATGGGCATCTCTCCTTCTTCAATGCATGCAAGAAATTGGTGACTTGTTAGTCAAGCCCACAACTTTGCAGTTCCTAGCTAACAAACTAATCTGAAAATAAATGACTCATGAAGGTTCCTAGCTTGACACCATCCCCAGCAACGGCACCAAAAATGTATGATTTCACAATAGATGAAGATAATCACACCATTGTCTCTCTTTCAAGGATAATATATCTATTCTAAGGATTACCTATTCCATCATGAAATACACTTGAATTGTCAACCCACAAATGTAGGACTTGAAATGGGTCAGCACAGTTTGTGCACTTAGTTCCTTTAGGAGTCATAACACCTATGCTGTAGGAAAGTAAAATACATTGGAAGAATCTATACTACTGCTACAAAATAGTAAACACACCTTGGCTAACAACAAATAATTGCAGGAAGCTTTAAAATTAACCTAAACTAATTAACAACTCAGAACATCCACTATGATCATTTTATGCAAGTGCTGCAGGAACTTTCATAGTAATAATGTTGCAGGACTAATACAGTAAATCTATCTAAAAATAGAAAACTACAAGAAATGAATCTATTCTACGTAAATCTATTCCACCTCCCAAGTGGGCCCCCTTGGTTGGTTTCAATTAACTATGAACACAACAAGTACTTCAAAATCTCTCTTCTATTAAAATCCTTCTTTGATTACATAAAAACTAAATAATTCATGAAGAACAGAAAGAGTAACTTCTGAATCTAAATCAGCATTATCTTTTTTCTCATTAGCTTACTAAGATGATCCAAATCCATTATATAGAGGATTGGATGCTTATTAAAAACATAACATAAAAAGTCTTGAACAAACATCGCCAGAAAAGAAGGTGGAAGATCAACCATGACATAGTACATTTACTACCAAGCAACAGAATAACAACTTGCAAGAAATATAGCAAGTTGTATCACCTATATTCTCTAGAACAACAACTCCTTTGTAGGTGTGGCTTATCCAACAGAACTAAACTGCACTTTCTTTGCCATGACCGATCTCCATTATCCTCCTCCTTAAATGTGGTAATCACCGCTCTTTGGGTCGCTCCTCATTTTCTTGAAAAGTTAACAACATTCAGAACACATATGCAAGATAACATTCCTACTTTTACTTAGATATTAGAACATAGCTTAAAATAGTTATATGAAATATTGCAATCTATGTATAATATTAAGCAAAACATGTCATACACACTACCCATAGGTTTAGTAGGTTCTAGTTGTCTCTGGCATAAGTTCACAAGATATTTACTACAAGTGTTTAGAAATGTTTTGTCAAAGCAAAAAGAGTGTGTCCAAAATATAAAAACTATATCAAAATTAAGACATTAATATGCCTCATCATCAATCAGGAAAAGAAAAGTGAAATTATTTATGATTTATGTAGTTTTTCATTTTGTGTGGAAAAATTGCGAGCTACATATGAGTTATGCTCATCTCATATCTAAATACGATTCTCAAAGGAATTAAACTTTACATTTTTTTGTTGTTGAGGGATGAAAGTGTACAATATAATTGTAAGTGAAAACTTTTGATGAAAAATATTTCACCCTCAACTATTAAATTGATATATTTTGATAATAAATTTTAAAAAAACTTTGATGACACTCCCCTTGGATTGCCATAAAAACCACCTCACTAAAGCCATTCTGGCATACCGTGGATTAAAAATGGTCAATCTTTTCAATTGTGAAAGAGTCTAGTTAGAGCAAGACTCAAATAACATAGTCCAATGCCTTAAGGGGGCCCATAATTCCTCTTGGACTGTCGATACATGGATTAAAAAATAATTGGAAATCATAAACACTTTTGAAAAGGTTTACATTTCCCATGTGTTCCAAGAAGCCAATAGAGTGGCTGCCTTTTATGCTAATGAAGGGGTCCATCCCAAGGAATATATGATGTGGCAGGAAGGAGACCATTTGAAGGAGGAGGTCATTGCCTTGATGTGGTATGACCAAACACATGAACGGGGTGTCAATATCCCTATGGGATAATTATTATGCTATTAAGGAAGGCTTTTGTTTTCATAATTATGTGGAGTGTGAAAGGTGTCGAGGGATTTCTTGCAAATTTCATTAAAAAATCTTCCCACACTTTCTCAGTATTTTGGAAGATAGAATCATTGAGGTTTTTGCCCTTTTTTTCCTTCTTTATCTCATCTCTGGTAACTGCTCTGTGAAGATGGGAGGTGACATAAGAAGATTCAAGCCTATGGATAGTGCCGAGCTAACAAATAATGCCACAATTTGGAGAATTTTTCTAGAAAGGAACCTAGTTAATGCCATATATAAAAAAACTCTAGGGTTGGGACCCCAAGATCACGAAGACATTTACAAAGGTATGGAAAAATGGGAAAAAATCCCTCTTTATCAAAAATTTCACCATTAATGAGAACTTGATTGTGGAGGTCACATGCCTTTCCACAAAATGCCTTAAGTTCTTTTAGGGACAAGAAATGCTCAGATATAGTTGTCAAAAAGTTTTTAAAAGAAATTAAAGAGAGAGAGGAATTGGTTAAAGTTCTCAAAAGAAGCTATGAAAATTCCTAGATTAAATGTGTTTGGCGTGAAATTCTAAAAATTAAATCCTCATCACTTTAGGCACAAAGTTATATTTTCTTTCTTATTTTTTCTATTGTCTTCTTTGAATGCTAGCATAAGGGAATGCATAAAGAACCCTAAGTAGAACCCATTCCTTCATGAGGGTTTACTTTTGTTAATACATGAGCATCTTAAATCTATGCTTTTCCTTTCAAATGTCTCTTGTAATTCCCACCCTGGTACTTTTATATTTTGGATTGATGGGATTATTACTTTATTACTTTGGATTATGTGTTTGGATTATTTTCATTTCATGATGGGACATTTTGAGTATATATTTGGTTAATAGAATTACTTATGGAGATAATAAATGATTTGACATATAAAATGATGTATATTTAGGAATGAACTATTTTTGAAATGATCCGTACTTGATTTATATTGTTATATTTATGATAGATCTAACCCTACTAATCCCACTATGCTTTGTTGATTACACTATTTGATGTGAGTGTAGGATGAGGAGAGGCAGTCGTAGTTACTCCTATAGGATATCCACACAATGTTGGCACTCTCCCTCCTTGTTTGCCACTGTTTATGCATATATTTATATGTATACATGTTGGTTGGTGTTGTAGGATGCAGGTACTAGGCATCGACTCAACCTAGCTACATAGGTCTAAGTGTGCCTTCAAAATCCTCAAACTATTGTTGTGTGGAGATTTTACCAAGTTACTCTCAAGGAATTTTGGTGGATTTAGGTTCCTGTTTAGGAGGTTACCTTAGTTGGGGATTTATGTACAGTGTTATGATTTTGAGATTTATGTTTTAAAGTTGGATTTACCTCTTGTATGAATTTACCTCTTGTATGAATATATCTATATTTCTATTAGTATTATATATTGGACGTATATTATATATGTATTTGTATATGTGGGTGCGCACATTTATACCTATGCATATATAAATATTATTAACTATGTGTTCTTACTTGCAAGCATAATGGTATTGTTTGATGTTTGAATAATGAATATTAAATAAAAATAATAATAAAGTAAAATGAAGCTCTTTTGGTAAAACTACTTATCTAGGAGATTTGAACCCAAGACCTCCTAGAAGTTAGGCTAGTTTGATTCCAATCGGTCTATGTGTGTTATTTGAGAACTTTTGTATTCCTTTTATTGTTATGGTCTTATTTAGGTGAATAATTTAATAAAATAATAAAAGCTTTAATGTTTGTATACGGGGAGTGTTTAATTTAATCACAACCAAGTATAGTAGTTGGTGTAGTTTCTTCTTGTAAAGCAACTCATCCAACCATATAGTTTGGAGGTTAAATTATTAGCGTGAGAGGAGTTTGAGGGATTGGAAGGATTGGGAGAAATTTAGGAGTTTTCAGGAAATACATTATTTTGGGGGTTTTATGCATTTTCAATCACCATTCTAGCTCTGTGAGGACACTTAGGAGATTCTCAGAGGAGGGAAGGTTTTTTTCTAAAGGAAACCTATTTCGGAAGGTCACTATCTCTCAAAGCTTGGAAGGTTGGTGGAGTGTGCACACGCTTCGGAAGGAATTCTTTGTAGGACTCCAGGTAGGATTTGGATCCAGGAAAATCTACCTCCTTTCCTGTATGATTGTATTGAGTGTGTTTGTTTATGAGATTTATAATGTATTCATGAATGATTTTAATTTAATATGGTTTTAGGAATAATATATATTGTATTTGGTTGTTAAAGAACAATGTAACCGGGAAGATGTGATGTATGTTTTTGTGAAATGAATTGGTCAAATCTCTTCCTAGGAGTTCATCATCATTTATATTATTGTATTTTGGTGTATTTGTCTATTTAATTGAGGTTTAGGAAAGTTTAGGAGTGATTAGGAAGAGTTATAGGAATTTTTCCCCTTCTATGGCATTTACATATTTATACTTTTATCTATCAGTTCTGATCATTTTCTTTCGTTATGAGTTTTATGGTGTGTTGAGGAGATGTTTTGCAGTCTAGATTGGCAAATGACTCTTATGCTAGAGATGGCAACTACTATTCTCTTTCTTTGGATGAAAAATCCAACAATATTTCCTTGTACTATCACACCAAGGAAGAGAAAGGGAAGGTGCTCAAATGGTACTGGCAATCAGATGGTATCTTTCTAGCTGCTAGCCTGAGTGATTCTAGATTTCTGAATACCAACAATACTAGGATTCCAATCATGGTATTTACATGGGTGAGAAGGGCGTCTTAAGATGATTGATGTTAGATGGAGATAGAAACCTCCACATGTATAGTTGGAAAAGAAATCCCCTTTCTTCTTCATGGGCTATAGTGTGGGAAGCCATCTTAGCACACTATAAAATCCATAGGATTTGTGGAGAGAACACTATCTATAAAATAAATTTGGCCTGGGAATGCCCACCTGGTTTCGACCCAAGCCCAGCTAATAATTGAAGCCACAAGCCCCACAATGATATAAAGGTTCCCTCTATTGTAACTTTTGTGCCACTGGACTACGTCAATTTCGACGGATGGAATTCAACACAAGTGTGGGCCACAAGATTACAAGACTGCATGGAGTTTTGTAGGAACAATACCAACTATTTGGGTTTCACATGCAACCTCAACAATGGAAGCTGCGTCTATCAATTCAAAAAATTGGTGAGCAGATATTGGTCTCTAGAAGTGCACACCCGCATGTACTTGAAAATCTCTACAAGCAGTGAAGAAGCTCCCAATCTCTTTCATGGATTGGAATAGTCGAGAATATATTCTCGTTCATTCTAAAAATTCCACCGCTGCCAACTGATTCTGACCACACAATGCAATACATCATCATAATGTCCTCCTTTCTGGGTGCTAAGCTGTTGTATGGGGTTTATGTCTTCTATGCTTTTCTGAGCAAGTACACAAAGTTTAGAGACATGCATTGCTTTTTTAGGTCAGATCTTCTTCCTCTTGGTCTGCCGAAGAAATTCTCATACGCAAAGTTGAAATCAGCCACAAATGATTTCAGTGACAAACTTGGGGAAGGAGGATTCGGGGTGGTATACAGGGGCCTTCTGCTCGATCAAAGGTAGATTGCAGTAAAGAAACTGAAATGCCTTCATCATGAAGAATGACCATTCTGGGCAGAGGTGAACATCATTGGGTGAATTCATCATCTCAACCTTGTTCGTATGTGAGGATTATGTGCAGAAGGCAAGCACAAATTGCTGGTGTATGAGTACATACCAAATGGGTCGCTAGAGAAACATTTTTTCAATAGAGAAGGAGTGACTGTAATGGAGTGGGGTGTCAGATATCACATAGCACTAGGAGTCATGAGGGCTATCATGTACTTGCACGAGGAGTGTCTAGAATGGGTTCTTCATTGTGACATCAAACTGGAGAATATTTTGGCTGATGAGAACTTTCTCCCAAAGGTTTCTGATTTTGGTCTTACTAAATTGGTTGAAAAAGTTTCCAGCTTGAACATGTCTAGGATTATAGAGACGCAGGGATACTTTGCACCAGAGTGGTTTCAAATCCATTCTGTTATAGAAAAAGTGGATGTTTATAGCTTTGGAATGGTGCTTTTTGAAATTGTTAGTAGAAAAAGAAATTCTACTGAGGAGGAGAGAGTTCTATTTTCTTGAATGGTCATTTGAGATGGTAGTTGTAGAGGTAAAGGCAAAAGAGGTGGTGGATAAAAGATTAGAGGGAATACGAGAGAACCGAAGAGAAATGGAAGTGGTGCAGAGAGTGGTGAAGGTAATGTTGTGGTGTATTCAGAGTTGTGTGGATCAGGAGAGGCCTTTGATGGGCAAGGTGGTGAAGATGTTGGATGGCAGCATAGAAATTGAGAATCCTCCAAAGCCCTCACAATTCTAGGAGACTGGTGGAGGTCCATAGTTACCTTGTTACAACGGAATGAACTTATCCATCAATAGTTCTAGATTTAGTCACTTCTAATGCTAAAACACTAAATTTGAACAATTAGAAGGAACTACAACCATAAGAAAAAGTCAGAGAAAATGATTATGCCGACAGTCCTTGTTCCGGTAATCATTAGATATCCTTGAGTGAATAGAGAAGAACAATAATGAAAAATCACTAATAACAGTGAACACAATTAAAATTTATTTTCTTCCCTTGTTTCTCTAATCTGAAGATATCATCGAGTCACATGGGGAGACATGATCAACATTTCTTTAGAAAGTTCTTTGTTTTGTGCTTGTCTATTTATGGTGTTGAGAAACACTAGTTTGTGTAAGGGCATGCAATGTTGATGATCATAGTTTGTTAATTTTTGTTGCATCTATAGGTCCATGATTCATTCGATGAGTATTGAAAAATAATGATGCATCTAGGGAAAGTTTTAAAAAACACTATTTGATATGTCAAGTCTAGTTTTGGTTTGGGGTGTTGAGAAACACCATTATGTTAGTGGCAAACCATCTAGTAGCTGAGAGACTAGGATGACTAACTCTGATTGATAAAATGACCGAATGACAAGATCTTGACTTGCCTGATAGAATTTCTAGGAAAATTGTGGATAAGTGATGCTGGAAAAAGTGTTTTTTTGAAGAGTTTTTAGTTAGTTTTAGTTGTTTTTATGGAAATAAGGAATGTGCAAAGATTTGCATATTTATATTTAGAATTTAGTTTTCTTTATTTTTTAGTTTTATTCCTTAGCAAATAAAACCTGTCTAGATACATGTGTATCTAGTTTTCTTTCCTATTTTTCCTATGGCTATGAATTCTATATATTCAACCATTTGTAATATTTTTAGATAGAGCTGCAATAAAAGTTGTATTTTTAGAATTTCTTCTTTTGTAAAATCTTCATTTGGTATGAGATTATTAGGATTGCGAAGCTTTCAGCATGAAAAATAATTTGCAAATTCCAGAATTTGATGCAGTTGATTACCAATATTGGTCAATCAAGATGAAGACCTTTTTGATAGGAAAATATTTTTGGGAGATTGTTGAATCAGGATATGAAGAACCTGAGAATTGGGATGATCTCACACCTAATGAGAGAAGATTGAAGAAGGAAGCTAAGAAGAAGAATGCAATGGCTCTATTTCACATTCAAATGGCTCTTGAGAAGAGTTTGTTTCCCAAAATTTCTAATGCACAGACAACAAAAGATGTCTGAAAGACTCTAAAAGATGCTTACCATGGCATTGATGAGATCAAGGTTATGAAGCTACAAACATTGAAAAGAGAATATGAGAATTTGAAGATGAAGGAAGGTGAGAATGTGGGAGATTTTTGTGTAAGAGTCAAGGATGTGGTTCATAAAATGGCCACTTTGGGTGAACCTATGAGCCAAGAGCATGTGATACAAAAGGTATTGAGATCTCTAACCCCAAAATGGAATAATGTAGCAATTATTATGGAAGAAAGTAAAAATTTAGCCACCTTGGAGTATGATGAGCTAGTTGGATCTCTCATATCACATGAGGATATAATAAGGGACACTTCTACCAGTATTAGTGAGAAGGCTTTTGCTTCCCAATTGAAAATTTCAAAGAATGATGGTGCTAGCAACAACAATAACAACCACAGAGGTTCAGGAAGGGGTCAAAATCAAAACTTTTCAAGAGGAACTAGAGGAAGAGGAGGTGCTCAAGGAGGAAGAGGCTGAGGTAGAGTTGATAAAAGAAACATTCAATGTTACCATTGCAATCAGTATGGACACTATGAGAAAGACTGTAGGCTAAAATTAGGTAACAGTAATGCAAATTATGCTCAACAAGATGAGGATCCTTCCTCAGGTAATTTATTCTTGTGCTATGGCAAAGCTGAAAATAATATTTTTTCAAAGCTTGATGATGGCTATAGATCCAATAGTGCTCTTGGTAATGAAAATACGGTGGAGGTTTCAGCCAAAGGAGCCATGGAAGTTCAGACAAAAGAAGGTATGAAAAGTGTTCAAGATATCTATTATACTCCAAAACTGAAGCATAATTTATTGAGTATTGGGAAGCTATGTGAGAAGAATTATAGAGTTGTATTTAAAAATATGAAATGTACTGTCTATGATAAGAATCAGGGCAATAAAGTGATTACAGTTGTTCCTATGACAAAGAATAGGATGTTTCCCTTGAAGTTTGGTGAAAATGACAATCAGCTTGTGAATATGGTTTATGAGGATAAAAGTTGGTTGTGGCATCTCAAGTATGGTCATTTGAATTTTCATAGTTTGAAGATTCTAACATCAAATGCATTGGTTCTTGGATTGCCTAAGGTTGAAGAGCACAACAAAGTTTGTGAAGGATGTGCAAAAGGGAAGCATGCAAGAGAATCATTTCCAAAAGGAAATGCATGGAGGGCTCATTACCCACTTCAACTTATTCATTCTGATATTTGTGGTCCTATGCAAACACAAAGTTTGGGTAAGTCATCATATTTTATCACTTTTATTGATGATTACTCATGCATGTGTTGGGTTTATTTTTTGAAGACTAAGGATGAAGCCCTTGATACATTCAAGAGGTTTAAAGCCCGTGTAGAGAATAAGAAAGGAAATATAATCAAATGTTTGAGAACAGATCATGGAGGAGAGTATTGCTCCAAAGACTTTTAGAATTTTTGTGAGATGAATGGGATCAAGAGACAACTCACAACTGCTTACACACCTCAACAAAATGGAGTGGTTGAAAGAAAGAACCATACTGTGGTAGAAATGGCAAGGAGCATATTACAAACCAAGGGTTTGAACAATACTTATTGGGCTGATTCAATTGCTACAACAGTCTATATTCTCAATAGGAGTCCTACAAGTGCCCTAGACAAGATGACTCCCTATGAAGCATGGTATGAGAAAAAGCCTAATGTAAATCATTTTAAAGTTTTTGGTTGCTTGGCTTATGTTTGGATACTTGATCAAAATAGACAAAAGTTAGATGCTAAAATTGAACCATGCATTTTTGTGGGTTATAGTGAGGAGAGCCAAGCTTATAGATTGTATAATCTCATTACTAATAAGATTCTTGTCTCAAGAGATGTGATTTTTGATGAATGGGGAGTTTATGGTCATCAAAAAGGCCATGTTGAAAAGCCAAAATCTATTTTGGATGATGATATTATTGATCATAATGATCATGAGCAGCCAACTAATGGTTCTTTTTCAAGATCTCCTAGTCCACCAAGCAGCCTCTCATCAAATTCAAGTGCAAGTTCATCCCCAAGTCCAAGTTCTACAAGGGTAAGAAGATTAAGTGATATTTATTAGAAAAGTCAAAATCAACAACATGAAGAAGATCCAATAGGTGAGATAGTAAATTTTACATTACTTGCTAAAGCTGATTTTGAGCCATCATGTTTTGAAGATGCATGTACTAATGAGGTTTGGATGCAAGCAATGAATGAAGAGATGGATTCCATTGATAAGAATGAGACATGGGAGCTTGTAGAGCTTCTGCATGAGAAGAAGAAGATTGGCATGAAATGGGTATACAAGATCAAATATAATAGTGATGAGAGTGTGGAAAGATACAAGGCAAGATTGGTTGCTAAAGGTTTCACTCAAAGGTATGGTATTGATTATGAGGAAAATTTTGCACCAGTAGCAAGACAAGAGACTATTAGAATGCTTATTTCACTTGTAGCTCAAAAGAAATAGACTATTCATCACATGGATGTGAAAAATGCCTTTCTAAATGGGTACTTAGAAGAGGAAGTATATGTGGGACAGCCACAAGGTTTTGAAGTTAAACGCAAAGAAGATCATGTTTATAAGCTAAAGAATGCAATTGAATTGAAATACATCAACACAAAGGCACAAATAGTGGATATCTTCATGAAGGTGGTTACAAAGGATCAATTTTTGACACTCAGGGATCGAATTGTTAGCCCTCTCAACATCAAGGGGGAGTATGTGGATAAGTGATGCTGGAAAAAGTGGTTTTTTGAAGAGTTTTTAGTTAGTTTTATTTATTTTTATGGAAATAAGGAATGTGCAAAGATTTGCATATTTATATTTAAAATTTAGTTTTCTTTATTTTTTAGTTTTATTCCTTAGCAAATAAAACCTGTCTAGATACATGTGTATCTAGTTTTCTTTCCTATTTTTCCTATGGCTATGAATTCTATATATTCAGCCATTTGTAATATTTTTAGATAGAACTGCAATAAAAGTTGTATTTTTAGAATTTATTCTTTTGTAAAATCTTCAAAAATGCCCCCATGGAGGTGCGAGTACCTAGGACTAAGACATTGACCAATCCCAATGAATGATTTCAAGATGCAAACTGACTGAGTTGTACAAGGTCATGAAAGTGATTGAAGATATATACATGCAAGAAAGAAAGTAGAAACCCATGCAAGAGGGATGGCCAAGTTGTGCATTAATATATGGAGTATTTATTACAAGTAGTGCCTCTTTACTAGGTTTTCACCATGACACTTTTCTTATTTTTTGAATTTTTTGTATTTTGAGTTTTTGTATTTTTTGAATTTTTGAATTATTTTTTTATTTTTATTTTTTTGTTATTATCTAGTCACCTATTGCTAGGATTTCATTAGGATAATGATTTTTTAGGACATTTTATGTTGTTTTTGATATTTTCTTCTTTTTCACTATTTTTGGAATTTTCATAGGAACATTTTCGCTGTATAAGAAATGCTTATACTAAAATTGTTGTTGGATTACGGAGAGGGGGGGGCCTGAATAAGTAATCCTTGATTCTAAATACCTTAACAACTTTTCTCTGATTAACACAGTAGCATCTCGGTAAAACAAACTTCATTGTTTACTGAGAATAGTAATTAAACTTATAACAATCACTAAATCATTCACATAAATCATTCACAAAATGTAACTCAAATATTTAACATGGAAACCTAGCTTTGAGAAAAACCACTGTGGGAATTTTCACCCACTAAGAAAATACTCTTCTGAAGTACGCTCGGTTAAGAGCCAATCTAGTTAAAGATTACAATACATATTGTTAGGTGTGACTCGATCAAGGGATTTACCTCATATATGTTAGGATCTTCACCCTATTAGGAGTGACCTTGTTAGAGGGCTTCAAACACTCTTTATAATGTTACATTTTTCAAATATTTTACAATAAGACTGCTATGTCCACTATATTAAGAAATTTATCTATTACAAATGCTAGTAAGAAACAATAAATAAAGTGACCTATAAATTTACAACTATGTTTTCTCAATCAGATCCTTGTACGCTCTTCCATCTTCACTTCAATTCTTCATTATCCACTGGCTTCAACACTTCATAAAATCCTTGTTTTCCCACTCAGAATCTCTTTATTCCTTCTTCACTCCAACAGTCAGTAACCCTTCAACTATTCAATTTTCCAGCCATTTGTCCATACAAGATCATGCTATTTATAGACAACTTTTTCTTCTTAATCTCCTCTATTACATTTTTCATTGATCAATCTTAACTATCCAATTCATTATACCTAGAATCTAGATCTCAGTAACACACTTTATTTTCACCTAGGAACTTGAAATTTTCTAGAAACTTGTTCTATCTCTTTTTCCACTTAGATCTTGCCATAGATCTTCACCATAAATTTTCCCATCTGTAGATCTCTTATAACTAACTTTCCTCATCATGATGATCATCTAGCTCATCATAGCTAATCATTAAATGTCCATTCAATCCTTATTTAATATTTTTTCCTTCCTCAGTGTCCTCCATTTGAATTTTGGTTAAATTTTCTCAATGCCTTGAGTTCCTTTTTCTTTATCGAGTGACTTCCTTTTATCTTTAACTTACTGAGTGACTTTTCCTACTCGGTAGCCAAAACTCTTTTTCTTATTGACTTGACATATCATCATCACCATGCTTTATCGAATTAACATAATCATATGTTAGGTAGAAAATAATTATATAAATATAATCTAATCATTGTCTGGTTTGTATTTGTTTCCTGATTAAGTTCTTCAACTTCACAACATCTCATTTCTTTTTCTCCTTAACTATTTCACCTTATATCATTTACTGAATGATATGGAAATATAATATAAACTAGAAATAAATTGCTTGACTTCAATGACAAGACAATAACTAATATAAAATTTCTACTATCATTTATTCATCTTATCTCAATGGTTAGTCTTCATCATAAGCTCTATCAGATAATCAATATTCAAAATTACTATCAGTTATAGTAACAATCTCCCTCTTTGGCATTGATGGCAACACTAAAAAATTTAGTGTTCAATTTATGATGGTATACTTCAATGTCATTCAAATTATGTAATCCCTCTAAGTAGTAACTTCATCTTTTCTATTCTTGATCTTCTCTCTATAATCTGTCTCACTTTATTGTCAATAGTAATCTTTTGTACTATTCCTCTTTTCTAATTGTATCAACAACATTCCCCTTCTTTATATATTCTCCCTCTTTTGATAAAATTTTCCTTTACATGAATTGACTTATTCATCTCCCTCTTTGACAACAATGCCAAAAAAACAAAACTTATCAGATTATACCTCAAATGTATAGATTTCTCATTGCATTCATAAACTTTCATTTTCACAACTTTAGGCTTCACCTAAAGAGTGAACACTAGTATCAAATCACAATATAGATATTCTATTGAGTTCCTTGATTTGATGAAACATGCATCATGCCTTAATGAACATTTGATAGGGGAAGAACCCATAACTTACCTCAGAGATACTCAAAATAATTCTTCAGTAGTGATTTTGTAAATATATCAACTATCTGCTCTTTATAATTCACATATTCCAATGTAACATGCTTATCTTGTACTTGCTTTCTCAAATAGTGATACTTGATAGATATATGATTTTTCTTTGAATACATCACAAGATTCTTGATATGTTAATAGCACTGGTATTATCTGTATAGGATAAAAAGTATGGAAGAGGTCCTAGAACAATGATTTGCACATAAAAGAGATCCCAAAACCAATATTTTATACATACATGAAATTGTATTGATATGAAAAGTAAATGTAGAAGACTAATATTGAAATGAAGAAATAAAGGTACTTACCTCTGAAAAGAACCTACCAAAAACCCTATCAAACAATATCAGAAACTATTGATTTCCATCATGTTGAATCGAAACTGTGAGATCTACAAAACCCAGAAATCTTTTTCCGATCTGAGGTAGGTCATCCTTGACATAGATAGTGGGGCAATGACTTACCCTAGGGTAGGATCCTACCCCTCACTGAAGATCATCTCTGATAGAAATTATGTTCATGAATCCTGAAAGTTTGACAAAAATGGTATCTAGATATGTACTTCAATTCACCGTCCCACACCTATACCTACAAGAAGAATGGTTTTGTTGTTTGGATGAGGGGTTTGCCTTAGTCAAACCCCTGTTTAGAATCAACCTTAATAATGGAATTGAAATAGAGAATGCTAGGAAGTAGTAGAAGTAGATCTAACAACAAAGCTATGATATTCAATAGATATGCAATTGTATTTGAAATGTAAAAAAGTATATTGATATGAAAGCTTGAATGCAACATTTAAAAATGTAAATCAAAACCTCCATGATTGTATGCTTGGAATCCACCTTGAGGGAAGAATGAATGGATCTTGAAGATGAACAAAGGATCTTGAAGGAAGATCACATCACCATGATGGATAGATCTAGGGTTTGAATGATTAATCTTGAATGCTTGAACCAAATCCCTTAAAAGGCTTGAATACTTGAATCCTTGATCTTCAATGGAGAAGTTGATTAGAAAGGATGGCCTGAATGAATGCTTGCTTGAATGGAAGATTTCTTGCTTGATCTTGATTGAGAAAGAAATTTATGGCTTGTGAATATCTCCTTGAGAGCTCTTGATCATGAATTTTCTTGGTGAATGATGGATGACAAATTTCTTTATTGTGGATGTTCTCACAAAACATGATTGCATTTGAGGGATGGAGAAAATGAGAGAGGAAGGCTTCCTTTTATAGTGATCTAGGGCAAAAACTCCTAGAGAAGGTTGACATTGGAGAATTAAATCCCAATTAACCTTAACCCCTAGAAATGGACCTAGATTAAATGCAATTAAGAGTTTACCTTTTCGACATCCAAAACAGTCGACCCAGAAGTGGGAAAATAAAAGTTTCTGAAACATGACATCCTGAAACTTCTGGAAACTCAAATTTGAACCTGGGGTCAGGGATGAGGTAGTATCTACCCTAGGTTAGGGTCGAGGTCATTCTTGACCTAGGTCAAGGACTAGGTCATCCTTGACCCTTCAAGTTATCCTTGACCCAGAAAGTCAAAGTCTCCAGTTTCTCAAAGAAAGTCTGTCAGAAAGAGGCTCGAAACAAAGGTAGAGAAGCAAAACAAGGGGGAAAGATCTAGATCCATGCAAATACCCGGTCAAGGTGCTTGACATGACCCCAAACCACTTACTCGGAGGGCTAAATTCTCTTAACATGGAAGTGCTTCCATTTTAAGACAATACATTAAGCCCCCACTTTAGCAAGAGTATGGACTCGATGCAAACTCTTGGTAAAGGAGAAGAAAGAAGAGATCCCAGTGGATTCACAATGAGATAAAATAACACTTAGCTAAGGACACAAGCCCCCAAGCTAAGGATTCTAACTCAATATACACACACGAGGGTGCGAAAAGAGAAAACCAAAAGAACAGGGGTTAGGACCAAAACAAACCCAAATCGACTAGTAGAGGAAACCTTGCTAAGAAATATTTCCTATACTAATATCATATTTGGAAAGCTATCATAAAAGCATAAATGATTACATAAGAAAGAAAAGAGGAACACTATAAATAACATAGCTTCATGATCCAGTCCTACTAGCATGAAAGTGAAAAGAGAGAAAGGAGAAAGTGATTACCTCACCTAGTAAGATGCCCACATTATCGTGAATCACCTTGGAGGGAGAGCCCAATAGGTAGCAAGACCCAATAGTCCACCCATAAACTATGCTTTGAAATTGTAATACATCTTCTGATAGCTTCTAGAATACCCATAGATCACCTTCTTGTATCACTATGACTATGAAATGCATGTCTCCTCAGGATTTAACAACTTATGTTTGTTACCTTTGAAAGATTTAGCAAATTTGAAATTGGAAATGTGTGTCTCTTCAGGATTTAGCAACTTATGTGCATTACCTTAAGAGGATTTAGCATATTGAAATTTTAAAAAAATGCATCTCTTTAGGATTTAGCAACTTATGTGTATTACCTTCCAAGATTTAGCATGCTGCAAAACAAAAGGTTAAAACAAAAATGCATAATATAGAACAAGGGAGGCCATATATATGCCCCCCTCCTTAAGATGGAACAAACATACTATTTTGACATGTTAAGGAAAGAAAAGAACAAGGATAAAGTCTTCTTCAACATCAAGAAAATATCCACAGACAACACCTAGTCCAAGCCAAGAAGGTCACAGGTCCTATGAGGCCATGGAAGGGACAAATGCAAAGAGATATCATGCAAGAAGTGAAAAAGTAACCCTTGTGAGGGATAACACACTGTTCAGCTTCCAAGGTGAGAAATTATCAACCATGGAAAACCCAATGTCAAACAACGAAAGAGGTTGTGATCAAGGACAAAGATCCTTAATGCAAACCAAAATTTTCATGTATGATTGGATATCACATAATAGATAGATACTGCTTACCCAAGGAAAGAGGTGAATCCTAGAAAGACAAAAAAGAAAGTGATCGCATCCTTTCCCCCCAAGCGTAGGAACAAAGATGGAAGGGGACCTATTATATTCCTCACAACACTATGCAAGACAACGAGCCCCCAAGGATTAGGCTAACATTGTTTACATAATGTGGAGCTCCATAATAGGGACATAAATGTTATTTAGAGAAAATAGGATTGAAATACCACTCGTTTCCACATGATATATAAATAACCTTACTATCAATGAGCTGCCTAATCTTATAATGTAAAGCTTGAAATTCATTAGTAGAGTGATCATGAAATCTATGATACAAATAAAAAGGAAGAGTCTTCAAGTGTGGACTACGTTTATTTTTGCATTTAGGTCTAGTAATCATCTTAGAATGAAGGAGTTTATGCAAATTGGTCAAATTCCTTCATAGTTTCATCATGTTTTGAAGTGTTATTTGAGATGTTGTTAACAATGATTTTTTGTTGAGGATTAAATCCTAATCCATAAGAATGCTCATACCCCCCAGTATGTAAGGGCAGTTGAATTCCCTATTTATGCTTACCACATCCTTGAGCATTAAATCCTTGTTTAACTAGGAAATGATAACCAGGACCATAACAAGAAGGCATATCAGAAGGAGTTAATGGAACTTCAATAGTCACTATGTCATCATTAGTAGATTTGATAGATTTAATGTGGATAGAAGAAATGACAAAGTTATTATGAAGGGCATTACAACTAAAAACTCATTGTTCAAATTCTCTTTGTTGCTTCATAAAATCAAGATCAACAACTTTATACTCTCCAATAAAGGTAGAAGTAAAATCCAAGGTTCCCCAATCATCACTAGGAAGAGCATTAGAGGAAGAAGGATTACTATTAGGAATAGGAGTAGTGTGGATTTAAATATTTAGAAGCGTATACATCTTGTTATTATGTATAAACTTGACTTTAGGATGAAGTGTGGAAGGGATAGCATGCATCTCATGTAACCAAGGTCTACCCAAAAGAAGGTTATAATTGAGAGGTCCAAGCATAACATGAATAGGTGTATTCAGGATGATCGGACCTACTTTGATAGGTAAGTTAATGATGCCTAAAGTTTTCTTAGCATATATTATCAAAGCCACATATAGGAACATTGTTAGGTTGAACAGTTGAAAGATCGGCTTTAATCACTTTGAGCATGTGCATGCTACAAACATTAAGCCTAGATCCATTATCAATCAAGGTCCTAGGAATGATACTTTTATTGATAATAACAACAACCATAAGAGCATCATATTGATTCTAAACTTCTTTAGAAGGTAAATCTTTTTGAGTAAATACAATGTTAGGAGGACCCAGGGTAGCATGCATGCATTGTAAGAAGTTATTGATGTTCTCTTGATTAGGAGGTGGAGTGGGAAGATTTGCTAGAGCTTTTTGCAAGGCTTCATAGTAGGTAGGTGAAGTTTGAAGAAGCTCCCATAAAGAAATCTTGGCAGGAGTATTTTGCAATTGGTTTATCAAATCATACTCCTTTCTAAGAAGACAAGGTGGAGGAGGAAGAATGGTTTGAGAAGGTGGTAAAGAAGTAGAAACCACCAGATTAGGTTGAGGGTTATTCCTTGTACAATAGGTGTGAGCTATAGAATCTTGATCATTGAAAGACTCCATAGGTTTACCTTTGATAGTAATGGAAGGACAACCTTTGATAGTCAACAAGGGTTTCAAAAAAAACCATATTAGTTGTCTCAACACTACAAATAGATTCATAAGAAGGAAGCAAAGAAGAAATCCTAGGAGGAGATGAGGTAAGATCTTGATTCTCCATAAGATCATCACTAAAAGAGAGAGCATTAGGGGAATTCATATCAGTCTCTGCTAATGCCTCATCACTAGAAGGAAACCCAAATGGAGGTAAAGCATCTATAATATCATCTTCTTCCACTAAAATTTCTATATGTGTTTTAGAAAAAGAGTTATCATCATGTATGAATATGTCATCCATTAATAAATCACCCTCTTGTATCAAAGATTCTTCACAAGGAGGGGATACATCAATGTCTTTATCCAAGGGATCATCCACAATGGTGTCATGAGCAAGAGAGTAATCAACATCCAAATCCAAATGTTCATCCTAAATAGGAGGATTATCATCCCTACCAATACAACACATTTTAGGATCCCTAGAGGGGAAAGAAGGTAAATTATATTCAAAAGTAGGCTCATATAAAAGACATGTATTAGGAGAAGAATTAACATCAATCCTCAACTCATCTCCATAAGGAGAAATATGATGGAGAGATAGATTAAAGTCATCTTCTTTCTCTAATACATGCTTACAAGGTAATACAAGAGAGGACAAAGAAACATCACACACACTAGATAAAGTTTTTCTAGGTGAAACACCATGCAATGGTAAGGTAAGAGGAGGATGTTGTGTAATCCAAAAAGTTATAGAAGAATTTTTGGAAAACACTTGAAACAACTTGTGCAACATGATAACAAATAAAGAAGTGGATAGAAAATAGATCTAGATATATCCAAATGCATTAAATGAAATTTATAAGCATGAAAAGGAAATCAAACACCATCAACACAATAGGGCATCCAATTCTACAAAAGAAAGGGGTAAGCACATCGAGTTCACCAAAATGTATAGGATAAAAAATATGGAAGGGGTCCTAGAATAATGATTTGCACATAAAAGAGATCCCAAAACTAATATTTTATACATACATGAAATTGTATTGATATGGAAAGTAAATGTAGAAGACTAATATTGAAATGAATAAATAAAGTTACTTACAGGTTGGAAAAGAACCTACCAAAAAGCCTATCAAACACTCTCAGAAACTATTGATTTTTCATATGTTGAATCAAAACTATGAGATCTACAAAACCCAGAAATCTTTTTTCAATCTGAGGTAGGTTGTCCTTGACCCATCTATAGCAGGGCAAGGTCTTACCCTAGGGTAGGATCCTACTGCTCACTGAAGATTGTCTCCGACAGAAATTCTGTTTACGGATCTTGAAAGTTTGGTGAAAAGGGTATCCAGATCTGTACTTCAATTCACTGTCCCCCACCTGTACCTACAAGAAAAATGGTTTTTTTGTTCGGATGAGGGGTTTTCCTTAGTCAAATCCTGGTTTGGAATCAACCTTAATAATGGAATTGAAACAGAGAATGCTAGGAAGTAGTAGAAGTAGATCTAACAACGAAGCTATGATATTAAATAGATATGCAGTTGTATTTGAAATGTAAACAAGTATATTGATATAAAAGCTTGAACACAACATTAACAAATGTAAATCAAAACCTCCATGATTGTATGCTTGGAATCCACCTTGAGGGAAGAATGAATGGATCTTGAAGATGAACAAAGGATCTTGAAGGAAGTTCACACCACCATGATGGATAGATCTAGGGTTTGAATGATGAATCTTGAATGCTTGAACCAAATCCCTTCAAAGGCTTGAATGCTTAAATCCTTGATCTTCAATGGAGCACTTGAATAGAGAGGATGGCTTGAATGAATGCTTTCTTGAATAGAAGATTTCTTGCTTGATCTTTCTTGAGAAAGAACTTGAGGGCTTGTGAATATCTCCTTGAGAGCTCTTGATCATGAAGTTTCTTGGTCAATAATGGATGGAAAATTTCTTGATTGTGGATGTTCTCACAAAACTTGACTGCACTTGAGGGATGGAGAAAATGAGAGAGGAAGGCTTCCTTTTATAGTGATCTAGGGCACAAACTCCTAGAGAAGGCTGACATTGGAGAATTAAATCCCAATTAACCTTAACCCCTAGAAATGGACCTAGATTAAATGCAATTAAGAGTTTACCATTCCAAGATCCGAAACAACCAACCCAAAAGTGGGAAAATGAAAGTTTTTGAAACCTGACATCCTGAAACTAAAATTTGAACTTGAGGTTAGGGACAAGGTAGTCTCTACCCTAGGTCAGGGTCGAGGTCATCCTTGACCTAGGTCAGGGACTAGGTCATCCTTGAACTAGAAAGTCAAAGTCTCCAGCTTCTCAGAGAAAGTCTATCAGAAAGAGGTTGGAAACAGAGGGAGAGAAGCAGAACAAGGGGAAAGAGCCAGATTCATGCAAAGACCCAATCAAAGAGCTTGACATGACCCCAGACCACTTATTCAGAGGGCTAAACACTCTTAACATGGAAGTGCTTCTATTTTAAGATGATACATTACCATAATAAATTGTAATTGGATTAGTGATCTCTTCATGCATACCTTCTAGTAATTGTTTGATCCATCCAATGTTAGAACAATTCATAGATGTAGCAACATATTTAGCTTTTGTAGTAGATTGTGAAATACAACTTTTTTTCTTTCTTAACCATGTCACTAGCCTTTCTCCTAAAAGGAAAGCTCTGCCACTTGTGCTTTCTTGTCATCAATATTTCCATCCCAGTTAACATTAGTATATATCTTGAGATCAATTCATAGATGTAGCAACATTTTTAGCTTTTTTAGTAGATTGTGAAATACAACTTTATTTCTTTCTTAACCATGTCACTAGCCTTTCTCCTAAAAGGACCTCCTTAAGGCTCCAAGGTTGTAAATCTTCATCATTTCAGCTTCCTATTGAATTCTATATAATTTATTTTGCAAGGAAGCATATTGATTTGATTTGGACCTTTGGCTTTGTAATAAGACCCACTTGTAGGCCCTTTGCCAAGTAGATGATCATATAAATCTCTTGGTCAAAGTTGGCCAAGGATCAATTTTATTGTTTCAGTCTTAGGTCTTTTCTTAGAGTCATTTGGTGACCTCTAGGACCTAGAAGCTTAGCCTAGTTTCTTAGTTTTTGCATTTTGCAACAATTTCTAAAAGTTTCTATAAAGTTGCATAACAACTTTTGCAAAAATGTTGCATATGTTTAAATTTGGTGTCTAAACCACCTCTCCAATAGCTACAACCACCTGTCTTTCGGTTGGGAGCCTTGGAATGGTTTATTATGCCATCTTTGAAGATCATCAACATTGTGGGATGATTCGCATGAGCAATTTTGACAATAAAGAACAAATTTATTGGTTTTTCCTATGTTTTCCTGAGTTCTCTAGTCTAGTTCGGATGTGCAGTGCCGTGGATTTTTAAGGATTGTTTTTATTGTAGTTGAATAGTGACTTCTCTCCCCTATGAAATAAACTTGAAGACATGAGTCAATTCCATGCACGAGATATTCCAAACTATTCGTGGACTACCTGAAAATAGGAAATTGAGAGGGGTTGCGTCTTCTTGGGGCCCTAATTCAGGTTCCCACCAATGGTTTAAGCCCAAAATATGTTGGATTTGATTTTAGGTACTGTGATTGGGTATTCTATAAGATGAGTCACAAAATAACAATCTTAGTGAATTTACCAACGAGCCCTAGTCCAAGCATCTTCATGTGCTTGGTTCAGAAAATGGTCTTTTGAGTGTGCAGTGTAACTTTGGGAGTGGAAACCCACAAACAAATTGTGACTTTGATGTTGAGAGACCTATATTTGATCACTAGAAGTGTTGGTAGGATGGGGAAGGCTGAATGGTGAAGACTTTCTCACCAAAAGGACTTAGAACATGCCTAAATAGCTTGGTTAAAACTTAGGATAAGTAGATTGGTGGAAGGATCCAAATCTCTTAATCCTCGCATCCTTGTATCTTAGTTAAAGGGTACTCTTAATGGTGGTTGGTTTACCTGGGTGTTCAACCTATTGAAGTTTTTCCCCCTAAAACCCTTGTCCAAGGGCTACCAACTAGATTGAAGCCAATTTGAGTCTTCTTAGTTGATCCAGTGTAGTTTGATTGGTTAGTTTAAAAAACAACCCTACCTTGAATTAAGGACATAATCCCCTCCTAGATATCCATCCTCTCCTTGTGCACTAGACCCAAGAGTGGTCGTTTGAAATACAATGATTAGTTGAAGGATCTCTAATCTAGGTTTGGTATCGAGTTGTGTTTGGGTTGAATTAGGCCCCTTTTAGACTTCCGCGCCACTTTAAATCAAAGTGGTATCAGAGTAGAGTTACTTCTTGGGATAGAAGATTATGAGTTTTGTCACAATTGCTGAGGTGGAAGAGGATATCCCTTAGAGAATGACCAACATGGAGTTGGCAAGAATAATAAAAGAGAAAATGGGAAAGAATAGAAGGTTGGCGGAAAATATGGCTAAGATAATGAGCCAATTGGAAAAAAGAGGGGCAGAGGACTCTGACAAGGAAGAAGGGGATGAGCATGAAGACTTCCTTGAACAAGAGTAGAAGATCCCTATAGATCAAAGAATCCTAGTTAATGCCCTCAAATCAGTAGGAAGAAGAACCACTGATGAGAAGATTGAACTACCCACCTTCAATGGAAAGATGGATCTTGACCTAGCATTGGATTGGTTGGAGGATTTGTCAAATTATTTTGATTGTGAAGACACTCTAGAAAGAGAGAAGGTAAAAATAGCCAAATCCAAGTTGAAGCGGGCACCCTTAACTTGGTGGAACTTCATCCAAAGTGAGAGGGTGAAGAATGATAGAAACATGATCACATCATGGAAAAGAATGTCATCCCTGATCAAGGAACATTAGGTACTTGAAGATTATGGAGTTCAACTCCATAGGAAGAAACAAAACCCCCAAAAAAAAGACTTGGACGTGAGAACCTATACAGAGGAGTTCATGAAGTTATGCATTAAAGCACAAACCACTAAAATTGAAGAAGAAAAGTTAGAAAGATATATAAATGGGTTGAAATTCTGAATCCAAGAGGAACTAAGTCTTCATACTGCCACTACTATCCGTAAGTGTTGTCAATTGGCACTATAAAGTGAGGAGAAATGGAAAAGGAAAGAGGAGCAGAACTCTAAAGGTAAGGCAAGGAAAAAATTTAATGGAAGAGGTAGGGGAACCTCTAATGAGAAGGGTCATGGTTACAAGCCTCACAATGAGGCAAACCAAGAAAACTCTCATGGTGAAAGCAGCCAAAGGGGTGGTTATAGGGGCAAGAGACCCAAGGGTAGGGGTTGATCAAGAGGAAGAAATGGGGGGTAGATAAGTGTTACAACTGAAATTAGTTTGGGCACTACCCAAAAAAATATCTAGAAAGGGTAGGGTCCAATAGCCATGGTGAAAGAAGGACTCAACTTGTGTAGGATGACACCAAAAGTGTGAACTCCCCATCCAAAGATCTAGATCCTGAGGATGGAGTATGCTTGATGCTGAGGCAAGCACTATTGCAAGTCCCACCAAAACAAGAGCCACCTCAAAGAAAGACCCTCTTCAAAACAAATTGTAAGTGCCAATGCAAGGTATGAAAACTCCTAATTGATTCTAGTTCCACAAAGAATTTGGTTTCCATTGAAATGATTAAGAAACTTAAATTACCCACCTCTCCACACCCTTTCCCATATAATGTATCATGGCTCACTAAGGGACATAAAACACTAGTCAAAGAGCAAGCATGGGTAGAGTTTTACATAGGAGAATATAAATAAAAGATCCTATGTGATGTAGTGGAGATGGACACATGCCACCAACTTTTAGGTAGGCCATGGTAATATGATGTTGATGTGACCCATAATGGAAGGAAGAATACATATGCTCTAACCAAGAATGGAGTGTCCTACAGAATGAAGCCCCTGCCTAATAACATCATTGATAAAGAACCCATAGTCACCATTAGAGGAGAAAAGAAAATGATCCAAATAATTAAAGATTCAGAGGTAGGAGGTTATGCCCTGATTTTAAAGCCCAAAGAAGAGCCCATATAGTAGGACAAGGAAATCCCACATGTAGTCTAGAATTTGCTAAATAAATACCATGATGTAATAGAAGAAGACCTACCCTCATCTCTACCACCTTTAAGGGATATAAGCCACTAGATTGACTTCATTCCTAGAGCCTCTCTACCAAAAAAAGTAGCATACAAAATGACCCCTGCCCAAAATGCAGAGATAAGCAAACAAGTGAGTGAATTGCTAGAAACAGGGTTAATACAAAAGAGTTTGAGCCCTTGTGCTATCCCATCAATAATTGCACCCAAAAAGGTTGGAAAATGGAGGCTATGTACTGACAGTAGGGTCATCAACAAAATAACAATCAGGTATAGGTTTCCAATACCCAAGATTGAAGACCTTTTGGATCAACTAGGAGAGACATGTTACTTCACAAAGATGGATCTAAAATTAGGTTACCACCAAATAAAAATAAGTCCATGGGATGAATGGAAGACAACATTCAAGACTACTTAAGGGTTGTATGAATGGCTTGTAATGCCATTTGGGCTTAGCAATTCTCCAAGTACTTTTATGAGACTCATGAATGAACTCCTGTAGGATATGATTAGAAAATTTGTAGTAGTTTATCTTGATGATATTATTATTTATAGAAATAGCATAAATGAACACCTCAATCATATTGAACAAGTTCTTAAAAGGATTCATGATAAAAAAATTACTAATCAATTTGGAAAAATATAATTTCATGCAGGAAGAACTGATATTTTTAGGTTTTGTGATAGCCAAGGGCACCTTGAAGATGGAAAAGACAAAGGTAGAAGCTATTCTCAATTGGCCACCTCCTAAGAACCCTACTAAGGTCAAAAGTTTCCAAGGATTGGCCACATTTTATAGGAGGTTCACCAAGGACTTTAGTCACATTTGTGCACCAATTTTGGAAACCATAAAAGGAGGAAAAAAGGTAAAATTTTCTTGGATAGAAGAAGCAAATAATTCATTTGAATATCTAAAGTCTAGAGTCTCTCAATATCCTATACTTTTTCTCCCTTATTTCCATAAGGTGTTCACTATTGAAAACAATGCTAGAATTCTAGCCATAGGGGCTGTCCTAAGCCAAGAATGCAGAGTAGTAGCTTTCTTTTCAGAAAAGTTGAATGAGGCAAAACAAAAATATTCCACCTATGATCTAGAACTATATGCCATGGTAAAGGAACTAAAAAAATGGAGACACTACCTTCTACCAAAATAATTTGTTGTTTTGACAGATAACCATGCTCTTAGCTATCTAAATTCATAAGACAAGTTGAGTTGCAGACACATAAAGTGGATAGAACAATTGCATGCCTACACTCTCACTATCAAACACAAAAAAGAACAAGCCAACAAAGTGGTAGATGCACTAAGTAGGAGAGTGGTTCTAATTCAAGAAGTCAAACTCAAAAGAATGGGTATTGATGCCTTGAATGACCCATATGCTGGAGACTCAAATTTTGGTGAGGCCTATGAGATTTATACTAAACTCATAGATAGATATCATACTGATTTTTTAGAGTTCCTGATTCAAGATGGCTTACTCTTCAAAGGAAGCCAACTACACATACCTAAATGCTCAATGAGGACCAATCTAATTCAAGAGAAACATTATGGAGGCATTGGAGGCCACTTTGGGCTGGATAAAACATTGAAATCAGCCAAAAGGCATTACCATTGGCCAAAATTGTAGAGTAATGTAAGGAAGTTTATTGAAGGTTGTGAAATTTTTCAGAAAACCAAAGGTGTATAAACAAGCCAAGGCTTATACCAACCTCTCCCTATTCTTAGAAAATCTTGGGAAAGTATTTCTATGGATTTTTTTATGGGTCTTCCTAGAACTAAATAGGGCTATGACAATGTCTTTGTGGTGGTGGACAGGTTCAACAAAATGGCCCACTTAATCCCTTGCAAAAGTACACATGATGCCTCTCACATTGCTCACCTTTTCTTCAAGGAAGTAGTATGGATGCATGGCCTACCCCTCAACATTATCTTTGATAAATATGTACTAATCTATCATATAGATCTACCTACCATCCTCAAACAGATGGTCAAACTGAAGTGGTCAATAGATCATTGGGAAACCTACTTATATGCCTCATAAAAGAGTATGGGACAACATGGGACACAATACTTCTACAGGTTGAATATGCATTCAATGACTCCATAAACAGATCCACATGCAAGAACCCTTTCCAAATAGTCTATGGCACTCACCCAAGGGGTATAATGGAGTTGAGAGACCTACCTAATGACACACCAATCAATTCTCAAGGTGAAGAGTTGGCACAACTCATTAAATAGGTCCAAAAGCAAGTCAAAATCAGTCTCCAACAAGCCTCTACCAAATACAAAGCAATAACAGATAAAAGGAGAAGGGAAGTGCATTTTAAAGAAGGAGACAAGGTGTGGGCTTACCTGAGGAAAGAAAGGCTACCCAAAGGAAAGTACTCAAAGATGTAGATGAAGAAACTGGGCCCATGCACTATACTACATAAATTTGGGGAGAATGCTTATGAGGTCACTTTGTCACCTACACTCAACATCTCACCCATTTTTAATGTTTCTAATTTAACACCTTGTAAGGTTACTGCAAGTACTTTAGACCAAGGAGTTACACTAGAAAATGAGGATTGGGTCACAGATCTTCCACCAAGTCACCCTGCTCAGATTGAAAGGATTCTTGATAGCAAATTCCTCAAGAAGACAAGGAAAAACACTTACCTTCAATACCTTGTCAAATGGATGGGGCTTCCAAATATTGATGCAACTTGGATGGATGAACCAACCATTTCCAAGAATGGAGTCTCTCTCAAAGATCTCCTCTCAAGTGGGAACTTGAGCTCAAACCAACAGGGGGAGTATGGTGAAGGAATACCTCCATAAGGCTCCATGGCTATAAATCTTCAGCATTCTAGCTTCCTATCAAATTCTATGTAATGTTTTGCGCAAGGAAGCATATTGATTTGATTTGGACCTTTGGCTTTGTAATAAGATCCAGTTGTAGGCCCTTTGCCAAGTAGATGATCATATAAATCTCTTGGTCAAAGTTGGACAAGGATAAATTTTATTTTTTTAGTCTTAGGTCTTGTCTTAGGCTCATTTGGTGACCTTTAGGACCTAGAATCTTAGGCTAGTTTCTTAGTTTTTGATTTTTGCAACAATCTCTAAAAGTTGCTAAAAATTTACACAATAACTTTTGCAAAAAAATATTGCATATGTTTAAATTTGGTGTCTAAACCACCTCTCCAATGGCTAAAAACACCTACCTTTCAGTTGGGAGCTTTGGAATGGTTTATTATGCCCTCTTTGTAGATCATTAGTAGTGTGGGATGATTGGCATGAATAATTTTGACAATAAAGAACATATTTACTAGTTTTTACTATGTTTTCCTGAGTTCTCTGGTCTGGTGCGCATGTGAAGTGTTGTAGATTGTTGAGGATTGTTTTTATTGCAGTTGAATAGTGACTTCTCTCCCCTATAAAACAAACTTGAAGATGTGAGTCAATTCCACATGGGAGATATTCCAAACTATCCTTGGACTACCTGAAAATAGGGAATTGAGAGGGGTTGACACTTCTTTGGGCCCTAACTCGGGTTCCTACCAATGGTTTAAGCCAAATATGAGTGGGATGCAAGTTCAGGTACCATGCTTAGGTATTCTAGAAGATAAGGCCCAAAATACCAGTCCCAGTGAATTTACCAGCAAGCCCTAGCCCAAGCATCTTCATGTGCTTGGTTCATAAAATGGGCTTTTGAGTGTGTAGTGGGACTTTGGGAGTGGAAACCCACAATTCAATTATGGATTCAGTGTTGAGAGACCTATAGTTGATCACTATAAGTGTTGGCAGGATGGGGAAGGCTAAATGGTGAAGACTTTCTCACCAAAAAGGACTTAGAACATGCCTAATTGGCTTGGTTAAAACTTAGGACAAGTAGATTGGTGGAAGGATCCAAATCTCTTAATCCTGGTGCCCTTGTATCTCATTTAAAGGGTACTCTAAATGGTGGTTGGTTTTCCTAGGTGTTCAACCCCTAAAACCCCTGTCCAAGGTCTACTAGCTAGACTGAAGCCAGTTTGAGTCTTCTTAGTTGATCCAGTGCAATTTGATTGGTTAGTTTTAAAAAAAACCCTGCCTTGAATTAAGGACCTAATCCACTCCCAAGATATTGGTCCTCTCCTTGTACACCAGACCCAAGAGTGGGTGTTTGAAATACAATGATCAATTGAAGGATCTCTAATCTAGGTTTGGTATCCAATTGTGTTTTGGTTGAATCAGGCCCCTTTTAGACTTTCTTGCCTCTCTCTCTCTCTCTCTCTCTCTCTCTCTCTCTCTCTCTATATATATATATATATATATATATATATATATATATATATATATATATATATATATATATATATATATATATATATATATATATATATATATATATATATATCCCTCTCTCTCTCTCTCTGATGTAGAGCCCAATGATCAATTAACTTCCAAGACCAAGAGGCTCTACATATTAATTCTACACTCACTCAACTTACCCATCCATACATACTAAACCGGATCATGATCTAATTGTCCCAACCACTAATACCCCATTATTATTTAATAACACAATAACTTGGATCAACCCCTATAGATCCACCACTCTCTGACACAAAGAGGAACTCCCTACTCATTCCCCACACAAAAATTATTTCTTCACCAAAATAATATACCATGCATCCCCACACAACACCTAATCCATTACAAAGTCTCCCTCAACACACTCATGAAGGAAATACACCAAAAACTACCCTGTCACTGTCCCTTACATAGACCCGTAAATAGTCATACATAACTTTTGAACAACACCTTATTTTGCAAATCCCTCTAGTGAGAATTTTTGCAACTAGGTTCTCTCATACATATATCAAATTAAGAAAGATCCAATAGTGGGTTGTTGAGATGTGGCCCCCGCACTAGACTACATATTTGTAAGACAATCATTCACTCCTCCTTCTGGGATGATCACTTTCCCTTGCTTCAAGCACGTGCCAAACATTGAATTATCTCTTCCAGCCTCATGGGGATATCATAAAATGTATCCCACATCCTCCACCCGATGATGGGCACTTATTGAATGTTCAAAGATGGAAAACGACATTGAAAAGAACCTTTGGATACCTTAGTGAGGGTTCAAGATAGTTTCTGGTAAAATATTGATATATTTTGTTACACTCAACCAAACACAACCATTCAAAATCCAAAATGATCTAGAAATATAATATCATCATCCCCAAATAATAATCTTTCAAATAATAGACGTTTGGGTGAAAAAAAATACTTATTAAGATGACTGTTATAGTAGAAAAATAGTAAAGTGTAGAGAAACCATTATCTTAATTGCTTCCAAACTTACAAACTTTGTCTCGAATGACCATGCCATCCCATGTTTCAAGCTTCTATTCTTTTATAAAGCATCTTCCATCATTATATGACTGACCAACTACTTGGGAACTGTGAAAAAATTTCTAAAAACTTACTACAACTCCAACTGTCATGCTTGCTGACAGTTTTTTTGTAATTACATAATTAGTTGCCAAGTTGATAACTTGTTGTCAACTTTGGTAATATTGTATTGTCCATCCATTATTTGATCAAAACATTAGTTAAAGGCCTTAGCATGACTTAACACCCTACTGATCCCTACAAACCCTTAAATCCATATGATTGGCCCTCTAGGCCATGTTTTGCCTATAAGGCAACTATTACAATTTTAACATTTTTATTGCAACCTATTACATTTTGGGGCTCTATTGGCCCAATGACATCATATAGTGACGTTATAGGTCCAATACATCTCTTGGTCTTTATGGTCTTTCTAGTGAACCTTCTATACCTTCATGTCATTTTGGTGCTCTCTCTCTCTCTCTCTCTTTCTCCTTCTCAGAGAGAGAGAGAAAGAGTAGGGGAGGAAAAATTTAGGTGGGAAATTTCAAATATCAAATATTTGTGGATATTTGATTCTCTTTATTGACATTGAAAAGTAAAAATTTTATTCCCTGGGTCCCTATCCGAGATGCACATTTTTCAGCAGAAAATCATGGGATTACAGTTTTAGTAAGACAAAAATCCACTTTTTTATCTTTTCTTGGTTGGATTTTGTGTATTACCAAAGGTTTTTGCATCACCTTTTTGGTCTCACCATGGGGAGTAGTAGTCATCAAAAGCATAAATGAAAGAGGAAACTCACAAATGAAGATATTGAACTATATAGAGAAATGGATAGGGTTTCTCATTAGAACAAGAGACAAGGTATGCTAAATATTATTGAAGATGTGGGCATAGGCCCACTCATAAATGTTGTTTCAAGTGAGGAAGAACATGAATTTGAAATGATTTATGATAATAATATTGAAAATGAGAATGTAGGGATTGAAGATGAAAATGTAGGTTTTGAAAATGAACATGTAGATGTGGAGAATGGAAATGTGGACATTGACAATGACAATCCACCAATTGAATATGAAGGAATTGACAATGATAATGGTACACAAGAACCAAATCAACTTAACACATCTCCAAATTATATGAGAAATGAAGTCCCTTGGGAGGAAGAAAGAGAAACTTCAAAATTGAGACCTTCAAGAACAACTAAATGGTTACTTGAAATTGATGAGAACATAATGAGCAATTTTGATGGCAAGAGATCAGAAAGAATGATTCGATTGTGGGTTTCAAAACTGTTTGATGAATTTTTTAGCCACAAGACATTGGTTGAGCAATTTCAAATGTTTGTGCAATTGTTAAAGATGTAGAAGATGAGACGTATACTAGTCAAATTGAAGATTAGTGTGAACAAGAAAAAGGAGAGGAATGTTATTATTGTGAGAAATATTTTTAGTGCTCTCAATTCCATTTGGAAGACTACCAAGGAAAAAGATAAGAGAGCTGCTAGGAGGGTTATTACAACCTCCTTAGTAAGTCATTATTTTTAGAAAGTCTCGTTTGATGAGACAAACTTGTGTTGACTTGAACCTAAATCATAAAACTTTGGATAGAGCACTTGCAAGAAGAGAAAGACTTGATGATCCTCTTCAACATGATACATGGGCTTATGGTGGGAGACTTTCACGATGTGATAAGAAGCTTACTGATGGTGTGAAGGATCAAATTCAACTATTTTGGCAATCTAACTCAAGAGTGTCACCAAATGTGATGGATGTCTTGAAGTTGAGAATTAGCATTCGAGATCAAACCACACATCCCAAACATTATTTGGAGGTGAGTCAAACAATGTTGTTCAAAAAAATTTGTGGGACAAATCCAACATTGCAAATATCACAAAGAGATTTTGAAGCCCTCAAGCCCTTTTTTTTTGTGCCTCTTAAGATTCAAAATACTTGTTGCAAATATCATGTGGAGTTTTCAATGCACCATGAACTGTTACGATCCCTTCATTCTACTTTGCATACTAGTGAAATTTTGGAGGAGTGTGGTGCAAGTGCTCTTGCAAAATCATCAAGAGACTTGCTAGATCTTTTTTTTTATGTCCTAGAGATGATGGATGTTTCTTTTATAGAAAATATTTCTTAAATTACAAGTGGTCAGAGTGTGGTGGGCTAGTGAAGTTTGTTGAATTTTTTCATGAGGCCTGCAAACACAATTTTGGAAAGACCATTGTCCACAAAAAGGTATATGAAACTGTTAAATATGCATTGAAAAGTGGAGGTGAAGGCTCTAGATGTGAGTTGGTTACAAAAGAATGCAATGTAGCTAATTTTATTTCAGATTTTAGGAAGAATATTTTTTACGAGTATGCAAGGCATAGTCACAGGTCTCAGTGGTTGGATCAACAATTTAGGACGTGTAAGGAAACTTTCCTGATTGGCACTATTATATCAGTTGTTGACTTTACATAGAACTATACATTGCAGCCCCAAAATGAGTTGCAAGCTCAATATTACAATTCTATCTAGGTTTCTATTTTCATGCACATAACATCTAGACATTCCCCTGATAGTATAGAAGATGACCGGAAGATAATCAGAGAGTATAATTAGTATATGAGCGATGATAGATCTCACTCATCTGAGTATGTCCAACATTTATTTGAGAATTATTTTGAGTGGGTGCGGGGAAATAATATTTCTATGGATAGACATCTCATTTGGTTAGATAACTGCACAAGTCAATTAAAAAATGCTCGTATATTTTATTGGATATGTAGAATGCATGTAGAGAGAGGTGTACCTCATATTTGGAGTATTTTTTAGACCGGTCATGGAAAGGAGGAGCATGATGGAGTAGGTGCATGCATAAAGAGATCTCTAGTTAAGGAGCAATTGAGGATTTCAGGTGCAGACTCCTTGATGCTCATTCTATTTTTGATTGGTGTACTTCAACATTGTCACAGGGAGGGACTCTTTATTTAGTGGTGCACAAAATATTTTGGTTGGTTGAGTTGAGAACAATAGAAGATAGGTTGGATTGTCAAACTGTGAAAGACTCTTCAAAAATGCATTCATTTCAAAGCTCAGATGCAAGTACATGGACCATTTGGACACAAGAGTTGGCTTGTTATTATCTGAGGTGTCTTCAGTGTGATAGGGATCAGTGTGAGTCAAGTGAGTGGGTTGATACGTCGGTTCCACATTATCTAACTCCTTTATCTGTCATAGTGTTTGTAATAAATGATGACATGGATTGTTCACTTGACGACGACCATCTTTCAGATCTTCTACAGCTAGGATAGGCTTTTATATTGGTTGCACCAGAAGGGAGTGATGAGAGAACAGATTACTAGTTAGCATGTTGTGTACGAGGAAAGCATAAAATTGCACAACCGATGGTAGATGATGATATTTTCACATATCTAATAGGATCACATGTTTTTGTAGGAACGTGGTTGTGCACATATATGATTAGAAATAATAGCATTCCTTCTTTTGAAGACTATGAGAAGCACAAAACCATTCTCATGTATTCACACCTTATTATAGTAGCCAATGTTAAGTTGTTGAAACATCAAGAAAAACCAAAGACAAAGGAACTTTGGACTATTAGTATTGCTGATCATGAAGCAGTATTGAATACTCTCAACCAGAGAGATGACCCTTCAAGAACACTTCAGTAGGTAAGTTCAACTCAAGTTGCAAGGTTTTCCATGTTTATTACGATTACATTCAATAAATAAATTGTATTTTTTTTCTTTATTTGTTTGAGCCAATAAACTTGGTTTTGTATGTGGATTGTAAATGCAGTTGGATACATATATGATAGATATAGAAGATCAAGGTGTGCATTTGATTAGCCCATCTTTTATGATGATAAACTTCGCTATGCATTGGCTAGTCATGTTCTTTGGTTCATTTAGTTACTTATACATTCATAATCTTTTTGTCAACCTATATGAACTTATATTCTCTATTAACTTTTCTTCTACCTTTTGAATGCAGGGATTGGAATGTAGATGTCATCGAGTACCATGTCTTAACATTATACACTTTAGGAGTGGAAAAGGACACTTATTTTTTATATATAGTTACATGTATCTAAGATTTTGTATATAAAAATAACAATTGAATGTAATGTGCATATTTAGATGCCAAATTTTGTATATAAAAATAACAATCGACTGTAATGTGCATATTTAGATGAAAATTTTTGTATATATAAAAACAACAATCAAATTTAATGTGCATATTTAGATGCAAAATTTTGTATATAAAAATTTGATGCAAAATTTGAAATATAAAAGAGCCCATGGGGTTGATTTGAAAATATTAAGAGCCCACATTTGTATCATCTTAATGCCATGTAAAGTGCAAAAATTGTGTTTCCTTATTATGAATTTTGTATCATTATATTTGTATCATCTTAATTTTTTATCCTTACATTTGTATTGTCTTAATGCCATGTACATTTGTATCATCAAATGATGTAATAGTTGGAGTCATTGAGTCAAAATTGGTCAAATGTGTCCAAAGTAAAATAAAGATTCCCTGGGGTGAACAGATAGTGTTGAAGGATTGTATCCTTTCACCGAATGGACTATGCCATTACCTTTGGTTGGGCAGGGAAATTCTAGTGACACCCCTATTTTATTGACTAAGTCACTAGAACATTCGCCAACATGCCAGACCAAAGTGTCCCCAAGGTGCACTAAGCACGATTGGGCAGCGATATTTTGAGGCTCATATCTCAGACCTCGTGAGAGGTATCAACAAACTATGAGATGTTATAGGACCTCTTTTTTGAGGCCCACAATAACCTCTCCATTTTGAGAGATTCAAATTTGTTTGAATTTAGCACGTCAATCTCGCTTGATGCAAAAACTTGTAGTGAGGGTCAGTTGAAAGTTGCACCACTAGGTTTCTTCCAAGCCATTCATCCTAGCACTAAATGGAATACACCATTAGCTTTGGTTGGGTGGGTAAACACTAGTGACAACCCTATTTCAACCACTAAGTCACTAGAATGTTTGAGACCATGCTAGACCAAAGTGTCCCCAAAGTGCACTAAGCACGATTGGGTAGCAATCTTTCGAGGCTCATATCTTAGACCCTATGAGAGGTATGAGCAAGCTATGAGATTATACATGCATGGGTTTCTAAGGCCTAAAATAACCTCTCTCCATTATGGGAGATTCAAATTTTTTTGAATTTGGCATGCCAGTCTTGCTTGATGCCAAAACCTGTAGTGAGGGTCAGTTGAAAGTTGCACCACTAGGTTTCTTCCAAACCGTTCATCCCAGCATGGAATGTACTATGCCATTAGCTTCAGTTGGGTAGGTAAATGCTAGTGACAACCCCATTTTGACCATTGAGTCACTAGAACATTTCAGACCATGCCGGACCAAAGTGTCCCCAAGGTTCACTAAGCATGATTGTGTAGTGATCTTTCAAGGCTCATATCTTGGATCCCATGAGAGGTAACATAAAACCTTGAGATGCTAAAGGACCATGTTTCTGAGGCCTACAATAACCTCTCTCCATTCTAGGAGATTCAAATTACTTTGAATTTGGCATGCCAGTCTCACTTAATGCCAAAACATGCACTGAAGGTTAGTTGAAAGTTGCACCACTGTGTTTCTTCCAAACCCTTCATCTTAGCACCAAATGGACTATTCCATTAGCACTAGTTGGGTGGGTAAATTCTAGTGACAACCCCATTTTGACTACTAAGTCACTAGAATGTTCAGGACTATGCTAGACCAAAGTGTCCCCAAGGTGCACTAAGCACAATTGGGTAGTGATCTTTAGAGGCTCATATCTCAGACCCCATGAGAGGTCACAAGATCTTCATGTTCTTATTCTTTCAGAAAGCCACAAGGCTCCCTACTCAAAACATCTAGGGGTAAATAAAATGTATGATGACCTACACCAGTTGTACTATTGGTCAGGAATGAAAAGAGACATAGAAAACTATGTGGCAAGATGTTTGGAATGCCATAGAGAAAAAGAAGAGCATCAACATCCAGCAGGTCTTTTGCAGCCTCACCTTGTGCCAGAATGGAAATGGGATATTATTTCCATGGATTTTATTGTGGGAATTCCATTTACCCCAGGGAGACATGATGCTATCATGATAACAGTTGATAGGCTAACCAAGGTAGCCCATTTCTCTCCCATGCAATCTTCCTATTCAGTAGCTTTGGTATTCGAAGTATTTATGAAGCACATAGTGAGACTCCATGAAATTCCCAAGAAGATCATTTCTAATCATGATCCAGTATTCACATTAGCTTTGTGGACTTTCCTTCAACACACATTAGGGACTCAGCTCAACTTAATTTTGACCTATCATCCTAAGACAGATGGGCAGACCGAATGATTCAATTAGGTTTTAGAGGATATGCTCAAAATGTATGTTATGGATAGACAGACCCATTGGGAAGAACACTTATATTTGGTGGAGTTTTCATATAATAATGGATATCACAGTTCCATAGGCATGTCTCCTTTTCAAGCTCTATATGGTCACATGTGTTGTACTCTTTTGAGTTGGGACCATTTGGAGGACAGGGTACTTCTTGGCCTTGAGATGTTACAAGATATGGAGAAAGAGGTTAAGCATATCAGAGAGCATATTATGACAACTCAAGATAGCTATAAGAAGTATGTAGATGCTCATAGGACTGATGTGCACTTCACTCTTGGAGACAAATTTTTTCTTAGGGTACACCTGTGAAAGAGCCCAATCCGTTACGGAAAAGGCTCCAAGCTAGCACCTCGATTTGTTGGCCCTTTTGAAGTCCTAGAGAGGATAGGACTAGTAGCTTATTGAATTTCCTTGCCACCTAGACTTTCTCATATTCATGATGTATTTCATGTTTTAGTTCTTAGAAAATATATTCCTGATGTGTCTTATGTTTTGGATTGGAATGCATTACAGGTAGCGAGAGGGGAGCTGGCTTTAGAGCCTGTATGTATTTTGTAGTAGCGGACACTAACCCTCAAGGGTCACACCATAGATCAGGCAAGGGTCCAATGGGACCCCAATGATGATTCCTCAGTCACTTGGGAGGACGCTGTTAGACTTAGAGATGCTTATCCTTATCTATTTGTAGGCTTTTAGGAGTAAGCCTAGTTCTAGGGGGGAGGATGTAGTACCCTCTCAGATGATTATACTTTGACTCTTTGATTTGGACATTTTGCATTATGATAGTGAGAATCATATGCTTATTTAGATGGTGATATGCTTATCAGATGTTTAGACATACTTATTTATGATTAATGATGATCATTTTATGTTTATGAAATTGAAAATCATTTATCTTATTTATGATTATGGAAAATAATAGAGCTAACCCAATGATTTGGAATCTAACCATTATTGTCTATGATGTTTTTTGCTTCATGTATATATGTATGATGTGATTTTATGACTCAGGATGAAGTTGTAGTTACTCACTTAGGTGAGGTCCACGCAATGTATCGATCTTGGTCATTTGTTTTCATATGTCTTATTGTACATATATATGTATCTATGCACATGTATCTCTTCTCGATGATGCAGGCTTGATGATGACATTCATAGAGTGCATGTTTTTATCATCATCTTCATCATATAGATCCAAGTCCAAACCCTCAAAGAACTTATGCAATTGTTTTACAAAAAGAAGGTTGTTATCTTTCCTCTTGTCCAACCTTTTGAGCACCTTTTCAAAAATGGTTAATGCTCCTATTATATCCTGGATCCATTGCTCAAAATTATCTAGCTCCAAGCCTTCATAAACCTTTACCAAAACTTGGAAGCATTGCTTCCGTATTACTATCAGATCATCCAGCACCTTCTGCCATTTTAGAATCTTCTCCTCCATTTCATCTTCTTCGCTCATAATTTATACTATAGAGGTGATTCTTTAAAGAATACCTCTAAGAGGTCTCAGAATCTTCTTGAGAGATTCCTTTGCAAACTACTCAAAATATTCCTTCCAGTCTGCACAATCCTATACAAAAGAATGAGGAACATCTATATTAATTTCACCCTTTTTCTCCAAAATGGCCTATAATGAGGCCTCAGGGTTATTAGGGTCAATGAGACCCGCTGTCTTGGGAATGAATATTTTCATAGCTTCATTTTGGTCCATCAAGGCCTTTATTTTCTCCTCATCTTTATCCATGAATCCAAGGGTGTGCTTCAATCTGAGGGTAGCCAAGGTTTTACTCCCCTCTTTGGTTGGCTCTCCCAAATCTACCTCCTCCAACACGTAGTCATCTAGAGTAATCTTAGTTGTGGTGATGCTCATTGTGGGAACTACTACTTGAGCCTTCCACCTTCCTGCCTAACCCTGTGTGACATATGATAGTATCCTTGCTTGGTTGTTGGATGTAGTTTGATTAGAGGCTTTCCCTAGTATAGCCATGTTAGTTTCATCATCTATGTAGACCCTGGTCCTTGGCTGAATTTCTTTTGTAAACCAAGTGGGCTTGGAGAAAACATTAAGGGGCTCATAGGGAACCGAGAGAGTCAAGGTAGTAGCTTGGTATTCTATTTCCATTTCTTCATGGCCTTCCTCTCCTTCTCCTTCTATCTCTTTTTCTTCCATTACATCTTCTTCTCCATCCTCTAGTGCTTGCTCTTCATCAGATGTCTGTTCTCCTTCATTTGTGTGCTCTTCCTCTGCAACTTGTTTCTCCTCCTCAACCAGTGGGTCTTTTGTATTTATTAGATCTTTTTTATCAACCACCTCATCTGTTCTCGCATGTTCTTCTCTCATTTCCTCACCAACTACCTCTGTTACTTTCTCAGGCTCTTGAGATCTTTGTAATACTACTTCATTCTGGACAAGAGTTGGACTGGGGGCGATAAAGGGAGTGGGTGAAGGCATTTGAGGGGGATGCAGAGTTGGCATGGGAACATGAAATGGTAGAGGTTGCTGAGGCAATGGAGTGGTTTGAGCTAGAGGGGGAAGTAGAGTGGTAGGTGGTGTTTGATGAGGAGGTGGGAGTGGAGTTTGATGCATAGGCAGAGGTGGAGGTGGAACTATGTGTGAAACTAAGGGGACTTGGGTAGCTACATCTTCCTTAGAAATGACACCAAAGGCATAGTCCCTTCCTGTCTCCATTGTTTCCTTTTCCACTTTGACTATCTTTACCTCAACTTGCTCTTGGGGTTTTTGTGGGACTTCCTCTTCTGTATTATCAAGAGGACTTGTGAACTAGGTAGGAACCTCTTGTTCAAACTCTTTGAAACTGTGTAGCCCTTCAAAGTCTATAATATCAAATTCATCATCCCCTAGAGAATCTTGATTTATGGGTTCCCCCTTCAACACATTCTGAATTATCTTCCATTATTCTTCTCTTCTTCATGGATCCCATAGACCTTTTTCTTCTACTAAGGGGGATTTGATCCATTTCATCCTCATCATCCTCTAAGAGGGTGTCCATTTGAGTAGGCATTGAGCCTTTCTTCCTTTTGTACACATTCCCTTTTATCATGCTAGCCAACTTAGGTCCCATTATCTTAAACTTGGTTTTCTTTGCCGCATTAGGAGACTCATGACCACTAGAAGAAGGTGCATCTAGAGGTGTTATGCTCCCTATCATTCTAGATTTTACTTTCTTTGAATGAGTAGCCAGACCATATGCTGTCGGGCACTCATGTCTGTACACCGTCTTTGGTTTTTGGGGAGAAACTTATTTAAATTGTGGTTTCAAAACTTTATCTCTTGTCTTCTTCTTCTCTTTGGAGGGCTGCTCTGGTAATTGCTTCATTAGCAAAGGTTCTATATGAAATGGGTTGGTGATCCATGTCTTCATGACTTTAATAACGTGCCTTGCTTTGAATTCAATATCTTTGTTTTCAACTCTATCCACCTCTACATTCAAAATAGCCCTTGTATATACTTGTCCTGATTGTGGATTGGATCTAGTATATCCTTAGAGTCCACAAATTTCACCTTCTGAGGGATTTTTAGTGACAGAGTGGTCTATCCCAACTCCAAACTCATCTGGTAATAGTCATAGATTCTAACTTCACAATCATCCACACAATTCCTCCAATCATCTTCGATGTGCAGATCATGTATATAATATCTTCCCATTATGTGGTTGTAAGTACCTATTGGATCAAAATGAGCCCTTATGAGGTTGTAGGTAGGCAAAGGGAATTCATCCCATTTGAGAGTCAGAGCCTTGTAGATCTTCATATCAAGTACATAGTGGGGTCCTATGAAAATTGGGAAATCCCAATAGTGTTTCTTCTTGTGCTTGATGTACTCATGGGCATCTGACAATTGTTTTGCTATCTCCAATAGGACAACTCTATCAAAAGGATACCTGGGTAGCTTCTTAGGAGCCAAGGTACTCCTTGCCACCTAGATGTATGTGAAGGTTCTGAACTGAATGTAGAATGCCCCGAGGGCCTTGACCTTAGCGGCAACCTCAATTGATATTCTCTTGGCATAATCTCCCTCTATGGAGCGTACAATGGAAAAGATGAAAGAATCATTGACTATATGGAAATCAAGGCTGTTGTGAGTGTAGAACTCCTTCCTGACCAGCTATGGGTACATTGTGAATGACCATGTATGTAGTTCTCCCATAACCCCAACCTTTTTCAATCCTAGGTACACTACTATGGAGGCCAGTAGATACACAATACGATGTCATGTAGAAGTGTGGCTCTATTTTTACTCTCACCAGCTACTCATCCAAATTGTCACTAAGGATAGTGGCCTAGTCAAACCTTGCCTACCACTCCCTTATCTTCTCTATGAGCATGATCATACAGGGTTCCAACTAACTAGACTTGGGCAATCCGTACACCCAACTAATCATGGTGATGACCACTTGGATGTCTTCCATCATATAGCCCCTCTGCATATCAATCTAATCTAGCTTGTTCTTGGGCATGGGTTGTATGAGATATTCATTGTTCACTGTGCCATGGGCTCGTGAAACATCCTTATTGTAAAACTCCATCCCCTTGTTGATGTGAAAGTTATAGAACTTGTCAACCCCTTTGGGAAGGTGGAAGACATCCTCAATGTTATTAGGCCTCAAATCCAGGATCACTTCCCCTACATTGTTCTTCACCATTCTTTCATCCAATACATAGTGGCTTGCCAAAGTGTTGATCAAGTTCGAAGACAAGATGGATACTGGATGCACTACAACATTCACTAGAGAACAATGTACTAATGAAGTGTAGTCCTTTGATCTCCCTTCTGGTCAGGTGTATTTGACCAAGTAGTCATTCCAACTGACATGGTCGATGTTAGTGTCCATGATTTTTGAATGTAGGTTTTTCACTTTTGAAGGTGGATGGTATCCCTTGAATTACTACTTCATCACTGGGGACATAACTTTCTCTACTATTTTTGCAAAGAAAAAGGACATGAAATAGTAACCACATATTCATGGAAGAGAGGAAAGACTCAAAAAATTAAAATAATTTGGCAGATTAATGCTTAGAAGAGCTTTGAAAGACATTTTCAGCCTTTGGGACCTTTGGGGGTACGAGACCTCTAAAAGAAAAAAAGGGTTGAAAGTGTGAAAAGAAGGCTTGAGTTGAACAAATGCTTGTGATGCCCCTTTTATGGTCTTTGGTGAGTCAGAGGTGTAAAATTTTTGAAGGCCAAAACCTACAAAATGCTGAAGGAAGCCATGGTACTTGAGCTTTGGGAGTTTTAGACGACCAGGATTGACTTTGGAAAATTAGAGCAAGGAATGTTTCAGTATGCAACAACGCCGAAATGCCAAAACTTGTCACTTAGAAGATTTTCGCAAGATTGTTTAAAAATTTCAGACCTTCTAGCATTGGTGAATCAGGTGATAGGTTTCTTTAGTGTGCGACAACACTGAAATGCTGACAGGAGGGCACTTGGTAGATTTTGGACTGCTTTAAAGTTTCAGATTGTGACATCTGAACCTTTATGGCCAAAAGTAGGGCTTGGGCGTCAGACTCAGAAACAAGTCTGATGATCGAGTTTGACCACAAACTTGGGCCAGGGGTCAGAGGGGACAACCTCATGACCCCCAAGGTAGGACTCGACCAACAAAACCCTAAACCTAGAAAGAAAAGACTGAAAACCCTAACTAAACCAACCCAAAAAAGTAGAAATCCTAATTACAAGAGCAAAAAATAAACAAAATAGAAGAAAAGAGAGAGAGGGAGAGAGGGAAACCAACCTCAAGGAAAGTGGAGGTCGAAGATTGATAGGAAAGACTGAGGCACCAAGCTGGAAGCAAGCGATGTGTGAAGAGCTCTGAAAATGATAAACTGGAAAGTGCACAAGTGAGGGTTAAAAACCCACTTGCGCCTTGTATAGGTAGAATCAGCAGGTGATGTCAGCCTCCTGCGAATTGGCCTTTTGGGGGTATCAGACCTCTCAAAGGCTGAAACATCAAAAGGTTGACTCTCTTTTAGGGAGTTGGACCTCCAAAATTCCAAAACCCGCATGGGTCTAGAAATTCCCAGGCATGATTTTCTACTCCTCCAGTCTTTCACACTTTCGGACCTTTCACACTTTCGGACCTTCAAAAGTGAAAAAGTGTGACACAACCAAAAAACTAAGGAAAACCTAAAAAACCAAAAAAAATAGATAAACAAAAAGCCTAGGAACAAGATAAAAGAAGGGGGGACCCTGAAGCCAAGAGACAAAAAGGGGAGCGTGGTTGTGGGACCGCAACAAATAACCCCAACAAAAGAAAGGGAAACAACTCGAGTTTCCCAGAGCCATTATGCCTTGAAACAATCCCATCCTACAATGAGCCAAGCATAAGATCTTTAGCTAGAGTGATTTTATCATTGTCATCAAGATTGAGGAAATCATAACATCTACATCTAGTATGTAATTATGTGTGTTCAAATTTTCCAAGAATTCCTCACTGTAAGCCTCTACTGGCTATCAACCAATCATCACCAGATCACTACCCACCAATTTGAAGTTAGTCAAGAGTCAATTTAACCTTGCTCTACTACTAGGCAGGCATTTATACCCCTAGTAGAGGTTGCTAAAATCACCCTTCCCCTACTGCGGATGAGCTTTGTTAGAATTTTTAAACTCCTTTGGAGGGCTCTTAGACTTGATATGCGTTAGTTTTAAAAACTGATTCTTTTGAGCCATTGTGTTCTGAATAATTTTCTTTTGATTTCGCTCAACATCTGCTACTTTGATGTTTCATTTATTTGCTCTTTTTTTTTTAAGTCGGGGCAGCGCTTAGACTGTGCTACCCTAGCTTTGAGGCTTTTGTTATTAATCTCATCTTTATGTGTTCCTCCCTTTTGCTTTCTTTCTATTTTCTTTTAGTCTATGTTCCAGTTAGGATAGGGTTCTGACTCTCAACTTCCTCTGCTACCATGGGCCTTTCCTGACTCTAACTGACATCCTATCATGAGAGGATCATGACCTAGGATCTCCTTTTAAATGTGTGTCAATGTTGAGGATGGTTGGTTTTGATGAACCCTTTCAAGAAGTATGAAAAGAAAATGTCTCACTTCCAATCTATGTATCTAGCTCGCTACAAGACAAAACTACATCAAAGAGTTTGACAATAGAAAACCCTTATCTCCTCTCTAGACTACCTGGAGATCTCTAAACTCAAGAAACTTCAACCCCTACAAACAAAGACCCAACAAAAAGATGCAGATGACAAGACGCCAAGAAAATAAAAGAAAAGACTCTAAAGTACAAGAATATATAATATTATACAAAGGGCCAGTCAAGACCCAAAGTAATGCTTGAGAAACTAGCCGTTAACTGGAAATGGAACCAATTCTCCATTAAGAGAACTAATCTGAAAGGTATTTTCTCCTAGGATCTCCGTGATCTAAAAAGGGCCTATCCACAAACATTGAAATTTGGTGTGGCTGCCTGGTTTTTCTTTCACTTTGTCCTACATTAAAACCAAATTAGAGATTTTGAAGGCCTTTATGGTTTCTCTTTTGTCAAACTATCACTTGAAAATAGCTTGGTGTTTGGCCACATGTTCTAAGGCCAACGTTCTTTTCTCTTCAAGGTCTAGTAAGTTCATGAGATGAATCTGCACCTAATCCTCACCCTCCACATATTGATCCATGAATCTCAGAATTGGTATTTTTAGGTTCATCAGAAAAATAGGTTGTAGACTATAGATAGCTAGTAGGGAGAGGTCTCCAAGGAATTCTCGATTCTCATGTGATCCATCCATAGAGCATATTTCAACTGAGTGTGCCAATATCTAGGATTATCATCCAAGAGGCGTCTGGTTACCATGATTAAGTTCGTGTTGGTCAATTCAACAACTCCATTCCCTTGTAGGTATAATTAGATGAGAATTTGAGGATTACCTGATTCTCAAAGGCCCATTGGATGAGAGTTGTAGATGAAAAATAAGGAGCATTATCACATACCAGGAAGAATGGCATGCCAAACCTTGTGATGATGAACTCTTCCAAGAACTTGGTTATCACCTCAATAGTACAACTCTTTGAAACCTATGTCTCTATCTAGCACATGTTGTAATAAGCTATGGTCAAGATGTATCTATGTCCTAAAAAGCATGGAGGATTAATCATTCCCATAAAATCCATCCCCCACTGGGTAAATAGGTGCACCTCATAAACTGGTTGTAGAGGCATCGCTAGATGTCTTTCTCCGATGGCACTGGTTTGGCAAACATGACAAGAGCGCATGTGCTCATGAGTGTCCTTGAAAAAAGTTGGCCAATAATAGCCAGATCTCAATATTTTATGGGTCGTGGCTTCTGCTGATCCATGCCTAGTACCATACTTATCATGAAATTCTATAAGGACCTGCTCAGCCTCAGTCTGATCCAAACAACGTAGATAAAGGCCATCGTAATTGCACTTGTAGAGCTTCCCATTTTTCAACATGTATGAAATTCTTTTATTCTTCAGTGCTCTCCTCTATGAACCATTCAAACCTTTCAAGAAATAATTCTGTAGCAAATAGTAAACAATGTCCTAATACCAGACATCAGTGATCACTCCTTCATTGGTGTACACTTGGCACATGAAACCTTGCTCAGTTTCTGCCATCATCTGGGTAAGACCTTGACCTCTGACTAATTTCATTGGTTGGATCTTGATGTTGAACTCTTGTAATATAGCCATCCATTTCCCTCTTCTTTCTCCCAATTCATTTTGCATCAGCAAGGATTTGACTGCTAGATCTAGAACAATGGCAATGACCTTACTCTGAAGGATGTAGTGTTTGAATTTTTTGATAGCCTTGACCAAGGCAAAAGATTTTTTATCTAGATTTGGGTATTTGAGTTCTACATTCTTCAGGGGACAACTCATGAAAGCTATTGGTTGTTCATCTTCCCCTTCTTTCTTCTATGTGAGGATCCCCACACATGAGTGCTCTGATGCAAAGGAATAAACCTTGATGGTAGAAGATAATTAGGGTTGACCAAAAATGGAGTAGTGGCAATGAATGTCTTGATTTCTTCAAAGGATTCTTTAGCCAGAGTGTTCCACTCAATCTTAGCATCCTTCTTTAACACATCATTCAATGGATGCACTATCTCTACAAATCCACTAATGAACTTTCTGACAAAGTTAATTTTCCCGAAGAATGATTTCAACTCCTTCGGGCTATTCGGGGGGGCCAATTTGAGAATAGCCTCAACCCTCTCAGGGTCAATTGAGATGCTTGTCTCAGATATGATGTACCCAAGAAGTTTTCCTTGGGTTACCCCAAATACACACTTCTTAGGATTTAGTGAGATTCCGTAACGTCAACACCTTTTCAGGACCTTTCATAGACCTTTAATGTGGTCCATACTATTCCTGGAGAAAACTATGAGATCACCCATATAGATGATAATGCATTTGTTGACCAGGCCTCTGAACACCTTGTCCATTTCCTGTTCGAAAGTGGCCCCGTGTTGATCAGACCAAATGGCATACGACGATAAGAAAATGTTCCCCATTTCATTGTGAAAGCTATTTTTAGATGGTCTTCTTCTTTTACCATGACTTGATTGTACTCAGAGTAGCCATCTAGAAAAGACATCATTTGGGAACCATTAACTACCTACAATACTTCATCAAGGGATGGCAATGAGTAATTGTCCTTTTGAGAAGACCTGTTCAAATTTCAAAAATCTACACAGAGTTGAACCTCTCTACTTTTCTTTCTCATAGGAACGAGGTTGGCTACCCAAGTTGAATACCGGATAGGGAAAATAATCTTGGCATCGAGCAATTTTTGTACCTCCTTTTGGATCACTGGTTTGATCACAGGGTTCACTAGCCTTTGTCTTTGGCAGAAAGGCTTAGCATCTGGGTTCAAAGGGATGTTGTGAACAATAACATTAGGATCATAGGTTTTCAAATATTCATAGCTCCATGCTATGACATCTTTGTACTAACTGAGAGCTCAACCATCTTCTTCTTTTCTTCAGTTGTGCCAACCTTACCAATACGGACTTATTTGGGTTCAAGCTGTGTACCCAAGTTGTAGAGCTCGCAATCATCACCGCCCACTACTGGTATTTTTCCTCTTTCCTGAGCATGCTCATCTTTATCTAAAATCCTTTCTAGAGCTACCATTCCTTTCAAAATGGAGTTGGTCTTCAAATTTAGGATCCCTAAGTCATCTGACTCTTCTATTTCATCTTCTTCTTTAGATCAATGCTTTGTTTTTCAAAGATGCTGGCATTCATGATAAATTCCAATATCTATTAATCATCTTGGAAAACTTGGAATTTTTTTATGTTGTCAGGGACAACCATTATAGCCACCAGCTCCATGAAGAATTTATTCAACTTAGATTTTTCCAGTAGTTGTAAAGAGCTTTCTGACACTGCCAAGGCATCAACAACAATATTCTTTCTTCTTGGGACACTTCGGATGTTAAAAGCTTCAAAATATTCAATTAGATCCTAGACATGATTGTGGTAGGAGTCCAATTGCTTGTCAATGCAGGAATATTGGCTCTAGACCTGCCAGACTATCAACTATGGGTCACCCTCAACAAATAATGCTTTCACTTTCTTCTCATGTGCCAGGAGAAGAGCCTGAACTAGAGCCTTGTACTCAGCAACATTGTTGGTGCAGTAAAATTGTAGCTGATAGGAAGCATAATATGAACCCCCATGAGAGTTTACCAATTCAATCCTAGCCCTTGCTCCTTATTTACACTTGGAGCCATCGGATCACAATTTCCAAATAGGGTCATTCTTATGGGAAGATGATTTGACTTGGACCTCTGGAGTCACCTCTGAAAGATGTACATTGACCTAGGGTTCAATGGGGACTTCAGGTGGTGATATGTCCTCTATACTTGGGGCCTCCAAATTCTCTTTGTTTGAGTATTCCCTTTTGAAAAGGGAAACCCATTTCATCTTTTGTTTTGCCTTCGCATCACGCCAAACTTTGTGACATGGGGGTAGGCAACTGTCATCAGAAGAGCTCCATTCTTCTTGTATAACATCTTCAATTGTGGGATTTTGAGGTTTCTCAAAAAGAGGAGATCCATCCTCACTTGAATGTGACATGGTGTCATTTGTAAGCTTAGATGTACAAGACATTTGGATCACTACTTGAACCACCGCATCTTGGCAATCCTGGCATGTAAATTCTGAGTGATTTGCATGATGGAGATGACAATACCCTGGTAGCATCAATATGTTTTGGTCAGTGTCTTGGACAAGATGCCTCATTTTTTTCATCATACCTTCTATGAATTATTTGAGAATCTCCTTGAGAATCTGAGTACTTACTAATCCTTACACGGGGCTATCATTTGAGTTCTCTTTCTCTTTGATATGGAATGTGAATGCCTTGTCAAACCAATACACTCCCAGATCAGCTTGTGAGAATAGGAATTCATTTGGGGCATTGTATTTGGTTATCATCTATTTGACCTTGAGCTCCACATTGATCTTAATTTGGTTGTTGAGCCCCCTCCATGGCAGCCAAAGTTGAGTAAAGTCTGTAGAGAACCAACCTCTCAATGATCGGGTCCACTCTCTACTGAGCACCATACCATACATTTTTGGGATGTCCACCACATGTATGTTAATGAAATCCTAGATTCTAGGGTCAACAGTCAATTTTATACATGTATCCCTTAAGACTCCAATGACTTTGACCTTCATTTTGTCAAGTTAGATCACCACCCTGTTAGTCAGTTGGGGGTTCATCCCCAACTTTTGGCATATGGACAATGGCATTACGTTACATGAAGCCCCTGAGTCAATTCAATAGTTGTGTATGTTCCTCCCAAAGATCTTGAGGCTAAGCAAGAATGGGGGTACTTCTACCCTATCTTTGAACATAGTCGGCATCGCCTCTGCCGCATTCACGTTGGATACATTTCTAGGGTTATTGTTGGACGAGGCCAATTTGGAATGGTCCAGTGACTTCAAGAGGGCTCCTCTTTGAGTGGGACAAATTTACAACATGTCGTACATTGACATATTAGTTCTAACTTTCTTCATTTCCTCTACTGTACTGTACTTTTCATTGGTCCAGACTAGATTTTTTAACAGAGTGGGTTGATGTTGCATTGCCGGAGTGACAGTGGCACTAAGACCTCTCGGGGGGATGGGATTATTGCTAGCCCATGGATCAGGTGGAGTAGGCTACATTCCTAGAGGAATTCCGTTAGTTAGAGGTTCCCTTCTACTCCTCAGGTTATAGGTGTTTTTGTTATTGTTCTATAAAGTGTGGACCTCAAAGTACTCTAGCTGGCTTTCTTGATTAAAAGAGAAGACAAACTCTTCTTCTGTAGTGTTATCGATAGGAGTTCCACCCGTAATTGGATCATATGAATCAAAGAACATGGCACTGAAGTGGGTCTAAGAAATTTTAGGATCTTGGGTTTGTTGGTTGTCAAACTCCCCCTATACTCATTATCTGATTGGTGCATATTGGAACCTTGGGTAAAGTTGACCTTAGATGAGTTGAAGACATTGGCATTGGCTAAGGGTATGCTACCATTGTTTGGAGGTGTGTTCCATGCTTTGTTCATTCATTGTTGACCAAACTGCTTATCTTGGGAAGTGTTCCCATAAACTCCTCAATTATTATTGTTGTTGTTGTTGTAATTGCCAAAGTTATGATTCTGGCTTTGGGAGTAGGTATTTGGGGCATCAGTCTGGCATTGGTAGTTCCCCTAGTTCTAAGATGGGTTGAGCTTTATCCTGGTAATCTCTCCAATCAACTGGGATAATGTCTTTTTCACAGCATCCAACTTGCTTACTAGAGCATGGTCTAGCTCATTTGGAACAATAGCCTTTTGCTCACACAAGGCAGCCTTATGTGCATCATACCTTGGGTATGTGATGGCTAGTGGTGGGGTAGCAGTGTATGGAGATGGCACTGGATTGAGCCTTGGGGTGTTTTGCACCAGAAATTGATTATTCACCATGAATGGACTAGTCATAGCAATGTTTCCCAATGTTGGTGGAATACCATAATTCCCACCTACTTGCGGGTCCATCTATTGGGTAAATGTGATAGCCTCATCACATACTTTTCCTAGAGTGTCTATGTTACCTGGGGGCAGCCTTTTTAAGAATATAGATGTTAGTGAATCTAAGGCATGCAAGTACACTTGTATAGCAGCCCTAACTAGAATGGTATAAGGAGCCTCAAGTTTCTGGTACATCTTATGAAAATGATGATTGAACATAGTGATTGATTCATTGGGGTCCTTTCTCACTGAGATGAACAGGTGATGAAGAGTTTCCAAATCCACATACAACTTCAATTGATTAAGGAATTTTGTTTCAAATTCCACCCATGTGGAGATGGATCCTCATGGAAAATTTAGATACCAATTATATGCAAATTCCCCCAGTGTGTAGGGGAAGAGGTGGCACACAATGTCTTGATGAGAAATCTCCTTACGATTGCACAATTCCTTGAATGCACGAACATGTTATTTCACTGTCTTGTATTCTCCATAGATAAAACATGGGTAGAATTTCTCAGGATTCTTGGGTAGTTGGTGGAGTTGTCCTTGTATGTCCAATGGAGAGCTTTGAGCATTTACAAAAAATTCCATTGGAGCTAGTGGTAGAGGAGTAGCAGGCGGGGCAACAATGGTAAAAAATGGAGGAAGATTAGAATGATGTGAAGTGTCCTCTTCGTGCTTTGTTTTTTTGCTACGTGGTCTATGAACTTCTCTTAGTTCAAGGAATTACCCTTTGTTTTTTGAAGATATGAGGACTCATTCAAACCTTTCAGGAGAGAATGATCTGATATTCTAGGGTCTCCCTTTTGAGGGCCCTCCTTCTAGCACCACTATTGTTAAGCGTGAAGATGGAGGGTGTGCATACCACCAAAACTCTAATTTTTCTAAGTTGTTCCAATATTGAATTTCAATTCAGCCATCCTTTTAGCTCCACTTATGTTGAGTGTCATTTTTACATGAGACAATGGCTAGGAATTTATGAGAGTGAATTCCCCTCTTGGAAGATTGATAGAATCAATCTCAAGGTTCCTTCTGGGCTGGGTCTCAACCGCTTCGATAGCTCAATGGAAGAAAAATGTGAATCTATTAACAAGGAGGCCTTTGTTGGTTTTTATCTCAAGGAAGACTACAAAACAAACTTTAGAATACCACAATATTTCTCTTTTTGGATTTTCAGATTTAGAATAAATCAACGTTAATCTAATTAATCTACTGAAAATGATTTGCAAAGAGGGTAAGAAGTAGTAGGGTAACAAGAATTTGAGTGAAATTTTTGAAAAGAAACTAATGGACATAAACCAATATCACACCACTTTGTGAATTAAAAGACTAAGAAGATGAGGAAACCCACAAAGAAGAGATCAAAATAAATCACGATCTTCAGCTATATGGATGCGATCATCAGTGAAATGAAACAAATGCAAATGTATGATAAGCCAAAACTCATCAAATCACAAAGCCACCATAGATGTGCATACACATGAGACAAGTTAATCTTCAAGCACCAAAGAATAATCTTCTTGATAATTCATCACAACAAAGCAATGTTATACTAGCAAACACCGAGCTAAGAATCGCAGATTTAAAATCATCAAACAATCAATTGGATCTTTGAAATAAATTAATGAGAAAATCACACATTCACAAATTTTGCATAGATAGAAAAAATATCACACCATGAATGAAGTACCTGTAATCACCTAAAAATGGTCATCTAGATTATTAGCCCCTTTTGCTAAATCATCAATTGCTTATACTTGATCAAATCCTAGTTCTATCATTTATTCGATTATTTTCTATGGGCTAACATCTTATCCTAAGTCTTTATTTATTTAAAAGGAGTTTCCTCCTCTTTTATTAAATAAAAAGTCATCCACTTTTCCTCTTATCCTAAGTTCCACAAATAAAGCACTTTATAAAAAGGGAAAAAAACACTTTTTGTCTCATATGGACACAAAAGTCAACTCTTATTTTCTCATTGGAGGATACTTGTGCACATGGATTTCTCCTCTTTGATGCTCCACCATTGATTAAATCTTTTTCCTCTTAATCTCCATGACCCATTCCTTCTCATTTATTATAAAAGGAGAGCTCCTCTTCTTCATTCTAGATCCCCAACTTTTTATGCTAATTTTATGCTGCAGGATTTCTTGGAGACTTTAGAGCTTTTGAAGACTTTGGAGCCTTTTGAAGATATTTCTACATTTAGCTTTCATTCTTGGGTTCTTAGCTTAGCTTCATGTTTATGCTTTCTTAGATTAGTTTCCTTTCGAGCTCTAGCTTAGATCTCACATAGTCTAAATAGGAAGGATTTGTAACACTTGTTCTTTCTTTTCATAGCTTAGTTGCATTGTTCTTTCATTTCCATAGCTTAGTTTGCATCTTCATTCTTAGTGTAGTTGCATTACATTTCCATTTGATTCTTGGAGATATTGGCATTCTTGCCCTTGTCTTCATTTGAATCTCCCATTGCATGGTTTACTAGCAAGGTTATTGGCTTAATAGCTCTAGCTGAGAGCATTCTTAACACCCTTGCACTTCATGCCTAGGGAGCTCTAAATTGATTTCTCAAGGTTTCCAATCCATGGATTCTCTTGGAAGCAATGATTTAGAGAAGTGCACTATTTAGTGTGTACATTTTTGGCACCCATCATGGGGCATAGCATTATTGTTTTGTCCTTAATTTTCTGCATTTTCGTCAAATTTTCATCAAATTTTAGCTTCATTTTCGGCTCTCGAGTTTTTCAGTCTCAGATTATCACGTGATAGTTTTCTAGTATCACATGATAGTTCATGTATGGTGATGCAATACTTTACCAGTTAAAGTATCACTCCATTTGAGACATTCTATCATGTTGTTTGAGACATTCTATCACTTGCAAGTACAATGAAGTATTACTTAGAAATATATTATCGCCCCAATATACTGTAAAGTATCACACGATATTTCTTGTGACTGTACTATCACCTGTACCCAATAGTGTTTTGTTTCTTAGCTCTTTTATTTTGCAAGTTTTGGGTTTTCTTTTCTTTTTTTTTTGAAAATTTCAGCATTTTCAAAATCCATGCCTCCCTGGAAAACTGGCACACATTTTAAAGAAATTTTCACATACGGTATCAAAAATTGAAGTGTGATATATCGTTGGAAAGCTCTTTCTGAGCGTAATCAAACCATGTTGGTTTCATATTCAAAATTTTCCATTTAATTAGCTATTTTACTTGTAGACTATCTAATTTTTGATGTGCTAACCATTGTGGGGCTAACAAGTTGTCCTTGTAGGTGCTCTCATTGTTTGAAATATTTGCTTAAAAGAACACATGTCAAAGATCCAAATGCACAAGGGTTACTAATGGTTTTTGCAGGGCTACCCAAAGCATAAAAACCAATCAAGTGCTTGTTTAACTTTTTTCTTTTTAAGTGCGGCATATACTAGTTGTCTCATTTCTTAGGCACTTAAGATCTTGTTGTAGGAGTCTTTTGGTGGTAGGAAATTATGATCTTCACCCTTATGGTGAACCAGAAATCCTGACCCACTTTTAGACTTTGAAAACAAGAGGGTAATTGAACTCTTTGTTTGGTGTGTTTGGGGGAGATTCTTGAGCTAGGAGATTATGCTCTTCACCCTTGAGCTGAACTAGAAATCTTGACACTCAAATGTCAATCCACTCTTTGTTTAGCATTAGGATCCTTTAGCGGGCCTACTCTTAAGCAATCAAGAGGAACGACCCAAGTGGGGACAAGCTAATACTGAGCTATTCCAACCCACTATAATCTCAAGGCTATCGAGGACACAAAACCTTGGTAGACCTAGTGATTGTCTTCGCTTGATGTGAGTACTTGTGGGATTGTGACCATGAGGAAAGTGTTGAGCAAGAATGCTTAAGGTACTCTTGTGGTAGCGAGGTCCCAGTCCTTTTTGAGGAGCAAGAGGGATACTATGAATGGAAGCCCTTACTAAGAACCATAGGTAGAGGCCATCCTTTTTTGCCGCTTAGCTTTTTGGTGCAAGGATTGATCCAAGTGGAATAAGCCAGATCACCCCAAGATTACTCAACATCTATGTTCCTTTGGTTGTGTCATTGGCACTTCCATGACAAAGCCAATATCTATTGTGGGCAACCACTTTGTGTGAGGCAATGGAACATCAAGTGTGGGCCAAGTTGCTAAGTATTGAGCCTTTGTCCTTTTAGGCTAGTAAGTGCTTGAACTATTCTTGTTGTTATGTACTCGTGCAAATGTTCTTGAACATACAAACATCACAGTAGTGTTCATAGAATTTTTCATTTTGATATCCCAACTGCTTGTCTTGGAAAGGTTGCTTTTTCTCTTGCACAAGTGTTTGATGACATGTTTGATCACCTATTGTTTGCAAACTTGTCTACTTCTTGATATTATTGTGCTTGAAACCAAGAAATTGTACTTGCAATCTACAAAATTGACCAAATTGCTTTCAAAACTAAGTTTTTCACATTCACTAGTCAAGAGTCATACGATATTGAAACATCATTGCATACCTTCAACCAAGAATCTTGAGTTATTCTGTTGTCCTGCTACTATTGCAATTTGGAGTTGTTACACTTGCATTTTAACCTGCTATAGATTGTCTTTTTTTGTTCTTATCTGAAGCTGGTTTGTTACCTACATGCTTAGGATTGTTCTAGACTAAAACAAATGAGCTAAAACTATTGGATTTGAGCCTATCAAATGTCACTTTTGATCACTTGTCAAAACACAGTTACCTATCTAGCTACTTGCTAATCGAGCTTCTTGCTCACATCTAAGCTTGTGTGAATTGACTGTTGTAAGTTCTTGAGCACTTTGACCGGCCATCTCTATTGTTCTATCTTGACAAGTGATCTTTACTAGCTTTTCTTATCTTAATATCTAAGAAACTTTGTCTCATTCTATTAGTCAACCAATAATTCTTTTCATGCTAGTTACAACTCGGTCTCAATTTGAACAAGGGAGTCACCCTTCGTTCAATTATATGTAGTTACCTTCTCCCACTAGACTCTCATGAGCACCTATTAGTAACACTAGTTCTAGTTCTGAGGATTCTAAGGCTACCCTGTGGTACAAAGGAGGCTTCCTCTTTTTCGCATTTAAGTCCTCCAAAAACACAGACAGTGTCTCACTCACTCTCACTAAACAAGAAAAGTTCCACCGTTTGCAAGAACACTTTGAGCATAAGGAAAACCAAGCTCATTTAGACAAAATGGATGTTGCTAGATGCATGGCTATGAGAGGAGTATCTCATGAGCAACCCGAGATTAGTGGTTATGAGCATAGACCACTTTTTGGTACTAATGGAAACTATGGCAACAACATGCCACCTAGATCTCCTCCAAGATGAGCTTTTGTTGTACCTTCTTCACCTCCTAGATCACCTCCCTCTCACCATGAGGAAGAGGCCATTGATGATATTTCTAGTCAGGATCTTATTGCATTTGAACAAGATGAGGACTCCCAATGAAAGATGCTTATGCTTTTAGAGTGCAATGGAGACCAATATTTCCAATATATGACTTCTAGAGGATACAAGCTTCCTCCTAGCTATGATGTCAGACAAATTGTCCAACAAAGAGTACCAACTGAATTGGAAGTCCTTAAGGAAGAACTACGTTGGACAAATCAATGCCTTACCCAAATGGCAATAGAAAGAGAGCCTCCAAAGGTCTCCTTTGTAGAATCTATTTGTGCTCTTCCATTTGATAGAAGTCTATACATGGTCCCATTTCCTAGGGATATTGAGGTTCCTAAGTATGACAAATATGATGGAAATGGTAATCCCAACAACCATGTGTGTCACTTTTATGCTCTTACCATGGACTTCCTTCATGAAGACACATTTTTTCTATGACTGTTCCCTCGAAGGTTTAGAGGACAAGCTTTAGAGTGGTTTGTCAAGTTGACACCTCCTTTGAAGACTTTTGATGAATTGGTTATGTGCTTTACACAACACTATTCATACAATATCCAACAACCTATCACCATGATAGACCTTGGTGCTTTAAGGCAAAATCAAGGTGAGCCATTTGCTACTTATCTACAATGTTGGAGATCATTGTATTCTAGATATTCTCGTCCGCTGCCTAAGAGTGAAAAGATTGACATTTTTGTCAACACTCTAGTGCCTGAGCTATATTATGATCTAAGGAAACAACTTTTCTCCTCTTTCAATGACATGGTTGAAAGCACATATAGGATTGAAGATGTGGCCATAAGAAAGGGGGATATTGTTATTAATAAAGATACTAGAGGTAATGGCAAGGATAAGAATAAACCTTAGAATAGAAACAAGTATGTTGTTAATGATGGTGTGGTGGATGTCCCTAAAGCTAAAGAGCTTTCTTTCAACCTTTCTAATACCATCTATGCAGCAAAACAACAAGAAGCTACCAACACTTGAGATGCTCCTAAGCCTCAATATGCTGATAAGCCAAAGAAGCAATTCTGACAATGGCTCTATACCCCATTGGATGAACCATATGATGTGATTCTTAAGACTTTGGTTGCCAATAATTATCTTATGCTTCCTGAGAAAACTCATCCCTATGATCCACCAATTAAGCCAGATTAGTGGAGAGAGGATTATTACTGCCACTATCATAGAAACAAGGGACACAAGACTGACAATTGTTTCATGCTTAAAGATATTATACAAGATCTCATTGATGGAGGCCCAATTCTCACAGATGGCTTAGTTAAAAACTTTGATCACCTGGCTTTCAAAGATCCTCTACCTAAGTATGACAAAGGTGAAACCTCCCAAGCACATAAGAAGAATCATGATGCTAAGATCAACTATACATATACTTCTGAGTTGCCTATGATCAACATGGTAGAGCCCATTGAGAGTGTTCTTATGATGAGACCTCAAGATGATAATAAAGCCAATCATGGTATGCCAAAGTTGGTCTTGCAAACACGTGGTAGTTTATCTTCCCGAAGTGAGGCACTGAATGTTGTTACTAGGGGGCAAGCTAAACTAGTCCTTAAAACTGCGCCTGATCCTAAACAAGCCTCATCTTGCAAACCATTAGTTCCTTCAACTTTTTCTAGCTATGATCTTTTCCATCAGTTGCAACAAACACCTGCACAGATATCTATTTTTGAGTTGCTTGAGCTATCCCCTTTGCATAAGCAGATCCTTGAAAAGGCTTTATGTACAACTAATGTCCCTAATGACATTGACCCAGATAGGTTCCAAGCTATGGTCAACCACATCTCGTCACCTCATTATCTATCCTTTTTTGTAGCAGATGATGTATCTCTTAGCCACCCTCACAATCTTGCCTTACACATTGAAGTTATGGTCTACCATACCCAAGTCCACCGAGCCTTGATAGACAATGGTGTAGGGTTAAATATTGTTTCTTTCAATGTCATACAATAGTTGGGTTTTTCAGAATTTGTTGTAGATCCTAAATGGAAAATTACTATAAAAGCATATGATGAAGTTGAAAGATCTTCCAAAGGTCTTGTCACGCTACCTGTCCGACTGGGCCCTATCATGAAAGATATTATGTTCTAAGTATTGGACATCCCACTTGCTTATAACATCCTTTTGGGTCATCCTTGGATCCATGACATGCAAGCTATGCCTTCTACATACCATCAGTGTGTCAAATTCCCACATAATGGAGCTGAAATTGTGATTCCCAGGGATCATTCTATAGCTATCAATACTCTTACTGCTGCTGAAACATTTGTTCCTCATAACAAACCCTCTAATGATCCTACTACATCCCTAGTTTCCGCTGAGAAAACTTTTAAGATGATGAACCTTGGTATGGGTGAGTACACGCTGGATTCCCTTGCTGCTATGCCTATTTCTCCTAGATCATATGGGAGACCTTCTGATAAGACAAAGCCGTCTACTTCTACCATGACAATTTTTGGTAATTTTGTTCAAGCATTTGTACCTTTAGAGGTAGAAAGAGAAGAAAAAGCTGTTAGGGAATGGATCTACACAAAAGAAGAGGGTAGTACAACAATTGCTACTCCTATTTCCCCTAAGCACTATGGTAAAGGCTATAAATTTTTGCATCAAATGGGCTATCAAGGTTAAGGACCTATAAATGATAATGGACACGCCTTCATTGAGCCTTTGAGTCACACTAATGGACAACCCTCTAAAGATACAATAGGTCTAGGATATGGTGCTGATGATGACCTCCCTACATGTTCTAGAAATGCTCCCATGATTAGTGATTCAGACATAGATATAGATGAGTCACCACTGCACACTATGGCTCAAATGGGAGATAATCTTCATTTTACTTCACTCCTTTGGGGAGAAGAACACATTCCTACTAAGGACACAGCTAAAGCTGCTACACCTAGAAGTTGGAAACGTAGGAATATTTTGTGGTTAATGAAAAGAGGAGATCTCACAAATAATGACACTGAAGCCTCTACTTCTAAAGGTCCTAAACCTTCTTGGTGCAAGCATCCTAGTAGAAGCATAACAATAGATTCAAATGAATATAAATGGGATACTCTCTTCAATAGATCTTCCACAGTGGATATGGAAGTGAATATGGTTCATACTTATTGTAATACCTCTCCTATGCTGATACTTGGACTTTCTAATTTGGACATTCTATTGTGATGGTTAGGACTATACATTTACGTTTATGCTTTATGGATGATGTTATGTTTATCAGATGATTAATATGCTCATTTATGGTTATATCATTTATATGTTTATGAGATTTGAAAATCATCTATTTTTATATGTCTTATGGATCTAACCCAATGATTTAAATACTAACCATTATCATGATCTTCTATGTTGCATGGATATGTGACTGATGTGTTTTTATGACTCAGGACGAAGTCGTAGTTACTCACTCAGTTGAGGTCCACATGATGTATCGATCCTAGTCATCTGCTTGCATATATTTGATTTGTATATCCATATGTATATGTATGTATCTCTTCTTGGTGATGCAGGATTGCAGGTACCAGGTATCATCTCCACCTGGCTTCACAGGTCTGAGCGATCTCTCAAAATCCTCGATCGTTGTTGTTGTTACGAAGATATCACCAGGTTCCATAGGAAGAAACCTCACCTTTGATCCTTTTACCCTTAGGTGGGAGGTGTCGAGTTAGTCCCTTGTGTGGAGGCATTATGCAATCTTGTAGTTGGTTGATTTGTGGATCTGGTAGCTAGTTCTTGTCTTCATGGCATGTTCAAAGTTGTAAGTAGATTTTTGATAGGTATGACTTAGTAATTTATCATTATTAAAAGTTACGTATATGCATACTAGTGTGAACGAGTTGGTATGTGATTTAAATCGTGAGATTTAATATCATTAATAATAAATAATATATTTTATAATAATGTTATTTTAATATTTAATATTAATAATAATGTGTATGATTTATGGTATATGTACCATAAGCATATGGGTGCACACATATGCCTATGAATACATATATTAATATATATTATTATATAATAAATTAATTATTTGTGTGGAAGAAATTATTCTTATGTTATTCTTATTAGTGGTAAATAGGATTGGTAAATTCTATTACCATGGCTAAGTAAGTTAGGAAATTAATATTTAAGAATATATTCTCTATTTTGTCATCCTTAAATTTAGGAGACAAAAAAAAATAAAAATTAAAACCTTATTAAATAAAATATGATTACCCCTTCACGGGAATGGTTTTACAAACCATATTATTAACCATATTATTAACTATATTATTAATGGGTGAGAGGTTGGGATGGTTGCACAATTGGTTTACCCGTGCAACCACCACCTCCATTTTATTTACCGGAAGATTTCTTGTGTAAGGGAGGGGAGGAAAATATATATATATATATATATATATAGAGATATATATTATGATTGCCAGAGAAAATTTGGGGAGATTTAGAAAAGTTTGGCATTTGGATTTTGGCAAATAGAGGCTGGAGAGTTCATCCAGGAAGAGTTTGAGGCTTGCTGGAAAGAGACAGAGAGGAAGGATTCATCTTCATCAACCGGATTCCGCAGGACTCCAGGTTGGATTCCATCCTGAGAAATAGGTTTAATTTAATAGTATGAATGTGATTTTTAGATTGGTTGAAAGTTTCTGTATGTGTGTTATTATTGCAAAACATAGGTGTAATGTCGTATTATTATTGTATGGTGTAGGGTGAATATATTAATGTGTTCTGTAATAGTATATTATTGCAGACGGTTGATAGATTAATGTATTCTACAATAACATATTATTACAGAATGTTGAAGTATTAAATGTATTATTATAATATGTGAAACATCATTGCATTATTGGTAATAGTGTGTGTAGTATGATATTATTTTGTCAATCGTTTGTACATTATACAAATGTTGTATTAGTGTAATACCAATGCTATATTATTATATTATTCCGTCATTTAATATTCTATCAATACAAACATTTTAACATTTTAATATGAATTCATTTGGTGACGTTTATACAATATAAATATTATTTTGGTTTTTGAAATATATATGTAAAAATAAAACAAATGCTATATTATTATATTATTCCGTCATTTAATATTCTATCAATACAAACATTTTAACATTTTAATATGAATTCATTTGGTGATGTTTATACAATATAAATATTATTTTGGTTTTTGAAATATATATGTAAAAATAAAACAAATGCTATATTATTATATTATTCCGTCATTTAATATTCTATCAATACAAACATTTTAACATTTTAATATGACTTCATTTGGTGACGTTTATACAATATAAATATTATTTTGGTTTCTGAAATATATATGTTTCAATAAAACATTTGAGTTATGTTTTATTTTTATTTTAAAAAAAATATAATAAAATAAAATGTCAATAACATTTAATAAAATCATTTAAACTTTTAGTAAAATATAGGAGAAATTATAGGAGAATAATAAGGAGGAAATATAGGAGAAATTATAGGAAAATAATGAGGAAATATAGGAGAAAAATAAGGAGAGATTGTAGGAGGAAAATAAAATAATGAAATACTAAATAGCCTATTTAAAAATGACTTTAAATCTATTTTGTTTTCTTTTATTATTTTGTGGTAGTTTGTTTTTAGTGAATATTAAATTTGGAATATTGAAATTTCTATTAAATTTAGTTATTATTTAGTAGGAATTTCATAGTATAGTTTAGTTTATAAATTTGTGATTTTTAGATTTTAGATTTTCATAAAACTAGACTTAGCCAAATTTCAAGATTAGTCAAATGTCAGGCCTAGACTGAAATCTAAGAAGTGTTATTTTGGCGTATGGAAATTTGTGAAAACCTTAAATGTGTTTGGCAAAGGTTATATCCAGTGCATTTAGATGCCTTAATAGGGTTAGGATGTGTTTAGGAAGTAGTTTAGGGTTAGGGTTGTCTAAAGGATCAGGACATTCTAAATATCCTTAAACGTTCCTAATTTCCCTAAACGTTCATAAACTATCTTATTAGTTTCTACTCTTTGATGCAGTCTTACAAATGTGTTTATGATATGTTTTACTATGTTTGTGATGTGATTGTGACATGTGGGTTAAGGGTAGGAAACCTAAGAACCCCTGAGTGAGTGGCTCTCAGTGCGGGGCCGGGGCCCTAAATTGGCTAGACCAGGATAACCGACTGAAGAGTTATTTAACAAGTGAAAACTTAATTAAACTTATGGGAATGGGTTAAAACATTAAAAAGATTAAATGTGCCTCGCCCATGCCATTAGTGCTAGTAAAGGCTATGGATGGGAGTGGGAGAAGGTACCTATGCGTAGGTACGATCGAATGGCGCTTGTCTGTACGAAAGGCATTCGATTCCGCATGTGCCTACTTGGGGGCCGGGGCCCAGTGTGGCTAGTACCAGGACAACCCAAGGGGTGAGGGCTATGCGATGACACTCACTTAGGTTGTTGCTTAGGATTTTCTACCCAAACCTTAGAACCCTTGTGAAGTGAATCTCATTTGTGGAATTGTTATTCAACCCTTTGTAAAAACCCAGTAAGTTACTTCTTTGTGGGCTTGTTGTTTATCTCCTAGCACAGGGGACTGGGCCTTTTAGGTATCCACATGGTTGGGTGGTAAATCTTTTATCGAGGTATTTTTTGGCGGATGTAGTGTTTGGAGATTCATGCTTGCTTATGTACCAGTTTTGAAGAATGAAGGCTTTGTAATGATATTTCATTTTGTAAAATTATTGTTACCTCCCATGAGGAGATGAATGTAATGTAATCATTGATGTGATTCAAAATGATGTATGGGTAGACTTAGGAAAAAGGGAAAAGGGAAATGTGAACTTTATGTTTAAGATGTATGTTGGAAAGGAAAAAGGATTTTGTAACATTCCAAGTTATGTAGTATATGTGCAATGTATTTAGATGAGTTTTATTTGATTTTAAAAAGTTATATTGTTCATAAAGGATACTTAGGAATATAGATGTTTAAATGGAAAGTTGAAATGAAAATATTTTGTATTTCTTAAAGATATGATGTAATTTGTTTTGAGAACTTTATCTTGTTCTTAGTTTACTTAATGGCCTTAAATGAATCATGAATTAAATAAAAGGGAACCTTGGAGGAAACTAAGTTTAGGTTTTGTTCATATTATTGTTTTGAAAATTTAAAAAATAAATAAATTTTTGCTTAGGTTTTCTTTACGAAGAGAATCTTTGTTCTCTTCCCGGTTCCCTTGCGGGGCATGACACTTATGGTGACCAACTTGATGTAGTTGATGAGTCTTACAAAGGGTCTGATGATTTTTATCCACGTATTACTTTAGTGGACCACTCTAGTTCCTCTCTGACAAGTCTAGATCTTAACACTTTTGGAGCTTACTCTATAGACTCAACCTCTCTTGTTACTAAACATGACATCCCTCACATAAATACCCTTGAACTAGTCACTTCCCTTCATCTCATACATGTAGATCTCCTAGATTGGTCCACCCAGGATCAACTTGCCTTTGAACCTGTTACTTCTTCCACCAGTGAACTAGCAACAAAAGGGACTAAATCAGAAATCAAGTCTCTCAATCATCAAATCAAAAGAAAAGAGCAATGGTTAGATGGTGAAAACCACATTGTGGTGGTATCCGAACCTAAAAAAAATAAAAATAAAGACCTACTAAAAAATGATGATTATCAAATAAAAGATGACAAGTTGATTCTCTACAAAAAAATGGTGAACTTTTTCAAGAATTATTTCACATCTGTCATATTTTAGCACATTCCTAGAGCTCAGATCAAAGCTTCTAATGCCTTGGTTACTTTAGCATCCATTTTACAATTGAAAAAGCATAAATCCCACTTTCAGTTCCTGGTGGAAGAATTACGCTATCCTGCCCACAATTCCTACAATGCCACCATCTTTTCCTATTTCCAAGATCACATTATCCTTGAAAATATCATCCATAACACCTCGCACTTTACCCTAATCTCTGGTGACTTATATAGGAAGGTTCTAGATGGAACTCTCCTATGGTGTCTAGAAATAGAGGAGTCAGACAAAGTGCTAGCTGAAATCCATGATGGCATATGTGGATCATATTCTATCAGTCTTACGTTAGCTCAGAAATTGCTTAGGGTTGGTTACTATTGGCTGAATTGGTTGGGGCCTTCTATCATCTCAACAACAACATTTGGGTCCAGGACCTATCAGTTATCTACATCAGAGGAAGTAGAGCTTAGTGAGCTTGTCAGTGTTCTACAATTGTAGATGTTCTATGCCTAAGGTTCTTGAGCTCTTTGTATATATTTTATTGATCTTGAAAAAATTCCAAAACAAATTCATATATGATGCTGAAAATATCCTTAAAAGCATATAAAGTCCTAAAAAAAAATGAGCATACTAGTGAAAACCTAGCAATAGGTGCTTTGATGTCTCACCCAAAAAATAAAATAAAATAAAAAAATGCAAAAAATTTAAAAATTTAAAAATTCAAAAAAAATAGAAAAAGTGCCTTGGTGAAAACTTGGAAACAGGCACCTTGGTAGCAAAAATACAAAAAAATTGAAAAAAGTCCTAAAAAATATATCAAGTGGTGAAAACCTAGAAATAGGTGCTACTTGAGACCCTTGCACCTATGTCTATTAGTCTTGCATGGCGCTCATTCACTCCACTTCTCGCTTAGCTTCTCCTGGCCTAGAATTGACTCTTGTCTTAGTCTAGGGGGCACATGTTGTTCTAGCTTATCTTGGGTCTCTTTGTGCATCTAGGTTTCTTAGGCACCTTGCAAATGGTGTTTTTCAACACCACCCCAATTGTGTTTTTCAACACTACCCCAATGTCAAGTGTTTCTTAACACTTATCAAATATCCTACCCGCAGTCTAGATGATGCAATATTTCTCACTAGCAGATGCGATACTCAAAGTTTGACTTTATGACCTACACACATGCACTTAAACACTTGACTCACTAAGACTTGCTTGACTTTATTTCTTTTTGTGTTGTCTATGATGATTTCTTTTCTGAGTGTTCTCTCTCTAATGGTTTTCGATGATGCATAGCTAGAAGACTGGGGTAGTTTTATTTGCTTTCTGCCTGTGGGTATATTTTGTTGATCTTGGTTGTCATGAGCATTTATGCTTGTTCCACTTGACTCTAGGATTTATAAGGTATTATCCTTGACTATTTTTTCAAGTGCATACTTATAGCCATCTTGACTTCCTTGTGTCTCGATGTGAGTATAATCTTGCTATATCAAACTTAGGGAATCTCACTGCACTAGTCATCTTGACTTATATGTCTTTGATGCCTAGGTGGGATTTCCACATTTCTATCTGATATAGATCATATTCAAATCCACATAGTTATACTAGTGTGTATTGTATGATCTTGTGATGCTACCAATAATGCTCGATGATGAATATTAGAGTCTAAAAGCTTTGTGACCTTGCAAGTAAACCACTTTTCATAATAGCTTGCATTTTTAGGTTCATGTTAGTTAGTTTTGCATCTTGCATATGGAGAGAGCTCTCCTTTCATCTTTTGTGGACCTATCAGTCAACTACACTCACCTTTTGCTTCTTCCTGATCATGCCTTTCACTTCTTGTCTTTCATATCACATCATTTTCTATTCATTTTGGGATCAAAACCGAAATCCAAGTTCACCTTGATCATCAAATCGCATTTCTCTTTCTTCCACACAGTTGGCTGATCTTTTGAGGCATGATCCTTCAATCTTCACTAGGGCATCCTTTCCTTCTTCATCCCCATCTCTCTCACCCTTGTAGTCTTTCATTCATCTCTCTCTGAGGTCTTGACTAGGGCATATCTTCACTACTTGATGGTTATTCTCTTATCTTTCATCTTTGATTATGATTTCTAGTGATTTGATCATGTTTCCCTTGTTATTGCCTTCCCTCTACCTAATTTCACTTTCGATCCTAAGGGGGTAGACACATCATATCCTATTGGCTATTCTCTAGAGCATATGCTTGACCATTCCATTTGCTTTGATCGATCTATCTTTGCGCTTGACATGTTAGTTCTTGAGTTTTGATACTATCCATCTCTTTCCTAAGTGTTCAATACTGTTGCTACCAAGTTGATCATACAGGATTTTCTATCTCTCTACAATTCATTCTTTGGATTCAGATCTCTACTTTCCTTCTTGGCTAATCTATTCTTTGACATAATGTGTTCCCAGATCGATCACACTATTATACACTAAGTTTGCACCCTTGTTTCAAGCTCTCATAGTCTTGATAACCTAGTATAACATGGGAATCATCTCCAGGTGTGGGACCTATGCTAACTGAGATGAGACCTCCAGGTTCTAGGCTAGTTCCTCTTGGATAATCACCCTAATTTTCTTCTTGATGTGAAAAGTAAAATCTTTTGGAGGGAAAGGGATAGAAGGAATGCATGAAAGGGAAATGACTAAAAAGAAAACTATCCTACTAGGTGATACACTAAAATGATGGTTTGAATCACAGTATAGAGGATGAAATCAATGAATGAACTTAGGTCTAGGAGATCACAACTCTCTAAATAGGCTTGCATCAATATTTCATAGAAGGGTCCATAATAGAAAGAGGCTATTCAGGGAAAGAGAGAATTTCACAAACAATAGCATTCCTAAGAATTTATACACAATCTATAACCTGCAAACAAATATTCACCTTTGCAATTGGGTATAGGAATGAGATAGACTGTCAGGAGGTTGAAGTATACCCACAAGAGCATTCAAATTAGATCATCCACATGAATACACATGAATTGCAGAAAGAAAGAGGGATTAGGAACCCTAAGATATCACTAAAACCATACATATACTTCAATTCAATAAGAGATAGTTCAAACAAGAAAGGATAGGGACAGGAAGAATGTCACAAATACCTCAATAATGTCTAAACAACCAATGAAAGGTTACAGAATGTAGAAAGCCAAAGGGTAGAAAGAATGCCATGGATAACTTTTTGAGAAAGAAGAACTTTCCTTTTACAAGTGTAAAACTCTGAGCTCTAAAGGCTCCAAAAATACAATATATACATCTCCTATTTTTGCACGCAGGCAGGAGTCAAAACCTAACTAGGGTTACATAGATTTTTTTGTTAGAATAATAGCCAACCCTAAATTTGTCAAGTCTAAACATAAATGCATCTTTGCAACATCATGGTTGATCAAATATCTTGTTTACGTGCCCATCCCTGTACTGCATTTGCCTGCAGACAAGCAACCTTGATCCATCAAACTCTCGCACAAACTTGATGTCGTGGTACCCCAAGAAGTAAGAAACAACCCATGATAGCTACTCGGACTTTCTTCATCATCCTCCCAACTACAATCATCCTGAAAACATAAATTCTGAGCTACCCCTTTAGTTCGAGGCTCACTAGATCAAACGCTGGCAAAAAACCTTCTCAAAAATATTTAAATTTGAATAACAATGACTAGCTGATCTAATTTAAAATGTGACCATCAATATCTTTCATTTCCCAACAGATGAATGACCTAGATCATCTTTGAAACAGTCACAAACCCCTTTGAAAAGTCTTTGTCCATATCAGCATATTGCAACCAAAAAATTTAGCACGTCGGCACATCTGTCCCTTGGACCCACCCTGACTTTCCTTCGTTTAGTCACTCAGTGAATGTGTGACTAAAAGCAGTTTTCCAACTCGTGAAATATTTCTCCCAACCCTAGTCTAGTCAAGTGACTACACAAACACTATAGTTGCTGAATCTCTGAGTCTTTTAACTAACCCTAGTTAAGTCTAGTGAACAAGAGAAAACCTTCAGTCACTGATTCATGGAATACATTCTAACCCTGGGCCCATCCACCACTTGTCATTCTTTCATTTTCTTTTGACTACTTCATTAGTAGACACCTCGGCAACCTTCAGATAAGGGACCCACTACAACCTTGATCCCCATTGGACAGTGGTCATAAGATCACATGAGCTCAAAAGATCCCATGCGATCAAGTGACAATCATAGATCATAATCCTACTAACATTCCTGCAGATCCCCTGACATGGTCCCACTGACAGATCCTCATCATCACTTAGCCAGCCAATCACATGCATGCATGTCAGCAACATGCGGAACTTGACCCACTGACACATCTCTATACTTTGACCAATGAAAAACTGGCATGTCACCCTGATCTAGCATCAGATCCACCTGACAACTGAAGCGCTACAAACAATGAAGATCAATGTCCATCGCATGATCACATGGAATATTCCTGGCCTATGTGATCATGCGACCAGCTATTGATCTAGATTTCTCACTTTAACCACATGGCTGAGACCGCCAAACATTTGGAGACTTAGCGACCGAAGGAAAAGATAACCGCCTGCTAGGTCGCCGGACGTCAAGGACTTAACCACCAGGAATCTGAGATCTCACGAACACACAGTTGCATAGCCACTAAAAGAAAAGGGTAACCATAGGTAACATTGAGCGATTACCCGACTAAAGGTAAATCACTGAGTCACTAGATGTTTCATTAAGTTCGCCAAGGATTAAGTGACCGCGAGAACAGTTCATTTGCCAAATCACTGAAAGGAAAAGATAACCGCCAAGGATTAAGAGAATTGGCGAACAAAAGAATTAAAATGCACACATGTGAAATGGGATTTTTAAGTGACTGAAAAGGTAATGAAGAAACATAACTGGCCAAAGGGTTCTTAGGGTTTGATTGATTCAATGGCTATTTTTATGAATTTTGACCTTGCAAACTAGGGAGCTAAAATAAATTACAGAGACTAGAGAATAGGACACCAAGTTATGAAATTTTTAGGGGTGCTCGGTAGGGTAAAAATGCAAACCTTGGGATAGAACCTAGCCAAATTTGCATGGAACAGGGAAAATTGGGTAACATTTTGGCAATTTCTGCTAGATGTCAGCCTGCTAGACATTGATCAGTGGCCTTGAAGCAATCCATTGGTCATGGGGTCATTACTTAAACACAAAACTTTGACAAAGAGACAAAACTAGAGCTGTGCTAGAGAACTTCTTGGAAAAAACTAGAAGAACTAACCTAGAAAACAAGGAAAGAAAATAGGAAACATATTTATAGAGATTTACAAGGAGGGATTAACCTCAAAATAGGGCTTAAGGTGGAATCCATTGACTAAAAGGGGCAAGGCATCTCCCTCAAGATTTGATAGCTAAAAAGCATTAGGCCCCTTGCATTCTATTATAACAAATGGTCCACCCCAAAATGAATCAAATTTTGTATGTCTGCCAGGTTCGGATCTGAATTCATCCCACTTGAGGACTACATCTCCAATTTTGAAATTTATGATCCTGGCTCTTTTATCAAAGCTTTTCTTTGTCTGAATCTGATGGAATTCCATATCTTTCATGGATTTATCTCTAAGTTCCTCTAACTCTATGAGTTGAGCATACGTGATTTGTAAGGGATCCCCTTCTTCAAATAGGACATATTGAGTGGCTAAGTCCAGAGCTAGCAATTCAATTGAAATGGACAACTTAGCCTCTTTTCCATATACTAACATGTAAGGAGAATTCCCAATGATCTTCTTTGGAGTGATCCTATCTAACCACAAGGCAGACTTCAACTTAGTATGCCAATCTCTCTGGTTATCCTATAGGGTTTTCTTGATTATTCTAATCAGGTTCTTGTTGGTTGATTCTGCTAAGCCATTGCCCTAAGGGTAATAATTTGAACTTGTATTCAGATAGATGCCATTTCTGATTGCCCATTCTGAGACTTTAAGGGCTGTGAATGCCAATGCATTATCTAATACTATGGAGTCTAGAGTGCCAAATCTATGAACTATATCATCATAAAAACTTAAGACAATGTTCTCATTTGATTCTTTTAAGGCAATGGCCTCTGTCCATCTAGTGAAATAATCTATTGCAGTGATTATCCACTTGTGTCCTACACTAGATGGAGGATTAATCATACCAATAAAATCTATGCCCCATTTCATGAAAGGTTGCTCTGTTTTGACTGGTTGTAGGGGCATTGTTGCAAGCCTTTCTTTTCCTACAAACATAGCACATTTGATGCACTTTCTCACATAATCATGACTATCCTTAAAGATAGATGGCCAATAGTATCCAACCCTCATGATTTTAAAAGCAGTAGTCCTAGGAGAAAAGTGACCTCTAGAAGGTCCATCATGAAATTCAAATAGGACATTAGCTATCTTTTCTGAATCAATACATCTTAAAAGGACACCATTGTGATCCTTTCTATAAAGAACTTCATCTATCAGCACAAAAGGAATAGATTACAATCTATAATATCTTCTTTTTTCTGAATCTAAACCTACAGGACATTGCCTTGTTTTTAAGTAATGAATCATATTAGGCAACCAACCTGATGCCTTGACATGTTCTTCTATAGAATGCACAACCAAAGATGCATCCATTTGCTCTAATTTCTTTGCACTTTCATCCCCTGCCAAATTCTAACAAAGACCTCTTCCTCTAACCAGCTTGGTGGTTTGGATATCAATGTCATATTCCATCACCTTGGTGATCCAACCAGCTCTTTTCTCATTTAGGTCCTTGGAAAGTAGTAATTCTTTGACACTAGGATGAGTAACTTTCAAGTGTACCTTGCTATGGTTCAATAGATATCTAAAATTTTTAAGGCTCTTCAACATAGCAAGTACATGTTTCTCTACAAAAGAGTATCTCTATTCATACTCTTCCAAACCTTTGCTAAAGAAAGCAATAGGCTACTCCAATCCATCTAAATTTTCTTGAGTCAACATAGTAGATATAACATCATACCCCCCATAAGCATAAAGGATAAAATCCTTACTAAAATTTGGGTTTAATAGAGTAGGGGCTTCTATCAAAGCTTCTTTGATATCTTGGAAATTATCTTTTCCTTCTTTAGTCTAGCCGAAAGTTGAACTCTTCTTTAACATGGTTGTTAAAGGCTTTAATAAATCTACAATATTAGGCAAGAAATGCCTAACAAAATTAATCTTTCCTATGAAAGATTGTAGACTCTTCTTATGATGTGGCAATGGTAGTTCTAGGATAGCTGCAATTCTCTTAGGGTCTACTATAATTCCTTTCTTGGATACTACATATCCCAACAATTTTCCTTCATGAACTACAGACACACATTTCTTGGGATTAAGAGATATCCCAAACTCTACATCTTTCAAAATTTTTCCTCAGATGTTTGATATGATCTGCTGCATGTTTAGAATAGATAGTTATGTCATCTAAGTAGACTAGTACAAATTTGTACATGAGGCTTTTAAAGGCCATATCCATTGCCTTTTGAAATGTAGCACTTGCATTTGACAAACCAAAGGGCATCTTTTGATAAGCCATGGTTCCCCACTTGGTTGTAAATGTAGTCTTGTATTGATCCTCTTCATTAACTAAGATTTTATTGTATCCTAAATAGCCATCCAATAATGAAAATCTCTCAGATCCAGAGACACATTGTAAGATTTGTTCCATTGAGGGTAATGGATGGCGGTCTTTTAGAGAGGCTCTGTTGAGATCCCTAAAATCAACACATAACCTCAATTCCCCATTCTTCTTCCTTATAGGAACAAGGTTGGAAACCCAAATAGTATGCTTGATGGGGTAGATGATACCACTTTCTATCAATTTGAGTACTTCTTTATGCATAAGTGGCTCAAGCTTGGGATTAACAAGCCTTTGTTTTTGCCTTACTGGTTTGGTATCAGGCTCTAATTCAATAGTGTGCTGAGCAAGGGTTGGGTTAAAACCTTTGAGGTCTTCATATTGCCATGAAAAAACATCACTTAATTCTTTGAACAATTGGGTGTAAGCTTTCTTTTCTAAATCAGTGTTTACCTTTCCAAATTGTAAACTTTTACCTGGTTCCAACTCTAGTTCAACACAATGTTCTTGTTGAACTACTAGGCTAGCTTTATTCTTCTTAACTTGATCATCCTTGTTGAAGACAATCTCTAAGGTGACAAGACCTCTAGGCATCTTATTAGACTTAAGTTGTATCACTTGGTCACCATAGCTTTGCAATAGTCTATCTTGGTTATGTTCTAAGAAGACATCTTCTTCAGACAAGAATTGCAAAATTTGCTCATCATTGTCAAACACTTTCCAATTAGTATCATTTTTAGGGACAGAGGGTCTGACAATCACCTTTTTATGATGTTGGTCTATTTCTTTTAAAATTCTATTAGGAATATCATATTGAGACCCAATAGCAGCTAATCTATCTGCATTTTGATTTAGCTTCCTAGGGATAACAACAATATTGAAAGCACAAAAGTCCTCAATTGCATCCCAAACTCTATGTTTGTATGCTCTCAAAGTGTCATTTTTAGTTGCACTTATCCCTATCACTTGGCTAACAACTAACTCACTGTCACCATAAACTTTTAGGGCCTTAAGCCCTCTTTTTCTAGCCCACTCTAGTCCATTCACCAAGCTTTCATACTCTGTAGTGTTGCTAGTGTAGGAGAAACTAAATCTAAAAGCTATGTAGTACCTTTCTCCTTTTGGGGATGCTAACATAGCACCACCACTAGAACCATGTCTACTTCTAGCCCCATCAAAAAACAATTCCCAAACCTGATTGCTCTGATTCTCTAAATCAACACTATCCTTGAAAAGGTTTGGTTCTATGGATCCACTTTCTTGTATCAAATAACTTCCCAAACTAGCATCCCAAATAACATTTTCTTGGGCTTCAAAAACCTTTTCTGATTCTAGTTCATGAAGGAAAATATCAAGGATACTTTTTGTCTTAGTGTTTGCTTCTCCAATGGTTTGGAAGTCATTGTCATCAAATATAGGGCAGTTTACATTGATGGTGTTGGACACATATGGCTCTATATGGTGTGCCACTAATGATTCAAATTTAATGGTAACCTTGGTACCATACCTTGTGTGGAAAAGCATGTGAGACCAATCAGAAGAAAGGTAGCCTCCTATTTTAGCTGTAAACTCCCTTGATAGACATATGGAAAATAATGCAGGGAGATCTATGATATATATATCAAGTAGGATAGAGAAATTAGGACTATCATGAAGGATCAAATTGGTATCCTTAGCCAAACCTATAGTGTTGACTAAGGACCCATCAAGTTGTGTAACCTTCTTTTGGAAGTGTTCATATTTTAGTCCTAATTGGTCAGCCACCTTTTAGGGCATTACAGTACTAGTAGCTCCACTGTCTACCATACAATTATGTACTAAGGATTTTCCAATAATTAAGTACACAAAAAAGAGAGGTGGTTTTGAGTTCCTACCTTAAGTGGCATTAGCTTTGGAGTTGCAACTTGGAGCCTCCTTTTCTTGATCAGTGTTGACTAACACTAGCTTTGCAGCTTCTTTTGTAGGCTGAGGAGTTGTTATTTCAATCATAGCCTTCTTCAAAATCTCAGGTTGCCCTGGAATAGCCAAAGAGTCCCACATAGACATAGTAATGTTCACCTTCTTCATGTTATCTACAATGTTGAAAGGTGTCACAGTGTGCACTCTTTGTTGTGCTTTTACTATGATGGGCTCTATTTCTTTGAGAGTCTGGCCCTCTTTGCTTGTAATGGCATGAGCCTTCTTGAATATGATGGGAGTAGCTTGTTGTATTGGCTCTACAGATGTAGTAGCTTTAGTACCAGAGTTTGCTAGCTCCATGTCTTGAGCTCTTCTCTTCGACCTTGTGTTGGCAGCAATGGAAGGTTCACCAATAACTCCATTGAAGTCTTGCTACTCCCAATTGAAAAGAGCGGTCTCATTATCTTGTGGTTCTTGTTGAGGAACTGATCCACTAGAAGAAGCCTCTGATTGAGCTTGTGAGGCATTTTGAACCATTTGAGCTTGGTTCATCCATCCATTTGAACATGTAGCCTAATTGTGAGGCTGATTACAAGGAAAACACCATTCATTATCCATAGCCATATTATTTTGACCAGGGACCATGTCCCTGACTAGATTTGCAGAATTGAGAGGTGCAAGGTTGTATGGTTGGAATGATCTCTGGTTAAAATTTTGTCTTTGTCCTTGATAGCCTCCCTAGTATGGTGGCCTATTCTGTTAATAAGGCTATCCCTAATTCTGGTATTGTTGGTTAGGACCTTGGCCTTGTAGCTAGAAGGGTGGTTTGATTCCTTGCCCTTGCTTCTTTAGATTTGTCACTTCTTTAGTCAAGGTTTGCAACAAATTTGTCATTTCTTGCTGACTAGTTTGTTGACTATTCTTGATCTCTTGCAACTCTTGAGAGAAACTAGCTTTTAGCTCTTGACCACTAGTACTAGCTTGAGGTGCTAATATTGTGGGGATAGGGGTAAATGGGGGTACTTGTGTAGGTACAACAAGCTCAAGGCTAGGAAAGATGGGCATGGGTGGCCTTCTAGCTATCATGCCAGTTTGGATTAAATAATTTTCAGCCTTGACAGTAGTATTAAAGGCTTGGGGTAAGGAAGTACTACCCATGGATTGGATCATGATAGAAATCTAGCTATTCAAGCTTTGCAAGTAGTATAAGAAAGCATGGTTAGCTGATGGCCTCATAGAGACTAGAATTCTATTCCATGTCTTGAGGAATCTACTATTATAATCTGTCATTTGTTCTTGAGGGTCTCTTTTAATGGTTGTCAACTGCTCAACCAAAGACAAGTTATCTGATTTATCCTCAAAATGCTTACTTAATACATCCCCTAATTCATCCCATGAAGTAATGGAGCCAACAGTTAAAGTTCTAAACCATTCAAGAGCCTTACCTTTTAGAGAGGTTGCTAATAATTTGGTGGCCACATCTTCTTGAGTTATGTTGTGTATACTATAGATAGTGGTCACATCTCTTATATGCTCAAAAGTAGTTGTTTGTCCTTCACTTGTGAAATCAGGTATACTCTTTAGTGCCACCAAGGGCACATCATGGTGTTGACCAAAGGCTAATGGACTCCCTTGGTTGAAAGGTGCAAAGGCAAATTGTCTAGCCATTGTAGGGACTGAAACTTGCTGAGTAACAACTATGTGAGTTGTATTTGATGCTAGATTTGAATCTTCTTCTTCTAGATCTCTAGTTATAGATCTTCCTCTTCTTCTGAGATGAAAGGACAAAGGTGTCCTTTTCTAAAGTATTAGGATGTGTAGACTGTACTCTCCTTGTAGGAGATGTTTTCTGAGTTGATCTACCTTTGTAGCCTCTTTTTAATGGAAACTCTAAAAATTCAGTAGGCTTTGAGCTTCTAGTCTCAATCTTTCTCATAAACTTTGGACAAGGTTAGCCTAGATCTATGAAATCAATGGAGTCACTAGATATACTTGACAAAAAGACTTCTAAAAGTTTGTATTATGCAATCTATATATCAGAGATAACATAACTTGAGCATGAATGAACTTTTTTTTTTTTAGTACCACCAAGTGTGCCAAAATTGTTATACACTGGCACCAAGGTGGGGTATGCTTAAGCTTACATCTATACTGATAGTCCTTGTTTATTAAACTTCTTTAATCCTTTTGCAGATGAGCCAACAGGAGCACCTTTGGACTTCAATTTGATCTTTGTCCCACCGGGCGTGCCAGAATTGTTATACACTAGCACCAAGGTGGGGTATCCTTGAGCTTATGTCTGTACTGATAGTCCTTGTGTATTGAACTTATTTAATCCTTTTGTAGATGAACCAATAGGAGCACCTTTGGACTTCAATCTGATCTTTGTCCCATCGGGCATGCCAAAATTGTTATACACTAAGTTTGCACCCTTGTTTCAAGCTCTCATAGTCTTGATAACCTAGTATAACATGTGAATCATCTCCAGGTGTGGGACCTATGCTAACTGAGATGAGACCTCCAGGTTCTAGGCTAGTTCCTCTTGGATAATCACCCTAATTTGCTTCTTGACATGAAAAGTAAAATCTTTTGGAGGGAAAGGGATAGAAGGAATGCATGAAAGGGAAGTGACTGAAAAGAAAACTATCCTACTAGGTGATACACTGAAATGATGGTTTGAATCATAGTATAGAGGATGAAATCAATGAATGAACTTAGGTCTAGGAGATCACAACTCTCTGAATCGGCTTGCATCAATATTTCATAGAAGGGTCCATAATAGAAAGAGGCTATTCAGGGAAACAGAGAATTTCACAAACAATAGCATTCCTAAGAATTTAGACACAATCTATAACCTGCAAACAAACTTTCACCTCTGTAATTGGGTATAGGAATGAGATAGACTGTCAGGGGGTTGAAGTATACCCACAAGAGCATTCAAATCAGATCATCCATAGGAATACACATGAATTGTAGAAAGAAAGAGGGATCAGGAACCCTAAGATATCACTGAAAACATACATATACTTCAATTCAATAAGAGATAGTTCAAACAAGAAAGGATAGGGAGAGAAAGAATGTCACAAATACCTCAGCAATGTCTAAACAACCAATGAAGGGTTACAAAATTTAGAAAGCCAGAGGGTAGAAAGAATGCCATGGATAAATTTCTGAGAAAGAAGAACTTTCCTTTTACAAGTGTAAAACTTTGAGCTCTAAAGGCTCCAAAAATACAATATATACATCTCCTATTTTTGCACGTAGGTAGGAGTCAAAACCTAACTAGGGTTACATAGATTTTTTTGTTAGAATAATAGCCAACCCTAACTCTATCAAGTCTAAACATAAATGCATCTCTACAACATCATGGCCGATCAGATATCTTGTTTATGTGCCCATCCCTATATTGCATTTGCCTGCGGACAAGCAACCTTGATCCATCAACCTCTGGCACAAACTCAATGTTGTGGTACCCTAGGAAGAAAGAAATGACACACAAAGGCTACTTAGACTTTCTTCATCATCCTCCCAACTGTAATCATCCTGAAAACATAAATTCTAAGCTACCCCTTTCATTCACGGCTCACTGGATCAAACGCTAGCAAAAAACCTTCTCAGAAATATTTAAATTTGAATAACAATAGCTAGCCGGTCTAATTTAAAACATGACCATTGATATCTTTCATTTCCCTATAGATGAATGGCCTAGATCATCTTTGAAACAATCACAAACCCCTTTGAAAAGTCTTCGGCCATATTAGCATATCGCAACCAATGAAAATTTAGCACATCGGCACATCTGTCCCTTGGACCCACCCTGACTTTCCTTCCTTTAGTCACTCAGCGAATGCGCAACTGAAAGCACTTCTCCAAGTCACAAAATATTTCTCCCAACCCTGGTCTAGTCAATTGACTATGTGAACACTACAGTCATTGAATCTCTGAGTCTTTTAACTAACCCCAGTTAAGTCTAGCGAACAAGAGAAAACCTTCAGTCACTGATTTGTGAAATACATTCTAACCCTGGGCCCATCCACCACTTTTCATTCTTTCATTCACTTTTGACTACTTCATCAGTAAACACCTTGACAACCTTTTGAAAATGGACCCACTACAACCTTGATCCCCATCAGACAGTGGTTGCAAGATCGCATGAGCTCAAAAGATCCTATATGATCAAGTGACAATCGTAGATCATAATCCTACTGACATCCCTACAGATCCCCTGACATGGTCCCATAGATAGATCCCAGTCATCACCTAGCTAGCCAATCAAATGCATGCATGTTAGAAACATGTGGCACTAGACCCACTGACACATCTCTATACTTTGACCAATAAAAAACTAGCATGTCACCTTGATCTGGCATTAGACCCACCTGACAACTGAAGCACTGTAAACAATGAAGATCGATGACCATCGCATGATCGCATGGAATATTCCTAGCCTATGCGATCATGCAACCAACTACTGATCTAGATTCCTCACTTTAACCGCATGGTTGAGACCACCAAACACTTGGAGACTTAGCGACTGAAGGAAAAGATAATCATCCACCAGGTCGCTGAACGTCAAGGACTTAACCGCTAGGAATCTAAGATCTTGCGAACACATAGTCGCGTAGTCACTGAAAGAAAAGGGTAACCATAGGTAACATTGAGAAATTACCTGACTAAAGGTAAATCACTAAGTCGCTAGATGTTTCACTAAGACCACCAAGGATTAAGCGACTGCGAGAATAGTTCATTCACCGAATCACCGAAAGGAAAAGATAACCACCAAGGATTAAGAGAATTGGCAAACAAAGGAATTAAAATGCGCACATGCAAAATGGGATTTTTAAGTGGCCAAAAAGGTAATGAAGAAACATAATCGGCCAAAGGGTTCTTAGGTTTTTATTGATTCAATGACTATTTTTATGAATTTTGACCTTGCAGACCAAGGAGCTAAAATAAATTGCAAAGAGTAGAGAACAGGACACCAAGTCATGAAATTTTTAGAGGTGCTCAGCAGGGTAAAAATGCAGACCTTGGGATAGAACCTACCCAAATTTTCATGGAATAGGGAAAATTGGGTAACACACACATTAGTCAAAGAGGGGAAAATGTAATCACCTAAAAATGGTCATCTAGACTATTAGCCCCTTTTGCTAAATCATCAATTGCTTATTCTTGATCAAATCCTAGTTCTATCATTTATTCAATTATTTTCTATGGGCTAACCATCTTATCCTAAGTCTTTATTTATTTAAAAGGAGTTTCCTCCTCTTTTATTAAATAAAAATACCTCCACTTTTCCTCTTATCCTAAGTTGCACAAATAAAGCATTTTATAAAAAGGGAAAAAAACACTTTTTGTCTCATCTAGACACAAAATTCAACTCTTATTTTCTCATTGGAGGATACTTGTGCACATGGATTGCTCCTATTTGATGCTCCACTATTGATTAAATCTTTTGCCTCTTAATCTCCATTGTCCATTCCTTCTCATTTCTTATAAAAGGAGAGCTCTCTTCTTCATTCTAGATCCCCAACTTTTTATGCTAACTTTATGCTGGAGGATTTCTTGGAAACTTTAGATCTTTTGAGGACTTTGGAACCTTTTGGAGATCTTTCTACATTTAGCTTTCATTCTTTCATTCTTATCTTAGCTTCATGTTTATTCTTTCTTAGATTAGTTTCCTTTCAAGCTCTAGCTTAGATCTCACATAGTCTAAATACGAAGGATTTGTAACACTTGTTCTTTCTTTTCATAGCTTAGTTGCATTGTTCTTTCATTTCCATAGCTTAGTTTGCATCTTCATTCTTAGTGTAGTTGCATTACATTTTCATTTGATTATTTGGGTTATTGGCATTCTTTCCCTTGTCTTCATTTGAATCTCCCATTGCATGGTTTACTAGCAAGGTTATTGGCTTAATAGCTCTAGCTGAGAGCATTCTTAACACCCTTGCACTCCATGCCTAGGGAGCTCTAAATTGATTTCTCAAGGTTTCCAATCCATGGATTCTCTTGGAAGTAATGATTTAGAGAAGTGCACTATTTAGTGTGTATAGTACCAACTGTATGTATTGCATTAATGATCAAAATTGACCCTCATTACATCATTTTATTACAATTTATAGAGCTTGGCTCTTATTTTTGCAGCTAGGGTTTTGGCTGCATGAGATTTGGAAAAAAATTCTAAACTAGAGGTTACATTAGTGCAACTACCTCTAAAACTTAGTTAAAGTACCGTAGCACAGAATTAAACTTTGTGCATTGCAAAACTTTGAGCAAATCATGGATAAACAATTCAAAAATGAAGCTGGAACTCGTGCATGCTCTTGATATAATTTCATGATTCTACCCTTGCTCCTTGGTTGTAGCTTCTCCATGTGGACTCAACTAGAAGAGAACCCAAAATCATGTAGAAATGACCCCAAAAAAGAAGCCCAGTTGACTGAAAAATCAACTATGAGATAACTGGAGTTAAACTTCGAACGTGCCAAAAGATAGACAAATCCCGATAGTTGGTCTAAAAAAAATAAGCCTAAAAAATGACTAAGTGTCATGTCCACTTTTCCCAAATTTTGGACTTCAAACTTTCAGAGGCTAAAATTTCTCTAGGGCCGAAATGCTAAAAAACAGGCACTGTAAAAATGGCTAAGTACAAAAACTGCATTTTCTCTTCACAAAATTTGACTAAGTCTGGACTGGCTGCTCACTGACTCAGAAGTACTTCTAGATGTGCCTTTCAAAACCTATCCAAAATCTCTAGTACTTCTTCAAAGTCATGCATCTTGACCTCCTCAAGGATTTCTTGTTGTCTATCTCAGAAGGTGATGAATTCTCTTACAAAACTTTGTATTTCTTCTTCTCGAGACAACATTCTTTGGATCTCTTCCTTCTGATAAAACATTTGTTGAAGGTCCTCCTTTGTCTTGAGTCCCTAGAATATAGCAAAGTATTGATCAATGATGATGTTTATAGAGTGCATGGTTTCATCATCATCTTCATCATACAGATCCAAGTCCAAACCCTCAAAGAACTTATGCAATTATTTTACAAAAAGTAGGTTGTTATCTTTCCTCTTGTCCAACCTTTTGAGAACCTTTTAAAAAATGGTTAATGCTCCTATTATATCCTAGATCCATTGCTCAAAATTATCTAGCTCTGAGCCTTCATAAACCTTTACCAAAACTTGGAAGCATTGTTTCCATATTACTATCAGATCATCCAGCACCTTTTGCCATTTTAGAATCTTCTCCTCCATTCCATCTTCTTCGCTCATAATTTCTACTATGGAGGTGATTCCTTGAAGAATGCCTCTAAGAGGTCTTAGAATCTTCTTGAGAGATTCCTTTGCAAACTACTCAAAATATTCCTTTCAGTCTGTGCAAGCCTATACAAAAGAATGAGGAACATCTGTATTTATTTCACCCTTTTTCTCCAAAATGGCCTATAATGAGGCCTCAGGGTTATTAGGGTCAATGAGACCCACTGTCTTGAGAATGAATCTTTTCATAGCTTCATTTTTCTCCATCAAGGCCATTATTTTCTCCTCATCTTTATCCATGAATCCAAGGGCGTGCTTCAATCCGAGGGTAGCCAAGGTTTTACTCCTCTCTCTAGTTGGCTCTCCCAAATCTACCTCCTCCAGCACATAGTCATCTAGAGTGATCTTAGTTGTGTTGATGCTCATTGTGGGAACCACTACTTGAGCCTTCCACCTTCCCACTTAATCCTGCATGACATATGATAGTGTCCTTTCTTGGGTGTTGGATGAAGTTTGATGGAAGGCTTGCCCTAGTGCACCCATATCAATTTTATCATTGGTGTAGACCCTAGTCATTGGCTGAATTTCTTTTGTAAACCAAGTATGCTTGGAGAAAGTATTGAGGGGCTTGTAGGGAGCTGAGAGAGTCGAGGTAGTAGCTTGGTATTCTATTTCCATTTCTTCATGGCCTTCCTCTCCTTATCCTTCTATCTCTTGTTCTTCCATTACATTTTGTTCTCCCTCCTATTGTGTTTTCTCTTCATTAGCTATCTATTCTCCTTCATCTGTCTTCTCTTACTCCGCAACTTTTTTCTCCTCCTCAGCTCATGGCTCTTTTGTATTTAGTGGATCTTCTTTATCAATCGGCTCCTCTGTTCTCACATTTTCTTCTCACATTTCCTCACCAACTACCTATGTTACTTTCTGAGGCTCTTGAGAGGTTTTTGATACTGCTTCATTTTGGATAAGAGGTGGAGTGGGGGAAACAAAGGGAGTGGATGAAGGAATTTGAGGGGGAGGTGGAGTTGGCATGGGAACATGAAATGGTAAAGGTTGTTGAGGCAATGGAGTGGTTTGAGCTAGAGGGGGAAGTGGAGTGGTAGGTGGTGTTTGATGTGGAGGTAGGAGTGGAGTTTGATGCATAGGTGGAGGTGGAGGTGGAACTATGTGTGAAACCAAGGGGACTTGGGAAGCTACATCTTCCTCAGAAGTGACACCAAGGGCAAAGCCCCTTCCTATCTCTGTTGTTTCCTTTTTCACTTCAGTTGTCTTCTCCTCAACTTTCTCTTGGGGTTTTTGTGGGACTTCCTCTTCTATATTATCAAGAGGACTCATGAACTAGGTAGGAACCTCTTGTTCAGATGGTGCAGCCCTTCAAAGTCTATAATATCAAATTCATCATCCCCTAGAGAATCTAGATTTATGGGTTCCCCCTTCAGCACCTTTTGAAGCATCTTCCATTACTCTTCTCTTCTACATGGATCCCATGGACCTTGTTCTTCTACTGAGGGAGATTTGATCCATTTCATCCTCATCATCCTTTAAGAGGGTGTCCATTTGAGTAGATGTTGAGCCTTTCTTCCTTTTGTAGACATTCCCTTTGATCACGCTAGCTAGCTTAGGTCCTATTATCTTAAACTTGGTTTTCTTTACCACATTAGGAGACTCATGACCACTGGATGAAGGTGAATTTGGAGGTGCTATGCTCCCTATCATTCTAGTTTTTACTTTCTTTGAATGAGTAGCCAGACCATATGCTATCAAGCGCTCATGTCTGTACACAGTCTCTAGTTTTAGGGGCACAACTTCTTTATGTTAGGAATAGTCGCAAGAGATATCTGAGAGGGGAGGTAAATCAGTTATCTACAAGTTTCAATTCTTTATCGAATTAAGTATACTTAAACTTTAAGCATAAACACAATGAAAGAACACTTGAACACAAAACTAATATTTTTGTTATGGGGAAACCCAAATAGGTAAAAACCCTGGTGGGAATTGACACCCAGTAATAAACTGCATTAGTGTATAATGATCCTTGTTAGAAGATCTTACAACCCTGTTAGGAGTTGATCTTTACAATGTAATAAGTACAGTGACCTAGTCAAAGGTCATACCCTATTAGGAGTCTTTTATGATTGACCCTGTTAGGGGTGAGGATGCACTGTCTGAGAGCTCACTGCTCAAAGGGATGAAGGCTACAACCTTTTGAATAACAAATACACACTATATCTAGATCTTGGTGAACTGTGAGGTAGAATTTTTGTCTTGATCAGTTCCAATGAATAGCATATACTCTTTACTTGGTCACATAGACCTTCTGCTAATGGCTTAACACTTCACACTCTCTACTCTACTCTTCTCTTTCAACACTAAACCATATCTTAGCAATCACAAATGACTGCCTATAAATATCTTCTCTCTAAATGATATAATCAAGTCATCCTATTAGAACCACCTTAAAATCATATTAGAGAAACAATAAAACTCTCTAATAACATCTCTATTGGCTCTACTAAGCACACAACAAAATCTGGGACCTGTTAAAATAAATAAATGTAGACACATGCTACATACTATCGCATCTACCAAATTAACCGATACTTTCTCCTCAAGTTGAATCACATCATGCACTTTTAACAAAACCTTATTAACTCTTCTCTAATCACTAATCCAAGCATGCATATCAAAATGATAGGTGCAACTCCTGTACTGATATAATCTTTGTCGGCTCATCTAGATAAACACAAGAAATTGTAACTAGTGAATAGCGAGTGCATAACTTCACTTATACTGCACATCAAATTCTATGTCCATGAATGGAGCAACAATAACATGTCTCCATCACATATACAAATGTGCAAGGCTCCATGATAACTATACGAACAATTACTCACAGAACACTGCATGTAACTCTATCAAGAACACTGCTTACACAAGCTGCTACATAACTGTCTATATAAATAATTAACCTCTACGTCCATGATATCATTCTGATAATATGTCCATGCTATATATACTCAAAACTTACTGCATAAGTCTTTCATGCATGCTACTTACCATATGTTGTCATCAATGACAAACATATAGTCAACACTGGCTTGCTGGAAAATCTCCAACAATCTGCCCCTTTCGCATTGATGGCAACATATGGAATGAAAAACACCACCAATCCAAATGGCCAATTCTTTTATAACATTCTCCATTTCCTCATCAAAACTCCCCCAAGGATGAATCCTCCATCTGCTGCAATATTTTTCAATATTCTTCATTTCCTCAACTAAACTGCTTTCATGACCGAATACTACTACCTCTTTCTGCTACATATTATTCCTTCTTAATTTTGTATGTACTCCTTATTTAATACTATTTTTCATGACTATATACTACTCCCCCTTTGACATCAATGGCAAAGGGCACCAATCATTTAAGCTCTGGTGCTAATCCTGAATTAGAGTAGTCAACCATCCATTAGTCATTGAGGACTAATACTCTTTCTACATTTTCTAAGCAGAATTAGGGAAGGGAATTACTCCCAGCTTCCCCTTGAGATACTTAAAAGTATCCTTTGGTAAGGGCTTTTTGAATATATCTTCTAGTTGTTCCTTTGTACTCACATAATCCAATTTGACTTCTTTATCTACCATTTTCTCTCTTAGGAAGTGATACTTAATCTCTATGTGCTTTGTTTTTGCATGCATCATAGGATTCTTTGACATGTTGATAGTGCTAGTGCTATCACAATGAATAACAATAGGATAATAAATTTGAATTCCAAAATCCTTTATCATTTGTTTTATCCAAACAATTTTAGAAAAATTCAAGGCTGCTACAACATACTCTACTTCTGTTGTTGACTAAGAAATACAATTCTTCTTCTTGCTTGTTCAAGTGACAAGTCTATTACCAAGAAACACTACTCCTCCTGATGTACTCTTTCTATCATCAATGCATCCTAACCAATCTACATCTGTATATAGATGAAGCTCAACATTCTCTGAGTTAGGATACCATAGACCATAATCTATAGTGCCCTATAGATATCTGAATATTCTTTTTGCTTCCATGAGGTGACTTTGTTTAGGCTCTATTGAAAATCTTCCAACTATGCCAACTTTATTAGAAATATCAGGTGTAGTTTGAGTAAGATATATTAGTTTACCAATCATAGACTTGTACAATGTTATATCTACTATTGGAGAATCATCTTCTTTTGTAAGTTTGCATCATGTTATCATAGGTGTACCCACTGGCTTACAATCATCCATCTTAAACTTCTTCAATATGTCTTTCACATATTTAGACTAATTAATGAAAATGCCTTTCTCTATCTGTAGCACATTTAATCCCAAAAAGTATTTGATGGGTCTAATCATGCTCATCTCAAACTCTCTTTTCATCTCCTTGGAAAATTTTGCACTAAGTTTGTCATTACCCCCAAAGATAATGTCATCAAAAAATATAGCTACAAGTAGTAAACCTTTAGATGTCTCTCTGATAAATAGATTACAATCTGCTTCTCCTTTCCTGAATCCCATTTTTGTTAGATATCTATCAAGTCTCTCATACCAAGCTCTAGGGGCTTGCTTAAGTCCATAAAGGGCTTTCTTCATTTTGCATACCATATTAGGCTTGTCTGATAGGGTGAATCCTTCTGGTTACTCAATGTATACTTATTCCTTTAACTCTCCATTCAAGAATGTTGACTTAACATCCATCTAATAAACTTTGAGGGTTTTGAATGTTGCATAAGCTAGAAACAACTTAATAGCTTCTAATTTTCTCACAAGTGCAAATGTGTCTGAATAATCAATACCTTCTCTTTGCACATATCCCTTGCATACTAAGCTTGCTTTATTCCTTGTCACTATACCATCTTCATTCATCTTGTTTCTAAATATCCACTTTGTTCCAATCACATTCTTATCACTAGGTCTTGGGACCAGTTCCCAAGTATTATTCTTAATAATCTGATCTAGTTCTTCTTTCATAGCATCATGCCAATCTGAATCATTACATGCATCTTCAACACTTAAAGATTCAATCTAAGATAGTAAATATACTGCTTCATTACTTGCTGAACTCTTTGCTTTTGATCTTGTTGTGACTTTGTTGCTCTGATCTCCAATGATGTCATCCTTAGAGTGATATCTAGATGTAAACTTTGGAGCTTTAGGTGATACTGTCTCATCTTCCTTCTAAGTTTCTTCTTCACTTGTTTCAAGGTCATTGAAAAATACATCAATACTATCAAACATCTCTTAAATAACTATCTCACTAGTGGAAGGAATGGGTTCTTCTTCAATCATAGGTGCATAATCATGATATCTTTCTTGAACCATAAACTTTTCATCAATCTTAACATGAGTACTTTCAATGATCTTTTTCAATCTCAAATTAAAACATCTATAAGCTTTTCTTTTAGTGGAGTAACCAAGGAAAATACCTTCATCACTTCTTGCATCAAACTTTCCTATTGCTTCATCCCTCTTGATGTATCACTTGCTTCCAAAGATTCTAAAGTATTTCACTATAGGGACATTACCAAACCATAGCTCATAAGGTGTCTTGTCCGCACCAGGCCTCAATTATATTCTACTAATGGTATAGACTACTATATTGACCGCATCTCTCCAATAGGTGTGTGCAACATTTCCTTCAATCATGATGGTGCACACTGTATCAAGGATGATCCTATTCCTTCTCTCAGCAATCTCATTTTGCTGAGGGGTTCTAGGTGCACTCAATTGTCTCTTTATGCCATGTTCTTCGTAGTACTCATAGAATCTGTTAGAGGTGAATTCTCCTCCTCTATCTGATCTTAGACACTTTATCTTTAGTCCAGATTCATTCTCAACCTTAGCTTTGAATATTTTGAACTTCTCAAATGCTTCTGACTTATCTTTCAAGAATGCAACTCACATCATTGTAGAATAATCATCAACACACAAAATGAAATACCTTTCACGATAGTATGATCTTATTTGAGTTGGTCCACACAGGTCTGTACGAATCAAATCCAACTTAGTTTTTGTTGAATTATGCTTGCTTCTGAATGAATTCCTCACATGCTTTCCCATCACACATTCTCTGCAAATAGTATCAATTGGATTTTCTATGCTAGGTAGATCTCTTACTGCCTTTACATTGCTTATCTTTACTATGTTATCAAAATTGATATGACATAGTCTTTTATGTCATAGCCAATTGTCATCTACTTTAGCAACAAAACAACTTTTTTTTGAATTAAGCTAAAAAACATTACCTTTAGTCTTTGAACCTGATGCAATCATTGCACCATCCTTGTTCTTAATGATGCACTTGTTGTCTTTGAACTCCAATCTATAACCTTTTTCAAGCAACTGTCAAACACTAAGAAGGTTATGCTACAAACCATCTACATAAAGAACATCATTAGTGTTGTTCTTTCCATCCAATGTGATAGCTCATCTACCAATGATCTGTTTAGGAGTGTTGTCTCCAAATCTAACCATGCCACCATCATATTTGTCTAGATGAATAAATCTATCATTATCACCTATCATGTGATGTGAACAACTGTTATCTATAACCCAATCTATCCTTATGTCTGCTTGTGAAATCAAAGCTAGCTCTTGTTCCTTTTTCTCATCTTCATAATCCATCTCATCATACATCTTTTCCATAATAGCAATGAATCCAATTTCATCTTCAACTGAATCATCATCAGAAACTCCATCACCAACATAGTAACATTCTTCTGTATACTTGGGCTTGTAGTTAGTTCTTAATTTCTTAACTCTTGTAGGACACTTAGATGCAAAGTGATGAATCTTATTACATGAGAAACATTTGAAAGGTAACTAACCTTCATACTTTCCTTTTCCTTTTCTTTCTTTCTTAGAAATCATGGCAATACAATCATCTATCTCTTTATCTTCATCTTCATCATCAAAATTACCAGAAGTGTTTAAAGATTTCTTACCATGGACTGATGCTTTGAAGGCTATCTCACTTTTAGGCTCTGTCTTCAATCTTAAAATCTCAAAAGCTAAAATTTTTCTGATCAAGATCTCTCTCTTAAAATTTTTTGTAAGTTGCATGGTCTCATCAAGGATGTTGATCTTGTTTTCATACTCTATTGTAAGAGTAGTCATCAACTTATCCATAATGTCTTCCTCCAAGATTTCTCCACCATTGTTCCTGATTCCAGCAACTACTTCATTAATCCTTTGATTATAAGCTCTGATGTTTTCTTTAGGTAGCATCTCTAATGCATTGTATCTTTTCTTCCATGTTTTTCTATGTGCATTCTTTGCTTGTGTATCTCCTTCAAACATGTCTTCTAGGTGCTTCCATATCTTATAGGTTGTGTCTACTTTCTTTAACTTTGAAAACTCACTATCAGATAAGGCGTTGATAAGGGCTTCTTTGGCTATTGCATTCTAATGGAACAAATCCTTTTTCTTTCTAGTAGCATCATCCTTTGCAAGATCTTCTAGAGAGGGGATCTTAATTTCTTCGATAGCCACTTCAAAAGCAATGCACTACAAATGTGTCAACATCTTGTTCTTCCAATCAGGATAGTTCTCTCCATCAAACTTAGGACTATCTTTTCTAAAGAATGCCATTTGATCAACCTCAAGCTATTAAACTTTCTCTTCAAGGCACTTGGGTCTGATACCAATTGTTAGGAATAGTCCCAAGAGATAACTGAGAGAGGGGGGTGAATCAGTTATCGACAAGTTTCAATTCTTTATCCAATTAAGTATACTTAAACTTTAAGCATAAACAAAATGAAAGAACACTTGAACACAACATCAATATTTTGGTTACGGGGAAACCCAAATAGGTAAAAACCCTAGTGGGAATTGAAACCCACTAATAAACTGCACTAGTGTATAATGATCTTTGTTAGAAGATCTTACAACCCTATTAGGAGTTGATATTTACAATGCACTAAGTACAGTGACCTGGTCAAAGGTCAGACCCTATTAGGAGTCTTTTATGATTGACCTTGTTAGGGGTGAGGACCCACTGTCCGAGAGTTCACTGTTCAAAGGGGTGAAGGCTGCAACCTTCTGAATAATAGATACACACTATATCTGGATCTTGATGAACTATGACGTAGACTTGCTATCTTGATCAGTTCCAATGAATACCATATACTCTTTACTTGGTCACATAGACCTTCTGCTGATGGCTCAACACTTCACACTCTCTGCTATGCTCTTCTCTTTCAACACTGAACCATATCTTAGCAATCACAAATGACTACCTATAAATATCTTCTCTCTAAATGATATAATCAATTTTTCCTATTAGAACCACCTTGAAATCATATTAGAGAAACAATAACACTCTCCAATAACATCTCTTTTAGCTCTACTAAGCATGCAAAACAATCTGGGACCTGTCCAAATTAATAAATGTAGACACACGCTACATACTGTCAGCTCTACCAAATTAACTGATACTTTCTCCTCAAGCTGAATTACATCATGTTCTCTTAACCAACCCTTCTTAACTATTCTTTAATCACTAATCCAAGCACACATACCAAAATGATAGGCGCAACTCTTGTACCAATATAATCTCTCTCAGCTCTTCTAGATAAACACAGGAAACTATAACTAGTGAATAGCGACTGCATAACTTCACTTCTACTACACATCAGATTCTACATCAATGGATGGAGCAACACTAACATGTCTCCATCACATATCCAAATGCACAAGGTTCTATGATAACTGTAGGGAAAATTACTCACATAACACTGCCTATAACTCTGTTAGGAACACTGCTGACCAGGGATAACTTTAAGAAACCCCCTTTTAGGAAAAAGTGCAAAACCCTAGTGAATCGTACATTATTTTAGGGGGAAATTTGTTTTAATGCAGGCAAATTTTTTTTTCAAATATCTGATTTTTCATAGTTTTTATTGGAGATTTTTTCCCCGCCGAATGAAAATTTCATAAATTGTCGGCGAATAATTTTCTTTGGAAGTAAAAAATTATAATATATGAGGTGAATGATTTTCTTTTGAAGCAAAAACTAATAATATATGAGGTGAATGATTTTATTTTGAAGGGTAAAAAAAATATTTGTATTGGCAAATTTTATGTATTGTTTGAAAATTTATTTATTTTATTGGCTAATCATTCGTTAATTATGGCCAAAAAAATTTTTTTGGGTGATTTTCAAAAGATAAGAAATATTTTGTTATAATACCTTAGACTAACATACCTAACATACATACATTATTTTATAATGTTAAATATATTATTTGAGACTGTCTAATGATCCAAGATCAATGGCTAAAGTTTAATTTTGGCTCCAATTTCTTGAAGGAAACAAAGTTGTGGAGGAAGTCACCAGAATGTTGACACATATCAAATAAGGGCTACTTGTCTGCAGACTACAGTGTACACATGTTGGTATCAATATTCACAGTTCTATTACTATAGTGTAACTTGTAACCTCTTAACTCGGTAAGCAATAAATGCCTTGTCAGTGACAAGTGACATTCTTTTACTTGTCACATGGAGTAGACACGCACCACTTCCAAAATTCCAAATTTGTACAGACGCTATAACTGATATTTGACATTTTTTGCATTTATGGGAAAGATTTACTACCAAATATGAAAGATTAAGTCCAAAATTTTAATTTCTCACACGCATGCATTTAGGGGAAAGATTTACATGAAAGATTTAGAGGCATGTTAAGGACAATGGATTTAATACCATTAAAGATAGAATAATTTATTCCTAAGTAACGATCAAGAATTCAAGGGCTATTTATAGATGATCTAGCTTCATTATTCATCAGTTCATCTTTGGCCTTTGCTAGATAATTTGTTTGTTTAAGGTCTACAGTTTGTAGTCTGCCAATAATTTATTTTTAAGTTTTATGAAGTTTTACTGTTTTAGATGGACACTCCAATTAGGCTTATATGCACATTTGAGGAGGCCTAGAAGTCCTTTCTAGGTTCTTTTTCTGATGAAACCTTAGAATCTATTTTTAAGGAGGGTGGGCCTTTCGTAATAGAGGCTGTGAAAATGGTGTTGGGTCGAGAGTTTCTGAATAATGAAGATAGGCACTGAGTCAACACAAACATTACGTCCCATTTTTTGGCATCTCTTCTCAACCTCGGAGGAGAGAAGGTGGACATGTTAATGCTGCTAAGGAGGTTTTTTAAAGAATAATACATGGGGGACAATGTTAATGTTGTCATGTTCAGAAAAATAGGGGTGGGGATCCCTTGGGCAAGTGAAATACCCAAGCTTCTCCTTCCAGGCCAGAATGTGGCCATGCAACCTTTTCTTTTCGGCCTGAATGCTGGGCAGTATAAGCGCCATAGGAAATGGGCCTTGATTGCTAGGGATTTTCTCCAAAAGTGTTTTATGCTTGACAAAGAGGAGGCTCAGGCAGGGCAATTTGGGTGGCTCGGTAAATTCTCGCAGTTAATCCTCTCTGGAGAATTCTACTTGGATGGAGCTGAAGGGGAAAATCAGTAGTGGACTACTAGTCTACTACTGGTTTTTTTTTATAAAAACATACCTTGCTTTTTGGTTTCTTTTTTGTTTATAGTAGGTTTCTGTTTGTTCTGAAAGTGGAATTGGACAATGTTTATGTAATTATAATTTTATAAAAAGAAAAGAATGAAAATTTCACAAGCTTTAGCTCATTTCAATTTGTACAAAAAATGGTTCTTAGACTTCTCTGTCACTGTGATTGCAATATTTTAATTAGTTTCTTTATGATTTATTTGTGTATTAGACATATATGATGTATCATAGTTGTACAATGTAGATAGTTGTAGTTTATAAAATAAATGTCTTATCAGTTATCACTGAGTACTGACATTAAGTTTGGGTAAATTTACCTATCAAAATTCACACACTTGTACATTTAATATGAAAGATTTATAGAATTTTGAAGGACAAATGAATTAATAAGGTTAGAGAAAGAATTTATGGTATTCTAATTATAATGTATGAGAATTACATGTGAATCTGTGGTTATAATTATCAATGTTAAAGTTATAATCAATAAAAAATATCATTTTAACTTTAAGAATACTATATAATCAATTTGATAGACAAATGAATTCATAAGGTTAGAGAAAGAATTTATTATTTTCTAATTATAAGGTATGATAATTATATGTGATTATAATTATCAATGTTAAAGTTATAATCAATAAAAAATATTACTTTAACTCATGTTTGGGAGACCTAGCAAGTCAGCGACCACAGAAATCTCATTATCTCTAAACACTAACCTTACCTCCTGCCTCTGAAATTTATTAGAATGTAATATTATTAAAAAAATAGTGCATTTTGAATTTGATTGGCTAAAATTGTTACTATTCAATTAAATAACTTTAAATGTTATTAACTTATTATCCATTATTAATTAATATTTATAAAAGAAAAAATAACTTTATAACATTTAACAATGCCCGTTGCAAATAACTACCATTGGATGAGCACAAATCGACGATGTATGATGGACTTCGAGATGAAAGGGAAAAGCAACCCCATCTTTTCAAACTCATTCTGGAATCATGACACGTGTCACTAAACACATAACACATTCCACTTGTAGTCTCACATGGTCCTACCAATAATGCCATTTGATGATGACGTGACACATCTGACTCATGAGGTGAGTCAACCGTCAAGTGAGTGGTGACAACTGTAGATTGTACAATTTTGGCACTTTAAGTTTCACTTTCCAGTTTCCAATCTAATTTTTCATTTATAAGTATAAGTAGTCTGTAGATTTAGAAAGAGTTTATAGATTCTAAATTTCTAGGTTGAGGAAAGCAACAAAGTCTCTCAGCTCTATTCCCAGTTATAGACTCATAGTCTGCAAAAATTGAAACTAATGAGTAACTACTAAAATCCTGAACACCTATGTCCCGCATTTTAAATTTTTCAAATCTCTTGATTTATAACTTTACTATTTATATTATATACAAAAAATTTAACATGTTAGGGTTTAATTTTGAATCACCCCTATAATTGTAGGCTTGTAGCTGTGTATAAATATTTGAATTTTCCTATGAGTAAATAGTGATACCGCTTACCAACTTACCACGATGGGAAAAACAAATATCAAGAATAAGACTACGAGTAAAAGGCTGAGTCAGATACTAGAATTCCACAGTCAGCTTAAAACACTAGGTTTCACTGATTTATTCCATGATATTTATGATCTTGTTATTCATGGAAATAAGGGAATAATAGAAATTAGATTTGCACTTGAAAACAAGTGGAACGATCCAAATAAGGGTTCAAAATTTTATTCACTTAACCCTGTGATAAATGCAACGGCAAATAAAATTGGACAGTGGGTTGCTGGGTCGACACACATGGTGTTACCACAAGTATTCCCTTGCCTAGAAATTATCATGGTCTGTGCTGAAAATTATGATGAAAATAGAAAAGCAATTGTGAATAAAAATACTCAAGAGGAAATTTTGTCCATAACTGAGAGTGAATTTGCTAGTCTGTTGAACCTAGGGTTTGAACAACAAAAGTCAAACGTGCACATTGAGCTGGGAAAGCTGGCAAAGGATTATGAAAAGTTAGATGTAACACAGAGAGATTCTTATATTAGAGGAATAACAAATGGTTATAGTCTGAGTCCAGATCATAAGCCTCCTTATGATTATGATATTTTTGTGCCATGGGCACAAGACAATATTTCCTTGCTAGCATTTTTCTTAGGATTGGATAGTAAAAAAAAAGTGGGTGCTGTAATACCCCAAAAATGGGCTATATGTTCATTAACCTCCTACATCGACAAATCAAACAAAAGCGACATCGAAGTCCTAACCTAAGGCACATCTAAACATCATCGAATCATAATTGATTATCTTAAATTCTGCATCGAGGAATATTCCTAGTAATATTCCTAATTATCTTAATTATCTTTAATTTAATGATTATTTGGCGATAAATCACATTTATCCTAAAGTTTGATTAATTGAATATTTTCATATTTAATTAATTAGATTTAATATTTGCCACTTAATTATTTAATTAAATTTAATTTTATCTATTATTAATTATATTATTTAATTTTGACAATAAATCTAATATCATATGAATAATTGATTAAATTCTTATTTAATTAATTAAATCATGTTGTCATTATTTAATAATATAATCTTTAATAAAAGTTTGATAAAATAGTTAATTAACCCATAAATTAATTATTTATTTTCAAAAATCAGTTAAGTTGGAAATAAATCACTTTATTATTAAATTAATTCATAAATAAAACATGCACAATCATAAAAGCAGACAACTATCAATTATCAATTAAAGCTAAACTCTATTTTGAGTTAAAGCTTAACTTTTGCATGTTTTTGTGACTTAATTATCTATTATTGTCAGATAACTCAAAAATCAAGCTGAGTTAATCTGAGTGATTTATGGCTTTTATCCATGCACCTCCAAAGCCCTGGATTTCTATAAAAACAAGGCTCAACTCTTCATAATTCATCTCATATTTTTGCACAATCACGCTGGAGAATTGGAATTGAAGAATCAAAGCTCTTGCGAATCAACATCTTTGTGAGATCAATCTTATTTTTGCATTCATATTGCATATCATTGTTAGATTAGCATTGCATATCAATTTTCAATAGCATTCATAGCATATCAATTTCATCTAGCATAGATTCATATCAAGTTTTCAATCCTTATTGCATAGAAAATATTAAAAAAATAGCTTAATTGCATTCATATTTCATATCTAGATCAATTGCATTCAAATCTTTCATTTAGGTGTCATCTAGGTCACTGATCTTGATTACAATCTGAGAACATCAATCTTGCACCTATTAGAAGGCGGTAAATTGCTTGGTTAGATTAGTTTTCAATTTTGCACGATTTGATTATAGCTAACCTCTAATATTTTACTAAAGTGTTGTGTCTACAGATCAGGTACAATTTTCACACACACATTTCTGGCACCCACCGTGGGGCCCTGAAATGGGTTTCCAATTCAATTCTATCAATTTCTATCTTTTTCTTCTCAGGATCTGTGCAAAACTGTGATTTTTAATTTTTGTCTGTACATCTGTCGTACGAGTTTCTGACAAATGTCATATGGGAGCATACCCACTGTCGTATGATACTAGACCCACTGTCGTATGACAGTCTATCAGATCGAGACTCATTTCATCACATAGCCACTATCATTTGGGAGCTTAACTATCGAATGGTAGCATACCCAGTGTCGTACGAGTTTCTGGACTGTCGTCTAGGAGCATACCAACTGTCGTACGAGTTTTGGTACTAGATTTCAATTGTCGTTTCATTTTTGCAGATAATTTGTTAGATTTGATTTTTGGATTTTGACTGACAGCTAACCCTAACAATTGAAATTTACTGTTTCTGATTGATTTTTGCTGATTTTGATTGGGAAAAGCACAAGAATTGCTAAAAATTAGGTAAAATCTACTAAGCGCGTTGCGAGGATCATGAGGTATTCTCCTTGTTCTGAAAACATTTCAATTTGGACTTAAAATAAATCTCTCACATGTCAAGCTTGTGTGCATCTTTTCATGCTTTTGATCTATTTCTACACACTTGCATAATTTGATACTAGGTTGTGATCCCTTAAGGATTCATTAAGTAGTCTTAGAATACTTGTGATTGATCTTGATTGCTATCTTGGGTTATTGGACTCACTAATTCGTCGGCCTCTCATTTCCACCCCGTGGTTGCAATCTCAGCACCATAAAGGGGATGGGTCAACAGGACAGAAGCATTAAGTGTTCCACTTGGCAACCCTTTTGTGCTTTTAGGAACTCACTTGTTTTCTAAGTTGTGGACTCATTTTAAGCTTGTGTGAGGTGTTAAGTGTTCCACCTTGTGGACTCATCTCATATTTGCTTTAAGCGTTAAGTGTTCCTCTTTCTAATTTTTGGATGCTTTTGGTAGATTTGCTTTCGGAACATACATCTGTGCTCACATAGTAATTAGGCCCTATGAACACTATTCATGATTCTTGAGAGATTGGATTCCTAGTGAAATCCTTCCTTGATGACAGAATCCTTGTAGGTAGGGAGGATACTTAGTGCATTTCACATTCAACTTGGTTAGTGAATCTTCTCTTATTGATCGACACATTCTCTCTTCGGAGAGGTTGATAGATCACGTGGGGTTGATATCACGAGCTTTGGTGAATCAAAATTTGTTAGTGCATCTTCTCTTATTGATTGATAAATTCTTTCCTCGGAGAGGTTGATAGATCACGTGGAGTTGATATCACAGACCTTGGTGGAACAAAACTTTGTCTGAGCGTGTCGGATTAATCTGCTTACTTTGTTTGGGTTAAAAGTGAAAAGGTGTCAAAAACCTTGGATCTAGAGCCAAGTCCCCTTGTGGTATAAATCTGTGAGTCACATTTAGAGAGGGTTAACTGTAGCGGACAATCCCTTCACAGGGAAAACTACATTGACGGAACCTCAAGTGGTAATAGCCATTTTTGCCATGGTAGTGACAGCCACTATATAAATGTCCTTGTGGAAGAAATCTCCATGGGTATGGTTCATTGTTGGGTTGTCAGATCTCCCTAGCAGCTCTTGAAGATTAAGTTCTCGAACTGTGTCAAAACCCTGGTGCACCGGGATTGGAGTTCACCCCTTTGAATCATAAAATTTGCAGAGTCAAACCATTACTAAAAACCCTAGAGAGGCCAATTTTTCATTCTCAGGTATATGTGTGTTATTGCAAAACTTTTCAGAACATACACAATTAGTACTCTCAGGGATTAGCACAATTTGGTCACTTGATTGTTCATGCACAAGGTTTCTTTTGCCCTTGTTCATTGTTTTCAGACATGCTTGGAATCACTTGCTTGCTATTCTACGTGCGTGTTTATCTACTTGGCTATTAAAAATGATCAAATCTGGTATAACCTTCAAAATCTGGATAGAACAATTTGCAAACAATCCAAAATTGAAGACCTTAAATTTTGCAAAAATTGACGTAAAATCTTTTCTGGAGTCAAAAGTCATTTCAGGAAGTCAAAAGTTGTATGAGTTTTGTCAAGTGTCATTTTAGTATTGCCCATCTGTCGTATGATTGAGAACTCAGTGTCGTACAAGTTTTCAAACCAACAAATTCAAGAAAGTCAAAACCCTATTAGCAACTATTGTACGAGTTTTGTCAACTGTCATTTCATTGATACCCAACTGTCATACGAGTTTAACAACTATCATTTCAGAGACTACCCAGTGTCATACGAGTCTGCAGAGTGTTGTTTGGAAAAATTTGAGAGAGTTGTCAGAAATTGTCAAATTGCAAGATATCCAATGTTTCTAGCCTAGTTCCAGAATCTATCAAAAATATCATTGTGTCAAGAACAGAGCAGTAGCTATTGAGCATTCTACCATTTTTTGAGATTGATCTTTTGAATCTGATCTAGCCTTCTATTTGATCAATTTGAGTCCTTTTTATCTCATGTCAAAACCTTGTCATAACTATCAATCTTCAATCAATCTTCAAAAATAGACTAAGTGTTGGGAACTCATGTCCGCTATCTTTTGGGCAATCTATCCCATATATCTAGGGCACAGTTTCCTTCACCCACATCTCATCAGATCTTCAAAACTATCATAATCTTGACAAGGTTGCGTCATCTGATTTTCTCGAATCAAATTGTTCTTCAGTTGTCTTCATCCTTTTCTTCTGTTTCATTCAAAGTTAATGGTGGAGACCAGAGCTTCTTCACACAAGAAATCAGAAGAAACATCTCAGAACTTACTTTTGACCAATACCTTGGGTCCAACTCTTGAACAACTCATCAAGTCAGGTATCTATAAAGACGATGATCTCGGTAACTTTCGATTAAAAACTGGTTACCTACCTCCTCTATCAACTCATAGAGGTAATCATCAAACTCCTCCTCAATCTATTCCAGAGAGTCCAAAAACTCCTATCATGTCTCAAGTAGGGACAAACCACGGTTCTCTAGGAGGAGGATCCTAGGGACACCATTCTCAACATAATGCCAACCAAGAACCTACACCCTCTGAAATCCATCGATGTCAGAATGATGATGAATTCAAGAGAATGATGAGGCATTTCTTGAAAGTGGATAGAGAGGCATACTTTTTGCAATTATCCCAGGAAGGAGCTAAACTTCCTCCTCACTTCAATGTCAAAGATATCATCACGCATGAGGAAGAAACTCTGATGACGGCCATAATGAACTAGCTGCATGCTATGCAGGTCAAAATGAATAAAATTGAGAAAGAGAAGGAACCCAAGGAATTCTCCATGGAGGCCCTTTGTCCTTTCCCTTTTGACAAAGACTTGTATATGCCTCCATTCCCAAAAAGAGTGGAGATGCCAAAGTATGAAAAATATGATGGACACTTTGATCCTCAAGATCATGTTAGAGAGTTCTGTACGCACTCCATGGAATTCATGCATGAACCGACCTATTTGATGCGTCTTTTTCCTAGATCCTTGGGAGGAGCATCCATTCAATGGTTTTCGAGATTACCTTCTACGATCAAAACTTTTGAGGAATTGATTAAATTGTTTTATCAACAATATTCCTACAATATTCAACATCTGATTACCATGATCGATATCTATAACCTCAAGCAATATTCAGGGGAATCATTCCTAACTTTTCTCAAGAGGTGGCGAAAGAAGTTTTCTCTATATGCTAGACCAATTCCCGAAATGGAGAAACTTGAAATCTTTATCAATAACCTTGTTCTAGAGCTCAAATATCCATTACAAATGTAAGATCATGTATCTTTTGATAAAATGGTTGATAATGCAATCAAGATTGAGAAAGTACTTGTCAAGAAAGGAGAAATCACACTTCAAAAGGACAAGTCAGAATCTAGATATAGCTCAAAAGATAAAAATAAGAGCTAGAATAGAAACAAAGGTATTGTCTCTAATGGTGTTGTTGACACTATCCGCACCCCATCAAAGGCACCAGCCTACAATCTCACCCTTGCCACCAAAGCCATTGAAGCTTCAGAGCAAAAATCTACTGAACCATCTCCAAAGAAGCCATTCAAATGATGGGATAATAAATGAAATTTTACTCCCCTGGGAGAATCTTTAGAATCTACCCTAAGAACCCTGATAGCTGATAACATGATCTCTTTACCACCAATCCAAAACCCTGATCCGGATCCAAAACCATATTGGTGGAAAGATAATGAATTTTGTGCTTTCCATCGGACTAAAGGCCACAAAACTAATGGATACTTCCACTTGAAACATACCATTCAAGACTTGATTGATCAAGGGGACATCACGATCGATAATCCCACTAGCAATAATGATCACACAGCATTTACAGAACTGTTTCCACAACATGGCAAGGGGGTTTCAACTTCTTAGCCTAACATGGGGGAAAAAGTCAACTACGCTTACCCTGGAAACAATGTTGTCATCAATATGGTTGAACCATGTCTCTCTGAGAGCTGCAATGTCATAACAATTGTATGAAGAGATAGAAATCATTCCTCAGCTAATGCGGTTACTAGATCACAAGCTCAGGCTCATCTGAAAGGACAAACACCAAGTTCATCTAATGTCCCTAAGATACCTTTCAATCTCACATCTGCTTCTAAACAAAAGGCTACCTTGAAATCTTCCAATCTAAAGGATACAAGACCTACATCTTACAACATCGTCCAACAACTCTAGCATACCAATGCCAAAATCTCTATGTTTGAGTTACTTTGAATATCTCCAGCTCACAGAGATATCCTAGACAAAGCTTTTCTCAGCTCTAATGTTCCTGATGATCTAGATCTAGACAGGTTCCAGACTATGGTTGGTCATCTAACATCTCCGCAATATATGTCCTTTTTAGAGGAAGATGACAACTCCCTAAGTCACCCACATAATCAGCCCTTGCACATAGAAGTCTTGATCCAGAACCATCGAGTCAAACGTGTGTTGATAGATGGGGGCGCAGGCCTCAACATTTGTTCTTACAACTTAATCACACAGTTTGGATTCTCAGAGATGGCTATTGATCCTTGAAAGAAGATCACCATAAAAGCCTATGATGAACAAGAAAGAGCTTATAAAGGCACCATTGTCTTACCCATCCGAGTGGGTCCGGTCATCAAAGATACCACATGTCAGGTGCTTGATCTACCATTGGCTTACAATATCCTTCTAGGGAGACCCTGGATCCATGAAATGCAAGCCATTCCTTCTACATACCATCAATGCTTGAAATTTCCCTATGAAGGAGTGGAGGTTACTATCCCAGCAGATCTGAGTACAACTTGCAATACATTGAAGGAAAGTGTCGATAAGCTTGTTCCCAATAATAGAGAATCTTCCATCAAGCAACAAAATGTGGCTTCCACATCCAAGATGGAAGACATTGCTAAAGAGATCAATATCAAAGAAAATGGGATGGGAGAATACACTATAGAGCCAGTCTTGTCTCTGACATCTCTCCCAATCTCACCTAAGTCGTATGGACAATCCTTGAAGTAGTCTAAATTAGAACCTAAGGAACCTATGGAAGCATACAAAAGAAATTTTGTGGTGGAGCAAGTATCCAAACAAGAATTTGAAGAGGATGAAGTTGTGCTGGCATGGCTATACAAAGAGGATTCTGAATCTAAAATTTTTCAATCTAGTGAATCTATAGTACCTACAATCCCTTCTAATTCATATGGTCCAGGGAACAAATTGATAGCCAAGATGGGATATTCCAGTCAAGGACATCTAGGAATCAGAGGAAAGGGTCTTGTGACACCCATTTCACATATTGGTAGAGCCAACAAAGATACTGGTGGCTTAGGCTTTAAGAAGAAACCCTATCATCGCAAAGGTGGTTGTTCTCATGTCATAGAACAAATTGCACCAGGAGAACCCCTTCTCAAGAAAGAAGAGATAGAACCCTCAGATGATGATTCAGATAGTTCAGAACTCATCCCCTATGAAAAATTGCCTAAAGAGATCAAAGATCTTCTTGATGATAAAGATGATCCTATCAGAAGAATTAATGTAGTAGAAACACAAGAACCTACTGTAGGGCAAGAGATGGTTGCACCACAAGAACCAGCCAATCTTGAAGGTGATCAAACTAATCTAGAAGCAGAGAGTAGTTATTCTGACACTGATTCCCATGAATATGAATTCAAGTCAAAGACTGAGGGTAATCCTTCTTGGGGTATTCATCCTGACTTCACACATTTTCTTAGATTTCCTAGAGATCCTGAATCAGAAGCTGAGTCAAATGACTATGAATGGGGTGCCATTCTAGAAGAAGATGAGCTTATAACAGAGAAATATATTGATTTTATTCACCAATATGTATCTCAACCCAACGTAGGTCTAGAGTGAAATAATGAACTTAACGTGTCTGATCCACCTATGGCTGAAGAGGACTCCCATGATGATGTTGAGCCTATTCACGAATTGAACATTTTGAGCTGTAATATCACCTTTGAACTTGAGCATCGGGTTAGGACCAATGATGATATATCCACATCTGTGAACACCATATCCCAAACCTTTCCCGCTTTGACTATCCAATGTCCTGATCTTATCGACCAAACTTCCACAAACCCAAGCCATGGTGTTTACACCTTTTCCAGTGACCATGCCCTTGCTTGTTACCTCAATGTAGTTGAACCTATGAGGACTTCCATCAGTGAACTGATCATCAGCATGACCGAGTCAGACATCAAATATCTTAGTTAAAAAAATAAAAAGAAAAATAAAAAGAGTTCTGAGGGTGAAAACCATTTTGTGGCAGTCTCAGAACCTACAAAAGTAAAAAGAAAAGATGTATCTAAAGGTGAAAACCTCTTTGAGGCACCTATAGATGAGATATTTGATGTCCTTCTGAGTCACTTACAGGATAGATCTCCAGTTCTGATCGAACCCACTCAATCCATCAATTTGGGTACAACAGAGGAACCACAATTGGTACATGTAGCACAATCCTTATCAGAAGAAGAGAAACAAAAATTCACTACATTCTTATCAGAAAAAAAGATCAATTTTGCATGGAAATATTCAGATATGCCCGGATTGGATCCCAATCTCATTATGCACCATCTATCCATTTCTCCTGGAGTAAAACCAATCAAGCAAAAATTGAGAAAGATGCATCCTCATGTTGCACTCTTAGTCAAAGTAGAACTAGAAAAACTCCTAAAATCTAGATTCATCCGTGTCATAGACTATGCTGAGTGGATCTCCAACATTGTACCTATTTCAAAACTAGATGGTTCAATCAGAGTGTGCATGGACTTTAGAGATGTGAACAGAGCATGCCCTAAGGATGATTTTCCACTACCTAACATTGATATGATAGTGGACATGACTGCGGGCTATGAAATGTATTCCTTAATGGATGGCTTTTCTGGATACAACCAAATCAAAATTGCTCCAGAAGACCAAGAGAAAACTACATTCACATGTGCATGGGGAACCTTCTGTTGGAATGTTATGCCATTCAGACTCAAAAATGCTGGAGCTACATACCAAAGAGCAATGACATCTATTTTTCATGATATGATGCATAGAACAATGGAGGATTATGTGGATGATACCTTGGCAAAATCCATGATTAGAACTGAACATCTAACAGACTTGAGCATGATCCTCGACAGAATGGAAAAATTTAGTCTTTGACTAAATCCTAAAAAGTGTGCTTTTGGAGTCACTTCTGGAAAGCTCCTAGGATACATCGTCTCCAAGAAAGGTATTGAGGTCAATCTAGCTAAGGTGAAAGCTATCATAGAGATGCAACCTCCCACAAATATCAGTCAAATGAGGACGTTGCAAGGCAGAGTTCAATCTATCAGAAGATTCATATCACAGCTAGTAGACATATCACAGCCTTTTACAAAAACATTACATAAAGGTGTGACCTTTTCCTGGAATGAAGACTGTGCAAAGAATTTTGATCATATCAAGAATTATCTCTCGAATCCTCCTATCTTAATGCCTCCTATTCATGGGAAGCCATTAATATTATATGTCTCCACAACAGATACATCACTGGGGGCATTGCTAGCACAGCATGATGAGAACAAGAAAGAGCCATCTACTATATCAGCAAAACTTTAGTGGCCTATGAGAAGAACTACTCAATGATAGACAAGGCATGTCTAGCTATGATCTTTGCATCACATAAACTAAGACACTACATGTTAGCTCATACTACTCATTTGGTAGCTAAAATTGATCCACTAAAATATCTCCTAAGCAAAGCTGCCCTCATAGGTAGACTAGCTAAATGGGTCATGCTCTTGAGCAAATTTGACATTGAATATGTTGAAAGAAAAGCTATCAAAGGACAGGTCATTGCTGATCAATTAGCTGAAGCACCATTGTTTGATGATACACCCATGCAAATGGAATTTCCTGATTCCTCTATCATGCACCTCTCTTCTAGAGCATGGCAATTATTCTTTGATGGCTCCTACACACAGAATGGATCTGGAGCAGGCATATTGTTCATCACTCCTCAAGGATACTCGATACCCAAAGCATTCAGACTAAAGTTTCCTTGCACAAACAATATTTTTGAATATGAGGCACTTCTCAATGGTATGAAAATGGCAATACAGTGGAGAGTTACAGAGCTGCACATCCATGGAGACTCACAATTGGTTATCCACCAAGTCAATGATGTGTACCAAACCAAAGATGAAAAGCTCATTCCTTACAAGAGAATGGTAGATGATTTAAAGAAATACTTCATCTCTATCACATTTGAGAAAATACCCAAAATAGAGAATAAGGCTGCCGATGCAATGGTGACACTATCTACTCTCTTACAGCAGCCCGAACATGAGCTACGCTATGAGTTCCTGGTGGAAGCCCTATCCTATCCTACATATGTCTCCCTTGAAACCCGCATGATCTACACTGTTGTAGGTTATGACTCATCTCGCTACAAAAATTTGTTCTCCTATCTCCACGACCAAATCATCCCTGAATCCTTTAACCATTTTGAGAAACAAAACCTTATCTGATCCACATCCCGATATGTCATCATTGGTAATGATCTGTACAAATGAGGTCTAGATGGTACACTACTTAGATGTTTAGAACGGGAAGAGTCTCAATGTACATTAGAGGAAGTCCACGAGGGTGTATGTGGATCACACTCAAATGGTTTAATGTTAGATCAAAAACTTATTAGGGCTAGGTACTATTGGCCTGAAATGGAGAAAGAGGCTATTAAATTTGCTAAAAACTGTCAACAGTGTCAAGTACATGGCAACTTGATTCATACTCCAGGGAGAGATCTAATTCCCTTTACTACATAATGGCCTTTTCAACAATGGGCATTTGATCTCATAGGTGCTATCCATCCGCACTCTTCTAATGGACATACCCATATAATCATAGCTACAGATTATTTTACAAAATGGGTAGAAGCAGTTCCTCTAATGCAAGCAACGGGGAAACATATCTCTATGTTCATCCTAAACTACATCATTTGCAGATATGAGATCCCTCATTCCATAATCACAGACAATGGGGGACAATTCAAAAACAAAGACCTAGATGACTTATGTGCCAAATTCAAGATTACTCAACATTGGTCATCTATCTACTATCCTCAAGGGAATGGACAAGCTGAAGCTTCAAACAAAAATCTCTTAAAAATCTTGCACAGAACAGTTAATAAAATAGGAAGAGACTGACATCTCATGATTAATCCATCTCTCTGGGCCTATAGAACTAGTATCAAAACACCTACTGGGGCCACACCATTCGCTTTAGTTTATGGGTCTGAAGTAGTACTACCTATTGAGGTTAAAATCCCATCACTCAGAATCAGAATGCATGGACTTGTCACTAATGAAGACTACAGAGTGTCTAGGTTACAAGAACTTGAATTACTAGATGAATGCAGACAAGTAGCGTATGATCATCTCAGAGTATATCAGAAGAGAATTTCTAGAGGCTACAACAAGAAAGTCAGACATAGAGAATTTTAGGTTGGTGATCTAGTGTTGAGAGAAAATCCTAAAAATCAATCACATCGAGAATGCAAGGGGAAGTTCAAACCCAATTGGCTAGGTCCCTTTGTCATCAGTGCTACTTTTGGCTCTGGTGCCTATCAACTCTCAACGACTGAAGGAGAACAACTCTGAGAGCCAATCAACATTCTCCATCTGAAGAAATTCTACGCCTAAGGCATTCAGTGCTTGGTAAATGTCTTGAAAAAATCCTAAAAATCAGAAAAAGTCTTGAAAAAATGAACATCTTGGTGAAAACCTAGCAATAGGCGCCTTGATGATTCACAAAAAAATCAAAAAATATCAAAAGTACAAAAAAATTGAAAAATGAAAAATACAAAAAAAAATGAAAAAAGAAAAAGTGCCTTGGTGAAAACCTGGAAACATGCGCCTTGGTAGCAAAAATAGAATCTCTACCAAGATGGTGAAAACCCAGCAAATGGGTGCCACTTTTTCCAAATGCTCCATCTATTAGTGCAATCTTGGTCTATCCTGGCTTTCAGTCTTGCTTTAGTTTGTACATATCTCCTGGTTTGTTTCAACATTTCTAGTTTTCAATAAGTCAGTCTGTACACCAACCAGCTCAAGCGTTTGTATCCTATCAATGTTTAACACTTGGGGGCAATCAATGTCATATCCTATGGTCTCTCGTATATCTTAGACGTGTCATATCCAATCAAAGTCCTTTGAAGCTTCATGTGATTCAGTTAGTCTATCTTGTCTCCAGAAAGGATTTTGCATCTACAACAACGCAATCAACATCAAAACTCAACTGAAAACAATCTGTGCTTCATGCTTTTATCTCCTTGTATGCTTACTAATTCGCATTGAGATTTTTGCATATTGTGTCCCTTCAAGCTCCTCAATGATGTCCTTTACAGGATTTAGAGATTGATGACTGGGGGCATAATCTTTTCTTGGTTTTCTTCTTGTATGTGAAATCTAATAACTTTGGAAATTCTGGATTGAAATGGTGTCCGACTGTAAGAGCCTCTATCTCAAATTGGATGGCCATGCGTACCTTGACCATTGATACCTAGAAAATTCAAGGACATTTGATCTAACTATTATCTTTTTGAAGTAAATTCTTTCTCCTACTGTGAAACGTGATCTTGCCTAAGGAGGTGAACGATAAAGGGTCACTACGGGTAATTCACACTAGATTTAGAATGATCTTTTGATTGTTTGATGTGTATGTTAAATGCAAGGTGTATTCAGGTCGTCATGATGTTTATGTTTTGATGCTTGTACAAATTGCTATATCAAAATGGACATGATATTCAGGTCATCCTGGCATTTGTGCCTTGGTGTTTATATCTAATCCAACATTCTGAAAACAAATCAATATTCATATGTCCATGGTTGTATAACCAGTGGGTGTTGTATTGATTCTTGCGCATACAAATCGATATTCATATGTCTATGGTTTCATGGCTAGCGGGCATTGTAGTGATTTATCTGGTTACCTAAAAGTTCAATGATGATAACAAATCGACACATGATCAGTGAGTAGGTCCTAGGTCTTAGGTTGCATTTTGCATGTTTGCATGATCTCACAATGATTAAATGAACTTCAATGCTTAAACAATTCCTCAAATCACATCTTCAAATCTAACAAGAGCTGAACCTAACTCAAAGGTCTCTTCACAAAATCGCAAGCAATGATCCTCCTGGGTTAACCATCTTTTTTTGACATAAGACTGAGTACTTGTCTTCATCAACCTGCAAAACATATCATGTATATCATTGCATTTTCCAATCATATCATAAACATTTATTGCATTACATTTACATCCATTGCATAAACATACATATTTCCATAATCATTCCATCTGCATAACATTCATACATATGAAACAAATCATTGCATTGCATTGATCCTTACATACATTCTACACTACTCATAGCATTAACATCACATGATATCATCATACATAACAAAAATGACAAGTACACATGATGTCACAACCAAAAATATTGATCTCATCTATATATCAAAAATCTCAAATAGTCAGGGGTGCACTACTGGCACAAGGTACAAACGAATGAGCTCCGTAGAGCTATTAGACACAATAATGTATCAGTGAGAAAGTAACAAAGGAGAAGAGAAATCAACTGTCAGCATGCTCCTCTGCATCTGGTGGAGGAGGAGGTGGTGCATCTGGTATCGCCTCCACTCTCAGTGCCCTAGCTCCCTCTGATGCTACCATGTACTGAGGATAGGTGGGCACTCTGTGCAGTAGGGACTACTGCATAGTAAGAAGAAACATAATATGAGGCCCGCGCAGTCTGATGAATCACCTCTGCCTGTAATCTCTGCATCTCTACGCACTGCTCTATACGCTACCTATCTACCTCTTGATGCCTCTCCTCTAATATGGCCTTCTCTATCTTCAGGTCCCGGACCTGGACTCTAAGCCGTCTGATAATCTTGGCCGAAGTAAGAGGAACTACAGGTTCTGCATCAGCTACTGGCATATCTGTTTCCTAAGCTGGCTGTGCTGGCTAATCTACCTATGAAGAAGTGCTAACCCTGTGTGCCTTACGGCGTCTAACCTCAGCACCCAAATCAAATGTGTCATCCACACCTGTATCACCTACAAACTGTTCACCTCCTAGAACATCATCTGTAGATCCTACTCCACCCAGTGTACCACTCTCACCTCTGCTTTGTCTCTATGTCCCGAAAGATGTACCTATTGTAGATGTAGAAGAACGTGGAGGTCTCGCATGTCCTGGTGCTCTCTGTGAGGGAGCCATGGCTCTCTGTCTTGGAGGAGTAGGGTGTACCACCTGTGGTCTCGATCCTGCTCTCATAGGAGCCCTTGTAACATCCATAGCCTCCTCCATGGAGGGTATCAGCTCTGTAGGATCAAAAAATCAGTGAGTCTGATGATCAGCAAGCCATGCCACATATGCATCTGTAACCCCTGCATCCACCACCTCTGGGTGATACTCCCAGTCTCTCCCAATGATATGACAGTACTCATCAGCACATACAGCATAACTAAGCTGTGGTGTCCATCCGAGCCCTATCTCATGCACAATGCGGGCATAAGCAGTATACTCCTGAGGGACATCCTAAATACATCCATACTGACGCCAGACTCTAGTGATCAAAAATCTCTCCAAGATGGTGGAGGTCTGTCCTATCAGTATCCTACTCTGGAAAAAGAATGAAAATTGTTCTCTTGCAGTAGGCCAGGCCTCTATCTGTAAATATGGCCTCCAGATCACGAAGGTCATATCATCTAAACACTGGCGGAAGTACTCGGTGTGTCCCATGCGAACTTGTGTGACATAGCCGGCATAAGCATAAATGACAGGGTCCTGTGGCTACCTCTACATCTGAAAAATTGGCCTCAAAACTGGGATATGCTCCCAAGCCCATATCTGTAGTACCAACACTCTTGAAACAAATGTCTTGCAGTCCTGATACACAACCTCGTGCATCTCAGAATACAAGTGAGCCAGCAGACACTGACCCCAAGCAAGCTCAGTGGGTGTAGCCATCAAAAGTTCTACCATAGGTGCCCATCCCATCAAAAAGCCATTTTGCTGATGGCCAGGCATAATCAACTCTCCAATCATCCCCACAATGATACACTCTAGACGATGTGTCTGCCCATATCTCTGCATGAGTGTCTCCCAGGATATAGACCCAGTCAGCTGGGTATCATCACCGAACAGTCATCTGAAAGCATGCAGACCAGTAGATCCTCCGCTCACATACTTAGGCCGACGAGGACTATGAAATGGAATACGAAGGATCCTATACATGTCCTCTGGTGTAACAGTGATCTCTCCGATAGGCAGGTGAAAGGTCTGTGTCTCAGAATGGTATCGCTCTATCAGCGCAGTCAGTAGGCCGCGATTTACCCTAATATCAGGTAAATGTATCAAGTGCTCAAAACCACATGTAGCAAGATGAACCCTCACAGGGTCTGGCAAGGCGATACACAATCTCTGGGTGGCCGAATAAGAATGGCAAACATGTACATCGGGATATGTGACCTAAATCATAAAGAAACAGGGTGTTTTATCAGAAATTCAGTTCAAAATTAGGCCAAAAGTATCAGAATGACACAGTTTTGGAAGTTTCAGAAGGTGGGGCAAAGTGTCCACAATCAGGCAGAAGGATCAGAAAAGTTAGATTTTTGACATAAGAATGAGTTTTTAAAACTCTATTTTTCAAACGACATTCCAGACTAGCATCAAATGTCGTACGACATTCCACAGTAGACCAAATGACAATCCATAGTCATAGGACACTTCACCCGGATTCATACGAGTTTCGAGGGACCCGATGAAATGTCGTACGACACAAGGGTCTCTCTCATACGACACTTGGGCATGGTTGAAATGACAATGTAAATTCAAATGAAATGTCGTACGAGTCTGGACTGGGACTTGTACGAGTTTCTACACATGAAAAATTCTAAAGCTAAAAACGTGTATGAAAATTTTTTTAAATGCTATTAATCATCAAAAACATGCATTTTCAGAGGGGAATAGAGGTCCACCTACCGAATGTCCATACTGTCGAGGTCTGTCATGTCTCCGGCTGTGCTCAAAACAGTGTGAACTCACAGGTACCTTCAATTCTCGCTAGTCTGCCATTTTTCTCGCTCAGAGGGCTCCACAGAATCTCTAAAGTCAAAAGGTTGAAATGAATTGAAAATGACCCTTCTAGCCTTTATATAGCTTTCGACCTAATTTTTAAAAGTGCTCCGTTTTCCATAAAAATTGCACCCCTGGCTAATTTCGACATTCTGAATCCATTTTTGGGATCAAAATTGAAATCTGAGATCATTTATTATGTCAAAATCGTGATTTAAAATTTTTGGGACCAGGACGGTCTACTACTTGCATAATCGACCTTCAAATCTTCACAGAAATCCAGTATTCAACTTAACTGATTAGCTTACATCAAACTATCAAAAATTCAACTTGGTCAACCATGGTCAACTCATGGTCAAACCTCATCAAACTTGGTCTTTTGGGACCTTCTAACGATGCAGAATGCGTTCTCGGACGTGTATAACCACTTCTCAAATCAATTAACATGCTTCTAAACTATCAACGCTAACTTTTCTTGTCAGATTTCAATTTTAATCCCAAAGGGGGCATGGTATTGCACATCATTCAAAGTTTGTAAATCAAATTCTATCGATCAAATCTATCAATATCTTTCATCAGTGATCAAGACAACAATCACGTCTAGTCGCTAATTCATCAAAAGTCCTCATTGCTTGGGGCAAATCTATCATCACTTGGGGCATATCAGATTCATCGATCCATATCAATCTGGTATTCTCCTAATCTTGTAAACTGTATCATTTTTTGCAACCATCAGATCATAGTGTTCTTTCCTTGGTTCTTCGGCAACTAAAGGATTCAGATGTGATACCTGCTAGTTCTGCTAAGACAATCGAGTCTAGAATGGGTCACTCACTTCTTATCAATCCTAAGGTTTGGAATCAGGTGTTTTGACACTTTTTCGCAATCATAGGTTCATTTGCTATTATAGTAAACATTATCTCTGGTCATTCAGGACCTCCTATCTCAATATCTTTCAATCGGTTTCTATCTTGAGATCGGTTTATCAATTTCAAATTAGTTTCATATCTCTATCAAACACAAACTATCTTTGAGCCACTGCGCTTCGCACAGTAATTCAAAGAGGGGCAAAATGTAATACCCCAAAAATGGGCTATATGAACATTAACCTCCTACATCGAAAAATCGAACAAAAGCGACATCGAAGTCCTAACCTAAGGCACATCTAAACATCATCGAATCATAATTGATTATCTTAAATTCTGCATCAGGGAATATTCCTAGTAATATTCCTAATTATCTTAATTATCTTTAATTTAATGATTATTTGGTGATAAATCACATTTATCCTAAAGTTTGATTAATTGAATATTTTCATATTTAATTAATTAAATTTAATATTTGCCACTTAATTATTTAATTAAATTTAATTTTATCTATTATTAATTATATTATTTAATTTTGACAATAAATCTAATATCATATGAATAATTGATTAAATTCTTATTTAATTAATTAAATCATGTTGTCATTATTTAATAATATAATTTTTAATAAAAGTTTGATAAAATAGTTAATTAACCCATAAATTAATTATTTATTTTCAAAAATCAGTTAAGTTGGAAATAAATCACTTTATTATTAAATTAATTCATAAATAAAACATGCACAATCATAAAAGCAGACAACTATCAATTATCAATTAAAGCTAAACTCTATTTTAAGTTAAAGCTTAGCTTTTGCATGTTTTTGTGACTTAATTATCTGTTATTATCAGATAACTCAAAAATCAAGCTGAGTTAATCTGAGTGATTTATGGCTTTTATCCATGCACCTCCAAAGCCTTGGATTTCTATAAAAACAAGGCTCAACTCTTCATAATTCATCTCATATTTTTGCACAATCACGCTGGAGAATTGGAATTGAAGAATCAAAGCTCTTGCGAATCGACATCTTTGTGAGATCAATCTTATTTTTACATTCATATTGCATATCATTGTTAGATTAGCATTGCATATCAATTTTCAATAACATTCATAGCATATCAATTTCATCTAGCATAGATTCATATCAAGTTTTCATTCCTTATTGCATAGAAAATATAAAAAAAATAGCTTAATTGCATTCATATTTCATATCTAGATCAATTACATTCAAATCCTTCGTTTAGGTGTCGTCTAGGTCATTGATCTCGATTACAATCTGAGAACATCAATCTCACACCTATTAGAAGGCGGTAAATCACTTGGTTATATTAGTTTTCAATTTTGCACGATTTGATTATAGCTAACCTCTAATGTTTTACTAAAGTGTTGTGTCTACAGATCAGGTACAATTTTCACACACACAGGTGCCAACATTCTTGAAATGCTTTTTCATATTCATTTTGAAAAAGAACCAGTAAAATATTATTTTATTGAGCACATTGTTCATTGCATGCAAGATCAATTACTAATGATTCAAAGAGGTTCACAGAAGACATTTAGATTCACAACCTACTTGTGCTATCTTCTCTTAGCAAAGCATCGTACAGTATTTCAGACAAACAAACTTTGCAGTTAGGGCCAAAATCCAATATATGAGTGGACACCTCAGATAAGGATGATTGATAACAGAAGGAACTACAATAATTTTATAGACTTCTTTTTGGCACCACTGTACCATAAAATGACAGGCACTCTGATGCCTAGAATGCATGTTACTTCTAGAAATTGCATTCAACTGGGAAGTCAATTACAATTGGCTGACTGGTACTTAATGGAAGCGTACATTGTGTTAAGGTTTTACAGTTCAGTGGTAGAACCCTACAAACTTCCAATACATGTAACAAAGAGGGTATTTGCATTGGAATATGTATGGAAGATGGAGAGCACAGATGTACTCTTTAATGGCCAGCAAAAGAAAATGATATCTCCTTCCTTGCCTTTCTCACTTGGAGGGTTCACATTTGACAGAAGAGGATTCAAAGTGGCACAAGCCTTTTTTTCAATTTTTCACTTTGATGTTGACAGTCACTGGTAGTATGATCCACTCAATATAATTGGAACAAAGCTTAGAGAGAATGGGAACTTTGCAAGCAAATGTCAACATGAAAGTATGCCATTGATTGAAAAATTTAAAAACATGGAGTCCTGGGATGAGGTCAAAAAAGAGATGGAGAAATATGCTGCTAAAAATAATATGTCAATATAGGAATTGTCATCACAAATAATGGCATTTCCCAAACAAAAAGGAAAAGTGCAGGCCATGAAATCATAAAATTTCTACTAGATAGCTACTCAACCATCTACAAAATCTATTCCAAAAGACCTAATGGATGAATGTATTGATGATAATTGGACTCGAACCAAAATTTATAATTTTTGGGAAATGAGGAAGAATCTTAGTGAGCCAAAGACCTCTGCAGATCTTTATGATGTGGAAGAGGATACAATGTTTAATGAATTATGGAATAAGGAGCATCTAGTTGAAGCATATCATGGTGATGATGATGACCAGGACCAAGATTCTATGAATCCCACATCCAATAAAGTATATTTAATTAGTAGAGGAGTTGATGCGTCCAAAAAACTTCAATATACTAAAGGGGAAAATATTGTAGAAAAAATGGGCTACCCAGGTTTTGGTGGTCTTGGTCCTAGTATACAAGGGGTTTGTGTTAGAAATAGGGAATACTAAGAGGGGGGGTGAATCAGTATTCTACAAACTTTATCTTTTTCCCAAATATGGATATAACAGATTATCTTTACACATGCATAACATAAGAAGCTAAAGAACATGCATAGCAATAAAACTAAAGAACTCATAACACATGATATGTTCTCGAGGAAACCCCAGCCAAGGGAAAACCCAAGTGGGGATGGTACCCACAAAGATCCACTAATCAAAAGTATCCTATTAAGGATATTGACCCTGTTAGGAGTCTATTACAAGTATATTGTGTATCAGTCTCAATTAAGGGACTATAGGCCTTGTTAGAAGCCTCAACGCTGTTAGGAGTTGTCAATACAAAATCTGATTACCAGATGAGCCCACTGCCCAAAAAAGTAATGTACAATGTATACTGATTACAAAAATGGATTAAGGCACATAACCTTATGCTTCTTGCATCAATATCTTTTTGTTGCTCTTACATTTACATCATTACAATATTACCACATCTTCTCTTTTCTTACAATTTACAATTACATATATACAAGTTATTAAGGCTAATAAATTTACATGGTCAGATTCCATATATCTTTTTCTAAGGGTTAACATCTAGGATTTCATCCCTTTATATTGTTAAGACATTATTTTGATAAACAAAATAATCCCTTAACTCTTTACCAATTCTATCTTCAAAATTGTCCCGTCGGCTTAATACTATCTTCGGTAAAACTATCATAGCTAATTCTGTACATGTCATACTAACTTTCACTCTGAGATGGCTCATCATTAGACATCATAGAATCTATGTTTAAGTGTGCAAGCACTGAACTTACTCCAGTCAACATCGCAAACAAAAACTGTGCCCGAGTACACTGGTGAAAGTGTTGTCTCACACTTAGAAAAATTTACAATGCGATCTACTATAATTGCTCTCTAACCTTTGCACTCTTCATGTGGATCATATGTTGTCATAATGACAACATCTATGTACTCAGCTCATCCAAATTGTCAACAATCTCCCCCTTTGTCATTGGTGGCAACATATGAGAAAATTGGCTTAAGTGTACAACTCAAAATCTCAAAATTATGGCCATAGTATAACATATACATATACTATCCTTATAACTCCTCAAAATATAATTTCTAATACAATACTCCCCCTAAGAGTATCAATCCATATCATATACAACAATTTTCTCCTCTATATCTCTCCCCCTTTGACAACAATGACAAAATAAAGTAGGGAGGGCTACAAAATTATGTCACAAAAAAAATTATACCTTAGTTCCTTATTGCAAAGCCGGTAGGCTTGCAACACAATCTAAAAAATCAACTTTCATTGCTTGTATCTCCTTCTCCCATGATTTCTTAATGGAATCTACCACATTGAGTAAAGTGCTCAGTCCATAAGCTACTATTTGACATGCTTAAAGGTTTTCAAAGTTAAACTTCTGAAAAGATGTCATTGCCAAAAGACATTCTTCCAACTATTCTTCAATTACACATAACTTCATAGAAGTGTGCTCTCTCAGAAGAGTAAATCTTCTCATTTTTCTGTTCCTTTCATCTTGCAAAACTCTAATTTCATCATAAAGCTTCCTAACTTTCTTCTCAATATCTAATACCTTCACATTGGGGCTAGAAAGAAGGTTACAATCATTCTCAATTTCTGCTTCTTTCAACTTCATCTTTTGATCTTCTTCTTTTGTTAAGGTCTCTGATTTTGTACACTATATGTACAAAGATTTTCCTATTCCCAAATGCTTCCTAAAGTCCTTGATACAGATATCAAGACTATTAATATAATTCCTAATATTCTGACTAATATTCAAAAGTATTTTAGCTTCATAAGATACTTGAGCTCTCACTTTTGCAATATCAGATAGATTAGTGAATTCATTATCAAAAGTGCTCATTACCTTCTTAGCTTTCTCCAAAGGGTCTACCTCTATAATTTGTGTAGTTACAATGCTTTGTAACTTCTCATTTAGTTCCTTCAAACTCCCTTCAAGATTCTTCACTTTCTTGTTCTTGCCAATAATCTTATTCAAAGAAGTGATCAGTTCCAACTGATCATCATCATCAACTTCTTTTCCTAAATCCTCAAATAAAGATCCAATTTCCATCTTCTTTCCAGTCTCAAGAGTAAGACTGATGTCTTCTTTAATAGGAATAGGTGCTTGAATCTCTGTTGCTTTGGGTTCTTCGACAGTGGTTTGTGTCTGCTCTGCTTCTGTATCTGGTTCTTCAAGAGCCAAATTGTCAACAATGTTTCCTAAATTCTTGAATACATTGTCATCAGTATCCAAGGTGACCTTTATACCTTCCACACTCATTGATTCATCTTCAATGCTAATAGCTAGAGGAGAGGGAATATCCTCTTATTCTGCTTCACTTGCTTGATCTGCTGCAATTGATGGTTCTCCAATAATTTATGCCATAACCTTGATTATTGCCTGCTCTATGTTAGAATTAACTTCTTCATATCTACCTCCCATAATTAGAATGGTTCTCCTTTTGGTTCTTAGATGGTTACTTAAGGCCTTCAATATTTTCTTTAGGTTGCATCATCTCTCACATCACAAAGCTTTCTTACTAGATTCTCTCTGATAGAAGTGTCTTCTTCTTGTGATCTCTTCTTTCTATTTACAAGTTTGTTATACAAGTCATCAGGTATCTGACCCTGAATAGTGTCAAACTTCTTATTTGCAAAAACCATGTGCTTTACAATTGCATTCTCCAAGTTAAGTCTATCTAAATAATCATAAAGACTGTAATACTTATTCATTCTGGTAAAGTCTCCATCTTCAATAATCTGCTCATTAAGCTTTTCCACTTTAGGTTTCCAAGATTTCTTCTTAACCAAAGTAGTGTCATCATCTTTAATTATTGCAACTTTCCTAGGAACTGGTGGCACCAAAAATTTCTACCTCTTACCAGGTCCAGTAGAAATTTCTTTCATTCTCTTGCTAGGAGTGGAGGAGGTAGACCTAGTAGGTATGCTTTTTACTTGTTCCATCTATGGTTCCTCTACTTTCACCTTGACTTGAGGTTCTTGCTGATGTAATGCAACTGGTGGGGTAGACAAAACTTCTTTCTGTTCACTCATTCTGATTGCTGCTACTATGTTCTTTGCTATCTCAAACTCATGTTGTGTCAATCTTGAATCTTTCAATATTTTATTTATAGTGTTGTCAACTCTCCTCTTAGACTACTTCTCCTCAATTATAGCTTTTGCATAGTTGAAATTCTCTTCAAAAGTTTCAAACCTTTTGCACTAAGTGTCCAACTTACACTTAAGTAACTTGCCAACATATTCTTTTGTTTCTATCTTAGATATCTCATAGCCAAGAGGGTCTATGAACTCAATTCTAGGCTCCACTGCTTCAATATAGGTAAAGTTGGTGTCAACCATAAAACATATATCATCTTTATATTTCTCCACAATAGACTATGGAATCCTTGATCTGCTGATTACCAATTTCTGAAATGTCTTCATCACTAACATAGCACTCTCATTCACTTTGTCAATAACATGTTTCATATATACTTTATTTATCCTTTCCATAGTAGATTGACCATGATTCCAATCATTTGCAATGGTGTACAGAAATCTTCTCAATAGGTGAAAAAATATGTATGTGATTAAGGATGAAAATCTAAATTGTGCATACTTAGTTTTCTTAATCTTCTCCAAGTTTTCAAACAATTGTATTCTCAAAATTTCACACATGTCAACTGGTACCTTTTCAATACACATTAAATAGGCTATGTGTACCATTCTAGCTGCCATGTCATCTTCTCTAGAATTTGCACAAAACTTAGTCGTTAGAAACTTGCATAAATATCTAACATCATGTTGATTGATCTTGCTAATCACAATTCCTCTGCCATTATAGGTTGATTCTATGTTTTCCATGACTATTTTCCTCATATTCTTTTCATTTAAAGGAATAGCACCAGTTTTAGATAGTCCAGTGACTTCATGAATCAAGTCAGTTGTAATGTCTATCACTCTATCCTCTAGCCAAAACTTTCCATTGTGAATTCTGCTCAAAATAATCTTAGTGCATTCTTCATTGTCAAATTCATACTACAATGCATACTTAACAATCTCATTGTCTTTCAAATGTTCATATCCTTGTTTCAATGTCATATCCTGATAGTAAATCTTCTGATATTCATTGGTAAAATCACTATCATTGATGGTTTCTAACTTGCATCCAAGATAACTTCTCACATTCTCCAAATGCGAAACTCTGTCTGGTACGGATGATAATGCTAAACTAGGGTTATCTTCTTCCAAGGGTTCTACTAGTTCCCTCTTCATTCTAGGTCTATTTTTGTCTCTAACATTATGAATTAAAGATACATCCATGATTGCTTCTAGTTCTTTATACCGATTGAAAGATCTGCCAAGTAAAATACCTCAAATTCGTGATTCTAGGGCTTGCATAGATTCAACACTCAAATCCTTCACCAAATCATTGCAAAATACTTCCAATCACTGCTCTTTTCTCTCCTAAACACTTCAAATCACTTTGATGATCAAATAACATTGATCATAACCTTTTATTACTTCAATCTCACTTAGGTCTGACATAGCATTCAATTCTTTTGCCACTTCTTTCCAAAAAGTTGTTTCTGTTAACTTGCAAAAACTTAAAACTTCGTGCGATCTTGCAAAACATAATATTTTCTTTTGTGCTCTTAACCATAGCATTAGTACATCATAAACTACCTTACATTAATTGCGCAAGACTTAATTCATCATAAATCTACTTCTACACTAATTCTAAGTTCCCAATCTACTGTAATTTTCATAAATCAAGTGCTTCCAGATAGGTCAGGTAAGGATTCATTCTTACCACTTGATAATTCACCTTTCTGATTACCTTCAATGTTGAATATGTCTCCTTGATCTATGCCTTTAACAAACTTCACTTCATCTGCATTACTACAACAACCTTTCTGTCTATTTCTTGCATCTTCATTTCTTCTTTCATGATTTCTAGGGTTAGGGTTAGGATTAAAAACTCCATTGTTCATTCTGCAAAATCTTACTGTATGTCCAATCTTGTTGCATATTTGACAAATAGTTCCATTGTTTCCATATCTTGGTCCTTGTTGATTGATTTGTGATTTGTAGTTTCTAGCAATGTGTCCAATCTTGTTGCATCTATAACATACTACTCCATTTCTTCTGTTCATATCTTCAGTAGGTCTCTTATCTGCATTGTTAGTATTCCTAAACATTCTACTATCATAATTATTTTCAATAACTTTAGGTTTTCTACATTCAATAGCTCTATGTCCAAAACCATGACAATTATAACAATAACCATTAAGAGGTTTAAATTGCTTACCTGTGCAATCTCTCTTCATATGACCAATAGTATTACAACCAAAACATCTACCTTTCAATTCTCTTTGCCTACCTTTGGGTGATTCTTCTTTCTTAGCTGGCTCTTCTCCTTTAGGTGATTCTTCTGATTTGTTGATCTCATCAGACTTCTTCCTCATCAGACTTCTTCTCATCTAGACTTTCATATATTTTCAGATCTAGTTCCTTGTTCTCAACATTTGTTCTGAATATGTTAAATCCAAGTCTAGTCTTATCATAGGATGGTTTCCCAAAAGATACTTGTTCATTGATCTTCTCACTATTAGAATATAGTCTTTCAAGTTGTTGTTTGGATTGAGTCAGTTCACCTTTCACAATCTTGTTGTATTTCTCAAGTTCAACATACTACAAATTGACTTTCTCAAGTTCGGATCTTACATTTTCAAGTTTAGATTTCAGTTCTTCATTTTCAATCTTCAACTTTTCATTCTCAAATCTCAAATTTTCTTCATTCTTGCTATTTCCATCTTTCAAACTTAATTTTAGTTTTCTATCTTCAGTTCATGCTTAATGATCAGATTTTCTTTTTCCAAATTGTCATCACAATCTTCAATAAAAATTTTGGATTCCTTTTCAGATTTCAGATCTTCCAACTTCTTTTTTAGTTTCTCAATGAGGTTCTTTGCATCATCATATTTCCCTTTCAAAGTGTCTCTTTCATTAATAATCATATCAATCTACTCAAGAGCTTCTTCAAGATTCTTTTGTAGTTGATCCATATCCATAGAGATCTTACTCAAGCTGCTAGGCTTTTCTCGAATGATTCTTTTCCGAGTAACTAGGCTCTGATACCAATTGTTAGAAATAGGGAATACTAAGAGGGGGAGGGGGTGAATCAATATTCTACAAACTTTATCTTTTGACCAAATATGGATATAACAGATTATCTTTACACATGCATAACATAAGAAGCTAAAGAACATGCATAGCAATAAAACTAAAGAACTCATAACATATGATATGTTCTCGAGGAAATCCTGGCCAAGGGAAAACCCTGATGGGGATGGTACCCACAAAGATCCACTAATCAAAAGTATCCTATTAAGGATATTGACCCTATTATGAGTCTATTACAAGCATATAGTGTATCAGTCTTGATTAAAGGACTATAGGCCTTTTCAGAAGCCTCAACCCTGTTAGGAGTTTTCAATACAAAATTTGATTACCAGATGAGCCCACTGCCCAAACAAGTAATGTACAATGTATAATGATTACAAAAATGGATTAAGGTACATAACCTTATGCTGCTTGCATCAATATCTTTTCGCTACTCTTACATTTACTTCATTACAATATTACCACATTTTCTCTTTTCTTACAATTTACAATTACATATATACAATTTATTAAGGCTAATAACTTTACATGGTCGGCTTCCATATATATTTTTCTAAGGGTTAACATCTAGGATGTCATCCCTTTATATTGGCAAGACATTATTTTGATAAAAAAAATAATCCCTTAACTCTTTACCAATTCTATCTTCAAAACTATCCTGTTGGCTTAATATTATCTTCGATAAAATTATCATAACTAATTCCGTACATGTTGTACTAACTTGCACTCTGAGATGGGTCATCATTAGACATCATAGAATCTATGTTCAAGTGTGCAAGCACTGAAATTTCTCCAGTTAATGGCACAAACAAAAACTGTGTCTGGGTACATTGGTGAAAGTGTTGTCTCACACTTAGACAAATTTGCAATGCGCTCTGCTATACTTGCTCTCTGACCTTTGTGCTCTTCATGTGGATCATATGTTTCCATAATGACAACATCTATGTACTCAACTTTGCCAAATTGCCAATAGTTTGGTGTGCACCTGACCCAACAGCTCCACCAAAACATGGTGAGAAACTAGGCCTTGGGCTTGGAGTTCAATCAACAAATTCATCAACTCAGTCAATTCCATTTGTTCCAAGCACTCAGATTCAATCTGAATCAATTGCCACTCTCACAGTTGTGGATATCATGGGTACAACTACAACTAGTGGTTCGAAAAGGACATTACAGATAGACATGAAAACAATTGTTCCCAGAGATCAAGGCAGTGTAAAGAAGCAAAAGGTTTTGAAAAGTATTGGTATAACAATGCCAATGGTGACTGTGAGTCCAACAATTTCCCAACCTTCAGGCTCAAAACAATCCAAAAACTCCACTTGTAGTGGGTCGGGGTGTTGATAATCCTCATGGTGTAATTAACAGCACCAAATGCAACAAAGCTGGAAGCTCCTACATCAGTGCAAGTGCTATTTCACCATTCAAACATTCAATTATGTCACAAAACCTTGATTTTCGTTACAATGATTTTGTAATTAACTATGAACAATCAAAAAATAGGAATAGATAACATAGTAAGACAATGAAGATTGAAGTAGTTGATGTAGCTCGTGATGCAGAACCTGCATCCAATAGGTTATTTCCCACATATGACCCAAATAAAAATATGATGGAATTCATGGTTGTTATGCCCCATTTCCACAATTTATCAAATCTCTGAATCAATATTTTCAAATATCAATAATATCAATTATATCAATTTCCTTGATCAAATCATAATCAATTCAATATTTCCTAAGGTTTGAGCCTTATTTAATTTAAAAGAGATAAAAATAAAAATCTTATTTAATTAAATAATAAAATCACCTTATCCTAAGTCTTTATTTAATTAAAAAAAATTTCTTCCTTTTTTATTTAAATAAAAAATCTCCACTTTTCTTCTTATCCTATGTTGCACAAATAAAGCATTCTTATTTTATAAAAAGAGAAAAAGTACTTTTTGTCTCATATGGACACTAAAGTCAACTCCTATTTTTCTATTGGAGGATATTTGTGCACAAGGATCAAGTTTCTATTTTTCTCCATCATTGATTAAGTCTTTTGCCTCTTAATCTCGATCGTCCATTGATTCTCATTCTCTATAAAAGAAGAGCTCTCTTCCTCATTTTCACATCTTAGATTTTTATGCTAATATTATGCTACAAGTTTTCTAGTTCATTTGGAGCTCTTTGAAGACATTGTTGTTTTATTTCATTTAGCCTATTTTTTTACATCATAGTTGCATGATAATGGCATTTTTAGTATATATTTCTTTTATGTAATAGATTAATCTCACATAGCTTAATAGGAGGATTTGTAACACTTGTATTTTCCTTTCATAGCATAGCTTGCATCTTTCATTCTCATAGATTAGTTTGCATTGCATTGCATCCATATTGATTTCATTGGAGATATTGACATTGTTTCCCTTGTCTTTGATTTGAAATCTCTCATTGTGTGGTTGACTAGCACGGCCATGAGTTTATAGCTCTAGCTGAAAGCAATTTTACAAATCTTGCAACTCCATGCATAAAGAGCTATGGATCGATTTGTGAAGGCTCATTCTTGAGTTTTCTTGCATGTAAGAATTCATAGAAGTGTGACAACATTTTAGCACACATTTTTGGTGCCCACCATGGGGCAACTCACCTCTTGCATGCTAGTTTTGATTATTTTTGGAGCTAACCCTTGTGCAGATTTGTTTGGAGATGAAAAACCCTAGATTTGAAAGATTTGATCATATCTCCCAAACGGCTTGGTGTTTTAGTCTAAAATTTTTTTTACAAGTTGGCGACGTATCAGAAAAGCTCCAAAAAAAAATTTAGAATTTTCAGAGGTAATATCTATTTTTTATGATTTTTTATTTTTTTTCATAAAAAATCAATTTTTGACACAAATCAGTGTATTTTTTAGAAATGTTTACATTTTTGGAAAGATCTTGAAATTATATAGGGGGTCCATTCATTGTGCTTTTAATTTAAAGGTCATATCATAGCTCATTTGGTCAATTTATAAAAACTGGTTTGTTTTGATAAAATGGGTCTCTAGGGCACAAATAAAGAGATTTTTCTGAAATTTTTATATTTTTGGAAAGCTCTTTATTTTTGATAGAGGTATTTTTTCTGCATTTTGAGTTAGGGTCTGAATTCATGTGGTATAAGTCCAATCTTGTTGACAAGGTCAGAAATCAAAATTAAAAAAAGGATATTTGATGATTAGCATGCACTTATTTTTCACATGGTTCAATGCATGATGTGAGTTGTCATTTGGATTATTTGCTAGCTATTATTGCTCCTAAAAATTGATTTTTAGATCTAACCCTAGGGTTTGCATAAGTTGGATATACATTGCATATTTTTTTTGTTTATTTTCTTGTCTTGTTCATTTGAAGGTGCTCTTGCTTTCATGAAAAATGCTTAAAACAAAGCATTGGACTTGAGGTACTTTGTTCCATCTCTACAACATTTAGATTTTGAGATTAAAATTAAACCTCTCATGTGTTTGGCTTGAGTGTTTATATGCTTTCATAAAACACATTTCAATTGATGCTCTTAATGGGAAATGAATGAACATAGATTTTCTTTCATACAAGTTTGTGTAAGTGAATGCTCGTGTTTAAACCTTAAGTAATTCTTGGTTCTAATATCAAATATCTCATTGAGTGATTGAGGGCATGGATTCATTCCTTGTTTACATAGTGAGTTAAATGCACCACTTTTTGGACTCACTCTATGTTTACTTGGAAAGTTAAATATTCTATTATTCAACCCTTTTTCATTTGTGAGTAGTATTGATAAGCAACTTTAGATTACTTTTGATTGAGCTTGTTAGCTAAATTGGGTGCTGGACTTGCTTATTTCTAATTTCCCCTCATTATTTTCCCTTTGGGTGCAAGGTTAGCATTCATACATAGGGGAGGGGTCTACTTGAAAAGAGCGTTAAGTGTTCCACAAAGTTTCCTCCTTTTTATGCTTTCTTGATCTCATTAGTTCTCTAAGATGTGGACTCACTTTGAGTTTGCGTGAGGAGTTAAATGTTTCACTTTTGGACTCACTTTGAGTTTGTGTGTGGAGTTAAATGTTCCACTTTTGGACTCACTTTGAGTTTGTGTGAGGAGTTAAATGTTCCACTTTTGGACTCACTTTGAGTTTGTGTGAAGAGTTAAATGTTCCACCTTGTGGACTCACTTCACACACTTGAAGAGTTAAATGTTCCACTTTTGGACTCACTTCACATTCACTTGAAGAGTTAAATGTTCCATTTTTGGACTTGCTTCACATTCACTTGAAGAGTTAAATGTTCCACTTTTGGACTCACTTCACATTTACTTGAAGAGTTAAGTGTTCCACCTTTAGTGCTTTAAATACTTTTGATAGTGAATTAATTAATTTTATTTTTTAGACACCTCTCTTGGGAATTGAGTTTGATATCACTCTTGGCTAAGCCTCAAAAAAATTTATACCTTTGAAAAGTGAAGGAGGAGATTTGGGTTACCGTCTCCCCTCAGCTATGTGATTTTGGATTCTTCTCATCTACGGATTTGGGCCTCACGTACCTTGCGTATATCGAGAACTCCTCTTAGAAAGCCATGCGTATCTTTGTAGATAGCTTGTTAAGGTGTTGTTGTGTTCTATGTGCATGCTAAAATATTTTCAAGAACATACACAAGTAGAACTTTTAAGGAGTACAAATACTAAGTCACTATCTCTGTTCATGCACAAGGTTGCTTTGTCCCTTGCCCATTGCTTGAAGACTATTTTCTTGAACTCCCTGGTTTCTGCTCTATGTGCTTGATCATCATTGCAAAATCTTTTGAAAGATCTAATTGGAATATTGAAACTAAGTTATGTCCTACTATAGTGAGTTCTCCTTAGAAGCTTGGTCTTCCTTAGTTAGTCCAGGTCAGATCTTAGGTGTTGTCATGTTGCTCAACATCTCAATGAACGTTATGGTATCAATTGCATAAGATGAATCTTAGTCTTCTTCTTTCTTCTCCATTTCTCATGTTCTTCTAAAGTCTTCTATTCTCGTGGGAAATTCTTCTTCCTCTTCTTCTTGATTCTTTTCCTCTTATTATCTAGTCTATTTTATTCTATTTTATCTCTTTTGTTGCTCCTATGCTTGATTCTTCTTCTTCTAGAACCATGAATCTCAAATATTTAGTTTTGGAACCTTTATTAAGAATAGATGATCTTGAGCTCATTGACATATTTGAAAAGTGTTGTTCCTCCAAAATTCTCATGAGTGATGAATTTAAGATAAAAATAAAAGAAAAATTGATTAAATCAAATGCCTTTGCTAGAATCATACTCATGATCTCATCCAAATATTTGTCATCTTCTAAATCTTATCACGATTCTTCTAAACACTATTCACATTCTTCATCTTTCAAATCTTATTATGACTCTTCTAAACATTATTCAAATTTTTCATTATCCAAGTCTTCTTCTTCCATGAAGTCTTTATATTCCTCTTCTTCACGATCTCATTCTTCTTCTACTTCTTCAAAGAATCTTCCTTCTCTTCACAAGACATACCATAATGAGCAACGTGATAGTCCTTACGATACCTCTTCCATGAAGAGTGATGCACCCACCTATGATGACTATGATGATGGACAATGTAGTGATATCTATGACACTTCTATTCATAAGAGTCCTCCTAGTTGTGTCCTTGTGCTTACTGGAAATGGGTCCTCATATTGGAAAGATCGTGATGGTGATCCATATGATTCATATTTTGAAAGAAACTTTGATGAGTTTTGTGAACAATACCTTGATTATAATCTAGCTACTACTGTTGAGGAATATAAAATGCACCGTGCTGATTTGAAACGTAAATATTATAAGAATCCTTCCTCTAAGAAAATTCATGCTGAAAATAAAGATGACACTCTCAAGAAAAATCATGTTAATGTTGAACCTTTATCTTGTGATGGTTCCCTTCCATCCTCTACTTCCTCTAATACCCATACATTTTGTAAAGCTTACAAGTCTTCTGAATCTATCACAAATCCCTCATCCAACAAAGATCCTAAGGATTTTCATGTGGTTCCCTATAGTTATCCTCAAGGGCTACCTCTTAAAGAAACTCAAGCTAACCTTCACTTGCTTGCAAATACTTTCAATGATGCTACACCTGAAGAGCCTAAGTCTTCATGCACTATAATGCCTACTTCAGCTAGTCCTTCACTATCTTTTCCAAAGTCTTCCATACAACTCCAACCTACTTCCTTGTCCTTAGAAGTGGCTTCATGTCAAGAGGACTTTAAAAATGATACAGAAAAGAACATAAAGAAAGCTCAAGATCAAGAACCCTCCATGTCATCCAATTCTTTTCATGATATCTCTTATCCATTTTATGGTTCTTTCAATCCTTTACGCCCTTCCTCATTTATTCCACCATGTCTTAATTCTTCCTCTAAGCAAGATCAAGTTACTACTTACACCGTTGAGCTTATTGATAATCAAAATAGCCTTACCACACTTATGTTCTCCAAAGATGAGACTTCCATTAAGGTTATTGAAAATGATGTTGTTACTTCCAATGATTAGCCTTTTGAAAATCAAGAGAAAAATTCTACGCTTATGCTATCCAAAGATCCTTGTCAAGATCAAAGTCTTCCATCTTCTTGTTCTACCACTCCATGTTCACTTCCGCTTTCTACTCTTCCTAAGTCTTCGCAAGCTTTGAATGATCCTATCAAAAAAACTGCTCCTATTCAAAATGTCCAGGATCCTATTGAAAATTCTAATGCTCACTCTAAAGATGCTGATATCCTTGGTTTGTATATAGATGCTAATGAACTTATTGATTATCCTTTTGCATCTTCCACTTCCATCCTTGAACCTCTTCCACTGCTACTAAGGGCTTCATGTCTTCCTTCCATCTCGGGCCCTTATGTCCCTTCACTTTCCCCTCTTAATTCTCCTAATTCATCATCTATTTTGAGTCCTTACATCCCTCCATCTCCTATCTTCCCTCAAGATCAACATAGATGCACACCCTTGAATCTTTTTCATCCATCCACCCATCTAAACCAATCATATTGCCTTTCTTCTTCCACAAGTCCCAAGTCTTTTGAAAGTAACTTGAATGTTCAATACAAGAAAAAGAAGCAATACAAGAATCCATCAAAAAAAGAAGATCACCATGTCTCCTCTAATCGACATGGGGGCATAAAGTCAAAAGAGATATCTAAGAAGAAAACTACAAGACAAGTATGGGTTCCAAAATTCATCATTGAAGATATTCTCTCTAAATCATCAAAAAGAAATGAAAAACCTAAGGCTATATGGATTCCAAAATCTCTCTTGAAAGAGTATGATGTTGAACAAAAAGTGAAGTTGACATTCAAGCTTCCAAAGGCTTCTATTTCATCTCTTTCCAAAATCATCCTTCCATTCCATGTGCTTGAACCGCAACCTCTGCTAAACATTCACCATATTCCTTCACATGTTCCTTCATTCACATTTCCTCCATCCTCTCACCACCTTCAAGGTGTGTGTTGACGTTGATCTTGCCTTCTTTTCCATCTACTCTTTCACAATCGTTTCATTCATTATCGTTCTACTTTCTATCATTTTTCCTCATTTGCCTATTCTCCCTATCTTCCAACCTCACTCGCTTTGCATAAAAACCTTATCCTCCATTTTTCTCTTCCATCTTGATTTCCCTATCAGCATCTTTGAGCATATCATTTTAAATCCTTGGCATATTGTGGTTTATCCTTTCAAGGAGCATTATCTAAAAATCTTGCTTTCTTCCAAAAAAATAGAAAAATGAAAAAATGAAAAAAATTGAAAATGTGCCTTGGTGGAAACCTGGAAACAGGCACCTTGGTAGCAAAAGTAAAGAGAAATAAATTTATCCTATGGTGAAAACCACTCTCTTGTGGTGCCTTGGATAAGTACCATGATGAAAACCTAGCAATCAGGCATCATGCGTAGTTCTTCTACATGTTTCATCCATTTCATCTTCGCTCTTTGATCTTGGCAATGTTGACCTATACATAAACATTTGGCTATCTTGTGAGCTATCTTATGGTGATCTTGCTTTCATTCCATTCATATTTAACCTTTGTATTTTCCTTCATTCATTCTAGCCTTTCGCTATCCTTTTCCCCTTTAGTCTTGATCTAATTTAAAAAAAAAGTAAACATGATGCTATGAAGCCTCTTGACATGTCTACTCCTTTGGACTACATCCTTCCTTCTTTTGCAGTGCGCTTTTGTGACTTATCATATGCTAGCCTTTCATTGCTTGTCCAAATGTGCTTTTCATGACATTTTTTCCCTAGCTTGGGTACTTTTGAAGAGTTTGACCTTGAAGATTTCTTCCCTCTGTTCGCTTTCATTCTCCTTTCCTCTATCTCATTCACTAGCTTGTTCATCCATCTTGTCCCTCACCTTGCTAGACATTGGGACTACATGATGTGATCTTGTTTGGGAGTTTGATGCTCGTTCTATCTGGGGGCATCCTTTGTATATATTTTATGATCCTGAAAAAATACCAAAAAAATTCATATATGATGCTGAAAAAATTCTAAAAGCATATATAGTCCTGAAAAAATATTAAAAAAATCACACAAATCAAAAAATTAAAAAAAATAGAAAAAGTGCCTTAGTGAAAACTTGGAAACAAGCGCCTTGGTAGCAAAAATATAAAAAAATAAAAAATAAAAAAATGAAAAAAGATTCCAAGTGGTGAAAACTTGGAAACATGCGCTACTTGAGGCCTTTGCACTCCTATTTGTTAGCATCCATCCTCGACACTAAACCATTCTCCATCATGCCTTGACCTTATTTGACTTGGTCTAGAATTGGTCTTTGTCTTTGTCTAGGGGGCATACCTGTTAGCATAGGTCCTTTAGGTGTGTTTGTCTCTTGGGGTATTTCACAACAGGTATTTTTCAACACCACCCCAGACAGTGTTTTTCAACACTACCCTTGCGTCGAGTGTTTCTTAACACTTATTAGATGTCTTACCCAATAGTCTAAGTTTGATGCGATATTTCTCATTTGCAGATGCGATGATCAGAATTTGACTCTATGACCAACACACACACACTTAAACAATCAACTTTCTTGAAATATGTTGACTTTATTTTTCTTTGTGTGCTGTCTATGAGGATTTTTTTGATGAGTGGTCTCTCCCTGAGAAGTTTTCGATGATGCATAGCTAGAAGACCGAGGGTATGAGAAAATATTTTCTTTCTTTATCTGCTTGTGGGTATATTTTGTTGGTCCTAATTGTCATGAGCATTTATGCTAGTCTTACTTGACACTATGGATTGACAAGATATTATCCTTGACTGTTTTGCAAGTGCATGCTTCTAGTTATCCTGACTTTCATGTGTCTTAATACAAGCATAATCTCGCCATATCAAACTTAGGTAATCTCACTGCATTAGTCATCTTGACCTCCATGTCTTTGATGCGTAGGTGGGATTTCCACATTTCTATCTGATAAAGATCATATTCATATCCACATAGTTATGCTAGTGTGCATTGTATGATCTTACGATGCTACCAATAATGCTTGATGATGATAATTAGATGTCTATAGGCGTTGTGACCTTGCAAGTCAACCACTTTCATAGTAGCTTGCATTCTTAGGCTCATCATAGTTTAGTTTTTGCATCTTGCATATGGAGAGAGCTCTCCTTTTTATCATCTCCGGACTAGTTGGTCAACTGTGCTTATTTTCTGATTCTTCTTCATCATATGTTTCATTTCTGATCTTTCATGTCACATCATTTTCTATCCATTTTCAGACTCAAAATAAAAATTCGAGTCGTGTTTCCAAGTTTTTTCATTCTTCTACACAATTGACTAGCCTTTTGAGGCATAATTCTTTGATCTTTGATGGAATTTCTTCCTTTCCATGTCTTCCAAACTTCTAGTATTTCATTCACCCCTTTCGCTTCCTCTCTCTAAGGTTTGACTTAATTTTTATCTTATATCTTTCACAGTCAAACTTAGTCAACCTAGGGCATGTCTTCACTATTTGATGGTTATCCTATCATGCTCCATCCTTCGATTATGATTTATTGTGACTTGATTTGTTGTTCTCCTCTATCTGATTTCGATTTCAATTTCGAGGGGGCAGTACCTATCAGCTTTAATCTTTGATTCAGCTCAGCTTGAGATTCTTATTTTTAGACTTGATTATCACCTAGCAGCGATGGTGGTGATTTTGTCTTTCAATTTTTATCTCCCATTTTTCAGACTTGATTATTGCCTAGCAGTGATGGTGATAGTTTTGTCTAAGGCTTGATTTTCACCTAGTAGTGATGGTGTTGGTCTTGTCTTTTGCTTATCTTTGTCCCAATGTGTTCCCAAAATGAACACACATCTAGGTTATTTTGTGATCCCAAATCGATCTCACATTTCAATTCTTCTTTGACTGCATGTGTTCCCGAAATGATCACACATTAGTCAAAGAAGGGCAAATGTATACACCCTAAAATGGTCACCTAGACTTTGGGCCCCATTACTGCAATTTATCAAATTCCTGAATCAATATTTTCAAATATCAATAATATCAATTATATCAATTTCTTTGATCAAATCGTAATCAATTCAATATTTCCTAAGGTTTGAGCCTTATTTAATTTAAAAGAGATAAAAATAAAAATCTTATTTAATTAAGAGAACATACTTATTTTTAATTAATTAAAAATCTCTTTTAATTAAATAATAAAATCACTTTATCCTAAGTCTTTATTTAATTAAAAGGAATTTCCTCCCCTTTTATTTAAATAAAAAATCCCCACTTTTCTTCTTATCCTATGTTGCACAAATAAAGCATTCTTATTTTATAAAAAGAGAAAAAGTATTTTTTGTCTCATATGGACACTAAAGTCAACTCCTATTTTCTTATTGGAGGATATTTGTGCACAAGGATCAAGCTTCTATTTTTCTCCATCGTTGATTAAGTTTTGCCTCTTAATCTCGATCGTCCATTGATTCTCATTCTCTATAAAAGAAGAGCTCTCTTCCTCATTTTCACATCTTAGATTTTTATGCTAATATTATGCTACAGGTTTTCTAGGTCATTTGGAGCTCTTTGAAGACATTATTGCATTCAAACTTTGAAGACATTGTTGTTGCATTTCATTTAGCTTATTTTTTTACATCATAGTTGCATGATAATGACATTTTTAGTATATATTTCCTTTATGCAATAGATTAATCTCACATAGCTTAATAGGAGGATTTGTAACACTTGTATTTTCTTTTCATAGCATAGCTTGCATCTTTCATTCTCATAGATTAGTTTGCATTGCATTGCATCCATATTGATTTCATTGGAGATATTAACATTGTTGCCCTTGTCTTTGATTTGGAATCTCGCATTGTGTGGTTGACTAGCAACGTCATGAGTTTATAGCTCTAGCTAAGAGCAATTTTAGAAATCTTGCAACTCCATGCATAGAGAGCTATGGATCGATTTGTGAGGGCTCATTGTTGAGTTTTCTTGCATGTAAGGATTCATAGAAGTGTGACAACATTTTAGCACACAATCTTCATGCAGCTTTATTTTTTTAATGCTCTCTAATCTATATTTAAAATGTCTTAACTCATGTGCGTATCTATTTTGCGTTCAATTTTATAGATAGATAAGAGAAAATCTACAAAAATTGCGACATGGGTTTTGTGCAGAACCCTTCAATTTATCTTACTCGCAAGCCTATTTCAAAGAAACTCAAGGTTCCTTACAAGTTTTTTATGTAGATTTTCCATAGAAAAATTTAATTTTTTTTCTAGATTGGGAAAATGCCAACATATAACTTTTCTTTCAGCTAAGCACAAAAAAATGTTTGCATATACGTTCTTTTTTCAATCTTACATTTCTTCTTTTCAATCTTAAGTTTTTATCATTTCATTATCATTATTTCTGGATTTTTGTCATCTCTGTCTCAGTATCTTTGCCTACGTAAAGGTAGTTTTTTAGTGCATGGTCTATTGTTATTTTATGTATTATGCCTTTTTTTCCTTTGGCACAGAAGATAATAATTCTCCCGCTATGTTCTTTGCTAAGACAATAAAAACCTCTGCTCTCAAATCATTTCTTCTGGTTTAGAGATGTATAGAAGCTGCCATATTTCTTTATTTGTCAATATTCTTTAGCATCAAGCTGCAACCCCAACTTATCATTCTCTTTCTTCTACCTGCGTTTTTTTATTATCACTTCATTTTTGCATTTTTTTTTCTGTCTTTTTTATTTAGAATAGATTTATTGGCTATTTTTTATCTTGTTTATTCGATATTTCTTCCTTAACTTTAACACAACCCCTTGTATCTATTGTTTCATTTCCTTTGTATTTGTTGTTTCACTACTTATGTGTTTGGTTATTTTTTACTTATTATTTGTTGGTATCAGTCTGCAAGTCCCTCCCAATGTAAGCACTCTGTCTCTGTCCATAATGTCCCCTATCTGAAGATAAATAATCAACAGTCTTTGCACCATACCCACTACTACTAGCATATTGTTCATCTTTTTGACTGTATCCATGTGGTGACAAGTAGTCATTCTCATTAGCTTTAACATTCCTCTGATCCATGTGATCATATTTATTTGAGGCTTCTGCTCAAAATCGGTTCCCATCCCTTGGATTTTCTTTAACACTTAGCGCTAGAATGAGGAGAATGCTTGGTAGAGGCTACGAATTTGGCTCTACATCAGCCCAGACATATTCTTGAAAGTCTCTGCGGTTTAAATCCTTTGACTCCATCTTTTTTCATTCCTTTATTCCCATCTTCTTTTATTTCTGCCATATTTCTTGGCATTTTCCTTAGTCAATCTACCACGTTGGAGAATGATTTTTTATCTACATTTTTTTAACATATCTTTGGCTACTTATCCACTTTGTGTGTACCTTTTTGCCCCACATTCTCTTCAATCTCTGCCACGTTGGAAGTGGGGAGGTTTTGTTATTTTTTTTTCAGCTGTGCTTTGGTATGTTTAAGTGGTCAATCTAGCAGCGTTTCGGCTGCTCCCTCTAGGCTGTCTTTTTATTAAGTTGGCAGAGTTCTTTGTCTTATCTGTTGGTTTGTAACATTTTTTTGGCAGGTTTCTCTTCTGTAATGGTTCTTTTGTAGGTTTTCCTCTGTTGTGTTTTCTGCCACGATATGTAATCAACATTTCTAACACGACATTTCTCCTAACATTTATGCCTTCTGCTCCACTTAGTCAAAATAATCATTACCTTCTATTTTGTTTAAAAACAAAATGTTACATAAGAAAACGTTAATTAATCCACATCATTAAATTTTTTTAACTTACGGAAGGTTTCCTTGGTAAACTTTCAATAAGCTTTGCAATGCAAGCTTGTGCCTTTTTTTAAATGAAAAAGTTGAAGTTAAATTTGACTTCATAAAGTTTTTAAAAAAAATCTCTTCTTAGAATAAGAATATATTCTTAAAAATAAAGAACTACTTTAGTTCTTACGTATTATTTTAAAGTTTTTTTATATATAATTATTTTTTAAATTTCTATTAAAAGTTTTTTTTGTTTTATATGTAAAACTCTTATAATATGTTTTTAATTTAGTTTTTAAAAAAATTAAAAAATTGAATTTTGACTTATTGAATTTAGAATTTTTAATTATTATTTTAATTTGTTTAAAATTTTTAATTTAGTTTTTAAATTAACATGTTGATTAAGTTTTATATAAATAAGTTTTTTTTAAATTTATCTCTAAAGATTTTTTTGCTCAATTCAAATCAAAGTTTATAATTTTATCATTTGGTATCCTATTACTGTATTTTATCTTTATCTTCACTCTGAGGATATTTACTTATGTTATTTAGATGATTTGTTCGCTATTCATTCTAATTTATCATTTTTCAAGGTTTTCAAGTTTATCAAGTTTATATTTCATTCTCTAAATAATCGATTGAAGTTACTTTATCTCTTTATTTTAGGGAATATATTCCTTTCTTTTAAAGATTCCATCCTTTATTTTATTCCTAGAATAGGATTCATGAGTATAAATTATACAAAAGAAACTTTACAATTTTAGTATTAGTTTGAAAATGAAATTGAATTTTATTATTAATTATATTATGAGAATTATTTTTATTTGAAAATTTGAATTCTTTTATTTGAAAATTTAAATGTTATATTAGAGAATAATTGGTCTATTTTTTTTTATAAGAATAATTATTAATATTTATTGAGTTTTAAGTAGATCTAAATCCTTTTTTAGAAATGTTGTTTTTTTCACAAGCTCGTTCTCATCCTTTATTTCTTGTAGATTCTCTTACACTTGATAGTAAGTGACTTGCCTCTCTAATTAGATAATGTTAGCTTAATTTCTTTTATTGGGAAGTGTTTTGAAGATTTAACCCATAAATTTGATTATATGAGTATTATGAAAATTTTAGGTAGCTCTTTGGTATAAGTTCAATATAGTTTTTTATCATAGATTTGTCTTATAATTTTGTGAGTGTATTTCAATGTCATTAAAACCCTATATAAGTTATAAATAAATAGTGTTTATTGATTCAAAACTCAATATGATTTCATGCACATGTAAAACATATTTTGTGATGTTGATGCTATGAGTTGCAATTATATGCATTATGTTGGCCCCGTGTCACCCGAGGTCATATGTATCCTTTAACAATGGTGTATCAAACCTTTTTTTTAAGCTTCTCACTTACTCCTTGTTTAACATTTTGTTAAACTGACTCACTCATTATATTGATTTTGCACTTTCAACTGGCATGCACTTTAAATTGATTCACACTTTAAATTGACTTCACTATTGCTAATTGATTGCTCAATCATTGCCTTGTTCAAATCTCTCTAACCTCTTTCTTCTTTTTTCTTTTTTTTTTGGATACATGATTTCGTTCTTTCAAATATTTCTATAGTGGGCCCATCCTTTCAATTTTTTACAGTTGTGTTCACCTTCCATGGAGATTTTAACTAATATCAAATAATTTATGCTTAGTGCTCTTTCAAATATTTCTTATTTATCTCAAATTATTTGGGTTTATGAGTTATCTAACACTATTGCCTTCATTATTCAGTGATTTGATTCAATTTTATTATGTTCTATTGATCTATCTACACATGGTTGCAATTTTATGCTTTTATAGCATCTCTTTATGCTCATGGTAGGAGTTTATGGTTTTATACAGTTTCCTCGCGTGAAAAACTACTGCAGAGTTTGAAGTCTTTTGCCAAAATTTGTCAAATTTGCATGAAATCAGCCAAGTATAGCATCATAGAGGCATGTCCAGGATAGATGTCTTGTTGCATTTACTATTGTTGTGTTAAAAAATCATCATATCAAGATACTGATCCAATGTTGTCGCTTGCTTTGTAGGTTGACTTTCCCGATGTTTCCTTTAGGACACACCATCCTCTGATCACCACATTGGTGCAGAGACTGACAAATGTAGAGAGTGCTCATATTGATGGACTCGGCCTAGGATACTTGCGTGATCTACCTGACATTCAAGTAAATCATGGTCTTCTTGGTGCACTGGTAGAGTGTTTCCATTCGAAGATGAACACTTTTCATTTTTTGATGGGGGAGATGACCATGACTCCCGAGGATATATACAGGATCTTGCAGATACCAGTCCATGGTGCTCGAGTGGAGTACAAGACATAGTCATGGCAGGGGATAGTAGCCTTGAGGATGATCTTCAGGGATGATTTAGTGATGGGTCGAGCCATCTCTTGGGATGATTTGGCACGTAGATATGGCAGTGCTCACCTATTAGCTATTGTACTTGCGATGTTCTTGAGCTGCTACCTTGTTCCAGATCGGGGTCAGCATGGTCTAGAGTGTGGCTGGGGCATGATGCTATGGAGGATGTTGGAGAGACCAGCAGTCAGGTTTGGATGGGGCAAGTGCATGCTATCCCACATGTATCATGAGATGCATGAGGTAGTATATCGCAGCGCGAGGATGATGGCGGAAGGAGTCTTTGTCTTGCAGATCTGGGCCTGGGAGCATCTCCCCATTTGTAGGCCTATTTATCATGACACATGGTAGCATCTTGAGTCATATATTTATAGGTATGCAAGTTAGATGACCCAGCCCCTGCTGGGTAAGACAGAGCAGTGGAGGGGATAGCTGGATGACATGGTAGCTATAGTATGGAGACCTTGGGTGGCTACTGAGCCATGGGATGATGCTTAGAGAGAGCTATCACATATGTTTGTATCTCATCCACTGATTGGATGGAGTGTTACCATCATAGAGAGATTCTTGGTTACACGTGTCTTGCACCAGTTTGGTAGACAACAAGACATATCACAAGAGTATTGCCCCTATGCCCACTTCTCCAATGAGGAGAAGAAGGGATGTCATGCTAGATTGGATTTAGGGTGGTGTGCTATCGAGGCACGCATTCCAACTATGTGATGGGATTACATGGTGGGTGTCACCAATGCAGGGGTGACACCTGCATACAGAGATTAGTTGATTGCACATCCTCATTTGAGGTTTATAGATCCAATTGGTGTGGGAGCATAGTAGTAGCAGGCACAGGATCAGTAGCCACCAGCCCAGCAGCCACCAGTTCAATAGCCTGTACAGCAACAGGCTACATAGTAGGGATAGTAGTAGCAAAGAGTACTGAGACCTTGAGCAGGGTAGATTAGCATCCCTGCTAGGATGATGGGCTCAGATGTAGGAGTTGGGAGTAGTGGGGCCCAGCAGAGGTCCACCAAGTAGTAGACAATAGATACATCATAGCAGGCTCCTGCAGATGATGATACAGAGGTGCCTAATATTTTGATAGGAGTAGGGACACCACACCTACAAGAGGCTCTTAGGAAGAGATGTGAGAGGGTACAATAGGTACAACAAGAGCAGGATGATTACCATACCCAAATCATTAGAGAGGAGACCCATGTAGCTGATCAGGATGCTAAGATCAGATAGCTATGAGATGAGCTGGCATGGTTGAGGATCGAGACCAAATATGAGGCTGCTTAAGTAGCATATTACTATGCAGCTTATTGTGGGGTTGTTCCAGATCTGTCAAAGTAGGTACCACCATTCGCTGATTATGTTGGAGCTCCACAAGCACCTCCACCAGTACCTCCACAAGCACCACCACGGGCACCACAGCAGCAGGCACCACAAGCACCCCCTTACGCACCTCCATAGTAGCAGGCACCTCCACAGTGGTCGATGCCACCACCTCCACCAGGTGGTGCGGGACCTACCTAGTCCATTTTGATACATTTGTACATTGTAGCCCATTTTTTATACTGTGCTCGAGTAGCACCTCCTCTTTTGTACATGACATTATTCGAGATATATATATGAGATCGACAGTTTGATATCATTGTACTTGTTGTTATTGCTTTGATATTGATGTTTATGAGATATTTTTATATGCTTAGATGTATGGGTAGAAATGTATGAAATGCACACACTTTATTTTATGAATATGCATATGGTTTATTTTTATGAAGATGCAGTGATAGATGGATAGAATGTATGCATATATGTAATGTATGATTCAAGTTATGCTTATAATGGATGCAATGTAAATGAATATGCAAATGGAAATGAAATGAAAATGCAATGGATATGGTACTAATCATCTCATGCAGGATTGTCGCAATATATGATAGGTACTAATCAAAAAGATATGTTTCAAAGATTGAGAGTGAGGATCAGACACTTGTGCAGCCAAGATGAAATCAGGATAAAAAGATGAGAACCTTGGATGAATAGAAAGCAATCAAGAGAGTAAAAAGATATCATCTCAAATCCAAGCTTAGCATGCAAATGCAAGCCTAAGCTAAAATGCAAGCCTAGAATGAAAATGCAAGCCCTAGGACTTGGTTGTTGGACTCACCGTATTTATCATCATCGAGTTCATTTAAGCATGAGATGATCACAAAATCTCATACAATCCTCACTAATATTGCAATTATGAGAATATGGATATGACATAAGTCTTGGATTTGTTGAAATGAGGTATAAGCATTAAGGCACAAGAAGCCAGAATGACCTGAACACCTATTCCTTTTGATTTAGCAAGTTAACATAAGCATCAAAGCATAATTGCTAGAAAGACCTGAATGTTGCTTGCAAACAAACACACCAGACATGTGAGAGTTCCTTCTTTTGCCAAAGAGTGCTCATAGTGACCCTTACATTCACTTAGCAGGATGAGCATTAGCAATTTCACTTGTAGCAGAAAGAAGTCACTCAAAACAGACAAGGAGAAGAACCAACCTCACCAAAGCGTCCATATAAAAGGAGTCAAGGTACACATGGCCATCCGATATGAGATGAAGGCTCTTATAGACGGACACCCCTCTTAGATAGATTCTTTGGATCATTGGAACTAAACCAACAAGCAGAAGGAAAAGAAAAAGTAAACAAACAAACAAGAAAAGGAAAAGCTCAGCATGCTTCAAAGGAACACAAAATCAGTTTTCAATTTTAGTTTATGTTTGTGTTCAAGCGGATTGAAATCAAATCGAAAGAAAACAACATTTGAAGCCTCAGTGGGATAGCGATAGGAGGTAGATGTAGTGAGAACCACTGGTGACTGTCGTGAGAGAAAAAGTCTCAAGAAGATATCAGAGCATGGACCAAGTATCAGTAGGTGAACATAGTGAAAACCACTAGTGACCGATACAAGGAAGACATCCCAAAAGAGAGAGATTCAAATGAGAGCTAAGTATCAATAGGCAAGCATAGTGAGAACCAGTGGCGACCGATACATGAGAGATCCTCAAGGAGAGAAATCTCAAAAAGTATCTAGGCATCAGTAGGTAGATGCAGTGAGAATTTCTGGTGACTGATGCATGAACAAAACTTCTAAAAGTGATAGGACAATGCCCCCTAGACCAAGAAGGTGCCCCCAAGTATGAACCAGTTCCAATCCATGACAAGTCAAGAAAATCTCAAAGACAACTAAAGGCAAGAGCATGAGCTAGAAAACTAAAGCAAGAAGCGAACTAAAGCAAGAAACAAACAAAAGCAGGAAAGCGGGAAAGCAAACTAAGGCAGGAAAGCAAAGAGACTAAAGCAAGAAACTAAGAGCCAAGTGATGCTGAGATGAGATGTAGCTTTAGGGAACAAGAGGTGCCTATTTACCATGTTTTCACCATCTTGGCAAAGATTCTATTTTTGCTACCATGATGTCTATTTACTAGGTTTTCATCAATGACACATTTTTTTCTTTTTCAATTTTTTTGTACTTTTCTCCTTTTTTAATTTTTTTTGTATTCTTTTGAATATTTCATTTTTTTTGTATTTTTTCTTTTGTATTTTCAAATTTTCTATTTTTTTAAATTATTATCAAGACACCTATTTACCAAGTTTTCACCAAGATAATAGATACATCAAAGTGCTTGTTTACCAAGTTTTCACTAAGATGATCATTTTTTTTAGGACATTTTGCAATTTTTAGGATTTTTGCAATATATCATTTTTTTGGATTTTTTCAAGACCAAGAAATATGTACATGAGCATGTCGAGGATGTCTCAACTGTAGAACTTCTTGAGATGAAGAGCATTGATAGCATCTTTGATTTGCTCTCCTTCAGTGGTGGAGAGTCGATAAGCATCAAACCCAAATGCTACAGTAATGATATATGGACCAAGCCAGTTTGGTTCAAATTTCCCTTTCTGGGCTCGCTGCTACTAATTTTTGGGGTTCTCTCTTAGGACGAGATCACCCACTTGGAATTCCCTTTTCTTGACTTTCTTATTATAAGCTTTAGACATCCTCTTTTGGTATGCTCTTAGATGATCAAACGCCACCTTCCAACATTCATCAGGTAACTCAAGCTCTTGAAGCCAGGATATTTTGTTATCTTCATCAGTGATGAGGCCCCTCAGAGAGATTCACAATGTCAGAATCTCAACCTCAATAGGTAATACTACCTTTGCTCCATAAACCAAGGCAAAAGGAGTGGCCCCCATTGGTGTTCGGATACTTTTTCTATAGGCCCACAAAGGTGGATTAATCTGAAGATGCCAATCTCTACCAGATTTATGAACTGTTCGGTGCAAGATTTTCAGAATTGTCTTATTAGAAGCCTCTGCTTGCCCATTACCCTAAGGATAATAGATGGATGACCAATGCTGAATAATTCTAAATTTAGTGCATAAGTCGTTCATGTCCTTATTTTTTAATTGTCCCCCATTGTTAGTGATAATAGATGAGGGTATACCATATCTACAAATGATATAGTTTAGTATGAACATAGCAATGGTCTTGCCATCAGCTACAGCGAGAGGCACTACCTCAACCCACTTGGTAAAGTAATCAGTAGTTGTGATGATAAACTTGTGCCCTCTTGAAGAGGAAGGATCTATCTAACCAACCAAGTCAAAGGCCCATTGCTGAAATGGCCAAAAATTGATGAGAGGACTAAGTTCATGAGCAGGAGCATGAATTAGGTTCCCATGAAATTGGCATTGCTTGCAATTCTTAGCATATTGAATAGCTTCTTTTTCCATGTCTAGCCAGTAATAACCATCTCTAATAAGTTTATGGGCTAATGTTAGACCACTACAATGAGACCCACAAATACCTTCATGTACCTCAACTAGCACATGCTTGGATTCATCAAGTTCTAAGTACCTAAGGAGGGTACCATCTAGACCCCGTCTATACAAGTCATTTGCTATGAGGACATACCGTGAAGCAGTACAAATGAGGTGATGCTTTTCATTCTGGGTATAGGTGTCGAGAATGATCTAGTCACAAAGGTAGGAAAAGATATGGTGGTAGCAGGATGAATCATGTCCAATGACTGAACAGATCATCCTGGATTTAGGAATATCATAGGCAGGGTAGTGTAATACCTCCACTAGGAACTCATGTCTAAAGTCATTTTTTGATTGAAGCAAGAGTGGCCATTACATCAGCTACTTTATTGTCTACCCTTGGAATCTACTGGAAAGAAATGTGTGCAAAGTATTGTTTGAGATCATCCACCATCCTTTTGTAAGGTATCAGTTTGTCATCTTTAGCTTGGTAGACATCATTGACTTGATTGATGATTAACTGCGAGTCTCCAAAGACCTTGAGCTCATCTACACACCATTCCAGGGCCATCTTCATGCCATTAATGGAGCTTCATATTCAGCTATGTTGTTTGTGCAGGGAAACAAAATTTTATATGCTTTTGGTAATGAATATCTTTGAGGTGTAACAAACAAAATGCCTACACCGGATCCTTGCTGAGTGAATGATCCATCAAAGAACATGCTCCAAGATTGATGTGTGAGGAGCATGATAGATTCATCTGGGAATTCAATACTCAAAGGTTGATGATCTTTCAAAGGAGCTTCTGCAAGCTGATCAACAATTTCTTGTCCCTTAATATCTTTTCTATCCACATACTCAATGTCAAATTCACAAAGTATCATTACCCATTTTGCTAATCTACCCGTGAGGGCAGCCTTGCTCAACCAGTACTTCAGTGGATCAATTTTTGCAATAAGCCTCATGGTATGAGCTATCATATAATGCCACAATTTCTAAGAAGCAAATAACACTACTAAATAAGCCTTCTCAATGATAGAGTAATTCATTTCATAGGCAACCAATGTTCTGCTGATATAGTATATGGCTTTCTCTTTATTGTTCTGATCTTCTTGAGCTAAGAGAGCACCCAAGGATGTGTTTTTTGTTGAGATGTATAGTATAAGTGGCTTCCCATGAATAGGAGGCATCAGTATAGGTGGATTAGCAACATACTATTTTATTTGAGTAAGTCCCTTGTCACATTCCTCATTCCATTCATAAGTCACATTCTTATGCAAAGTTTTAGTAAATGGTTGTGACTTGTCAGCCAACTATGAAATAAAATGCCTAATAGATTGTAGCCTTCCTTGTAATCCTCTCATTTGACTAATATTCTTGGGTGGAGGCATGTTCATAATAGCTTGCACCTTTTCAAGATCAACTTCTATGCCTTTAGTGGAAATGATATAACCCAAGAGTTTCCCAGAAGTGACACCAAAAGCATATTTCTTTGGATTAAGCCTGAGACTGAATTGTTCCATGTGGTCAAGGATGGGACCCAAGTCTATGAGATGAGTTCTTCACTACATGCTTTTGGCTAAATTATCATCCACATAATCCTCCATCACTTTATGCATCATATCATGGAAGATAGTATTAACAACTCTCTGGTATGTTGCTCCAGCATTCTTAAGCCCAAAAGGCATGACATTCCAACAAAAGGTGCCCTAGGCACATGTAAAAGCAGTCTTTTCTTGATCTTCTAGCACAATTTTGATTTGATTATAGCCAGAAAATCCATCCATCAAGGAATACATCTCATATCTTGCTATCATGTCAACTATCATATCAATATTAGGTAGTGGGAAGTCATCTTTTGGACACGTCTTATTCAGATCTCTAAAATCCATACACACACAAATGGATTTATCATGTTTAGTGACTAGAAGAATGTTTGAAATCCATTATAAATAATCAATAGTTCTTATGAAGCCAGTGTTAAGAATCTTTTCTAGCTCTGCTTTAACCAAAAGTGCTACGTGTGGATGCATTTTTCATAGCTTTTGTTTAACAAGTTTGATACCTGATGTGATGGAAAAATGATGCATGATTAGATTGGGGTCTAATCCAAGCATGTTAGAGTAGGTCCATGCAAAGTTTATTTTATTTCTCTGAAAGAATCTTGTGAACTCTTCTTTTTCTTTAGCAGACAGTGATTGTGCTAGGTGAATAATATGTGGAGTAGCCTCTATACCCAAATTAACTGGTTGTGTCAGCTTAATCAATATTGATGACCTCTCTTGAAAGTGGATCAGAAGCATATCAAGTATCTCATCCTTGGGCACCTCAGAGAGGTTTTCAACCTCGGATACATCTTTTATTTTTACTATTTTTGGCTTTGATACTACCACAAAGTGGTGTTCACCACGAGAGCATCTATTTTTTCTTCTTTTAATTCTTTGATTGAGATACTTGATATCCACCTCTATCGTGTTGACACTACTTTCATTGGTGGAGGACATCAAAATCTCAATAGCATGGAGGTAATAGGCTAGATCATAATCATTCTAGAACATTAGGACTTCATTGGATTCAGAAGGGGAGTTCCAGTTTATTAGATCGGGATGACGGAGTGAAAGGGAAGTAGTTACTGGTTCAACTGAGTTCACGGTATAACCCTCAAAAGCGTTGATGAGCAAGTCAAGACCTAGAGTGATCTCATCCAAAGGAGCATTTGAATCCCTAAAAGACCTTGCATCAGAAGTAGAGGACAGGTTGACATTAGTGGTGCCTAATTCATGTGGCCTAGTGCTAGACCCTTCACCTACTTCAAGGAGTCTTTCATACATGTGAACAATATCTATATCTACATCATAAGTAGCATCAGACAAAGAGTCAAACTCATATTCATGTGAGTCAGTACTTGATGTAGGAATTTCATTAGCAGCATCATCAGACTCATTATTATCCCTTGTGGCATTAATAGGTTGCTGAAGTTGTTCTTGTTCAAAGTACTTTTGAAAATGAGGTGGCTTGTATCGTTCACCTTGAAAATTAGGATCATCATTTAGTGTTTCTTTCCATTCCTCATATGTGCATTGATATACTGAAGAAGTTTTATCAGAATCATTATCAGTATCAGTATCTATCTCTACCATATGAATAGGTATGATAGGCTCATCAGGTTCGACAAAGAGTGCCGCAAGATCTGGAGGAATAAAATATGGAAATGTATCTTCATTAGAGCTAGCCTCTGGATTCACTCTTGGAGTGGCATCTTCAATTTCTTGTTCAGGTTCAGGTTCAGGCTCAAGAGCTAACACAAATTTCTTGGTCCCAAATGAAAGGGAGTCTTTTTAAAGCCCAAGCCACTAGTATCTTTCATGCGACGGCCTGTAGCTTCAATGGGTTTTAGTAAGCCATTATCATTTTTCCCTATAGGACCACTCCTCTTATAACCAAAGCACTTCATGATCTTGAAGGCCTCACTGTATGGTTCTTGTTCTAAATCTGGAGATGGAGTGGTTGTTTCAGCTATTTCTTTTCCTTTATAGAGCCATGCTTTGATAGCCCTCTCTTCATCTTCATCTTTTAAAGGCATAGAGGCCCTTACAAAGGTGCCATCATAAACTATTTGAGGGGGAGCATTAGAAAGGTTTTTGTCTTCAGAAGGTCTCCCATAAGAGCGTGGAGATAGAGGTAGAGCAGCCAGTGATAGCATAGGTTCCATTTGGTATTCTCCCATGCCTGTATCCTTAAGTCTCAAAGTTTTTTCCATTTCTTTCAGCTTAGTGTCATAAAACTTAGTAGATTCTCTATTTGCTGGAACAAAGCTACCTACGGTTTGCGCAAGAGTTTTGCAGGAGAAATTAGTATTTGCAAGTATAGTAACTTCCACTCCATGGAAGGGAAACTTAATGCATTGATGATACGTGGATGGAATAGCCTACATCTCATGAATCCAAGGCCTACCCAACATGATATTGTAGGCAAGAGGAATATCGAGCACTTGGAAAGTAACATCTCTCTCAATGGGACCTACGTGGATAGGTAGCACAACTTATCCTTGGGACTTGCATTCTTCCTCATCATAATCTTTGATGGTAATCTTTTTGCTAGGATCTATGCAATTCTCATCATATCCTAGCTGAGTGAGCAGTTTAGTGGAACAAATGTTAAGACCAACACCGTTATCTATGAGCACTTGGTAGATGCGCTTAGGACCTGTCATGACCTCTATATGCAGGGGAACATTATGCATGTGACTCAAAGAGTGATCATCTTCTTCAAAAAAAGATAGATAATGAGGCGAAGTCAAATGACCCACCATAGATTGGAACTGGTTAAGATCGGGATCCTTGGGAATGTTTGCCTCAGCAAGGGCCTTATCCAAAATCTACCTGTGAGCAGGCGAGATCTTCAGTAACTCAAAAATGGTAATCTGAGCATTGGTTCACTAGAGTTGATCTAAAATGCTATAACTAGCCGAGCTAGCTATAGGAATAGATTTCATGTTTTTGTTGGTGGGGCCAATAGTAGTCTTATCCACAATTTTCTTTGGAGTGGATGCTAGAGTATCAAGTCTCTTATCCATAGTTTTCTTTGGAGCGGATGCGGAAGCCTTGAGACCTTTCAAAACAACTCTCCCTCATGATTGAGTGACAACATTAGCACAGCCTTGAGATTGTTCATATTCAAACAAATGAGACATAGAGCGACACAAGATAAAAGGAGTCTTAGATTTGGGAGTATCGCTGCTCCCTCTAGAAGTGATCACATCACAATCATCTATCTCGACAGGTTCAATCATACCAATAACATTGTCATTATTAGTGTATGTGTAATTGACTTTAGCATTGGTATTCTTGGCATTTGAAGACCCACCCTCCTCATGAGGAGGGAAGGGATCCTTAAAAGCTTGGTGGTCTGAATTCTTGTTATGGCCATCCACAACAATATCACCACTATCGATCAAATCTTGGACCTTGTTTTTTAGCTGAAGACAAGTTGAAGTCTTATGACCAATGTTTTGGTGATAGTCATAGTAAGCATTATCATTCCACCAATGAGGTCTTGGTTGTGGGTCATAAGTACGCTTTTCGAAAGGAGTAAGAACTTGATTCTCTATAAGAATTTTATAGACCACATTAAGAGGCTCTCCCAAAGGGGTGAAATTACGCTTGGGTCAAGAGGCCCAAGGTTTGTTCCTAGCAAATCTTGAAGTTTGTTGGTTGGCTGTTGTGGTCTTTTTGACAGCCTTAGCTGCTTGTATACTAGAAGTAAGATTAAAAGTAGACTTTGAAGGCTTCGCCATAACATTGTCCACTAATCCATCATTTACTACATCTCTGTTCTTATTGGTAGTCTTTCCTTTATCCTTGTTTGTGGAGAATCCTTGTTTATTGTCCTTATTCAAAGTTAATTCTCCCTTCTTGATCATGAAGGCCTCTATCTGCACTGCTTGTTTGATCATAATATCAAAAGTAAGGGGACCTTGCAATTGCACTTGGTATCCAAAGTCTGGGACAAGATTTTCCAAGAAGATGTCGAGTCTCTCAAACTCTAGTAGTTTGTTAGGACACCTCATACATAATTGTCTCCACCTTTGGAGGAATGTTAGGAAAGATTCTCCTTGTCACTGTTTTAAATTGCAAAGGTCCCAAATTTTGACCAGATGTTGAATATTATGTGAGTAGTGCTGGAGAAAAAGATTAGCCATTTCATCAAAAGTTTTAATACCAATAGGCAATCTAAAGAACCATTCCATAGTTGGTCCACCCAAACTACGAGGAAACAAGTGCATAAGATATGTTTGATCATGCATGAATTCCATGGACAATGTGCCAAACTCCCTCAAGTGATCTTGGGGATTGGTTGTACCCAAGTATTTGTCATATTTAGGGAGTTCTACACCTCTGGGAAAAGGTGGCATATGAAGAGTTCTGTCAAAAGGGAAAGGACAAATACTTTCCATCATAAATTGTTGAGTGGATTTGTTTTTATTCCTCACAAGTTGACTAATCTAATCTTGCATTTCTCAGACCATCTTTTGTGACTTTGTAGTCTCAGTTTCTTCTTCCTTAGCTACGAGTGTTTCAACTTAATAGTCTCAAGGTAACTTGGACCCTTGTTTAGCTAACTCAAGGAAGTACTTTTATTTCTCCTCTAGGAGAAGGATCTCCATCATTTTAATAAGACCCTTATTAGCTTTAGCAGCATCTATATCCTATTGAGTTATCACTTCATCTTCATTGCCAAGGATCTCATAAATACTCTAAACCTAATCTTGTTGCTAATCATCTTGGTTTTTTATCGAATGGAGGAGGACAATAGAAATAGGTGGGTTGTCAATCACCTTGAGGTTTGCTTCAAGATTGATCATCATTGTGGGATTGATTTTGTTCATGTTGAGATTGACTATGAGGTTGCTCATTTTGAGGTTGAGCATGACATGGGTCATTAGAGGATTGACCCTAATATTGATTGTTGTGAGATTGATCAAAGGTTTGACTATACTTTCCTGGTTGGAAGTCAAATGGATCTCCCATCTTGTTGTAGGCTTAGGCAGTGCACGAATTCTCAATGAAATGATATGTCTAGTGCCAAAAAGGTGTAGCCACGGTAACCTTTGGTGAATGAATAGGATCAAAATATTTAACAAATTCAGGTGAGAAGATATCGTCAACAATATCACTAGTTTCAATGATAGAACTATTCTCAGTAGGATCAATAGGTATGATAATAGTGTTAGAAAGCAAAGTCCACTAAGATAACTAAGAGGGGGGGGGGGGGGGTGAATCAGTTATCAGATAATTATCACTTTTATCATCTTCAACAACATTAAACCATATAAGCAATATAATTACCAACCATAGAAAGATATTCATACACAATTACACAATAACACAAGATATGTTGACTAGGGAACCTCTTGATCAAAGAGTAAACCCTGGTGCGAATGATGCCCACAAAATATGCACTAATATGAATATTCCTTGTGAAAGGATGGACTCTATTAGGAGTCTTATGAAATACATTCAGTACATATAAATCCCTGTTAGGAGATTTTGAATCCCTGTTAAAAGATTCTAACCCTATTAGGAGTTATGGAAGACAGAAGGACCCACTGCCCAAACAACTTTAGGGTAAGATCACTGAACTCACTGTCCAAATAATATTTGCATTATTCAACAAAATAATATGTTACCTCTTCTTTGACTGTGCCAAACTACATGCACTGTTACATCAAATCTCAATTTTAGATCTTTGTACTTCGCATGTCTTCCTTCACAATTCACTTTCACAACTTCATAATCAACCACTCTCACTCTTTCTATATCACAACAAGGAAATGTTAGAAAGTAAAGATCCCCAAGATAACTGAGAGGGGGGGGTGAATCAGTTATCTAATAATTTATCCATTCAACATCTTTGAACAATATAATCAATGTACTAATCAACCATAGAAAGATAACCATACACAATTGCACAATAACACAAGATATGTTAACTAGGGAACCTCTTGAAAAGAGTAAACCCCGGTGGGAATGATACCCACAAAATGATGCACTAATATGAAAGTTCCTTGTTAGAGGATGGAACCTATTAGGAGTCTTATGAAATACATTCAGTACATATAGATCCCTGTTAGGAGATTTTGAATCCCTGTTAAAAGATTCTAACCCGGTTAAGAGTTTATGTAAGATAGAAGGACCCACTGCCCAAATAGCTTCAAGGCAAGATCTATGAACCCACTATCCAAAAGATCTTAGAATTATTCAATAGAATAATATGAAATATGTTACCTCCTTCACAGTGTGTCAAAATTGCACTCTTTGCTACACAAGATCACAATTCCAGATCTCTGTACTCACAAGTCTTCCTTCATCACTGAATTAGCTCTTTTCTTCACTTCATGCATATATTCATATCACAATCTTCATAGTACACATTACAATAAGGAAAAAATTCCTTCTTATATACCAAACTCAAAGAATTACAAATGAGTCAGTCCTCAAATACAAAATAATAAATTCTACACGCTACACACAGAATTCACATAAAACTGTCAGCTTCCAGTTACTGTAACTTTCTCCAAACATGTCCTTGAAGTTTGTGCTCTCAACCACATCATCATTAATGAGTCTCCAACATCCCTTTAACTGCACAAAATCATATTCCATCCCAGCTAAGAGATATCCTCCGATTTCTGAACATCGCTACAGAGAAACACTGTCTAAACACTGCTTTCACCAAAATGCTCATAACTTTTACAAATGAATGAATTTATTTTTGTGCTATTAACCATAGGTTAATAACACACCAAATAACATACCATAAACTATGAAAAATCCAATCTACAATACAACATGTGTGCAAAACAAAACTGTACCTACTTTCTTGCTAAAATCCAGAATATCACTATGTTGATATCAATGACAACCCAAGTCATGAATGCAACAACAACTGCTATAGAATGACTACCAAAACACTTTTAATTCATTCCTAATAGGAAAAAAATTCCTTCCTTTATACCACACTCAAATAATTACAAATGAGTTCGCATATAATTACAAAATAAAAATTTCCACACGCTACACCAAAATTACATAAAACTGTCGGCTTCCAAATACAATAAATCTTCACTCATGTGACTTCAAAGTTTGTGCTATCATCCACATCACTATCAATGTGTCTCTAACTTCCCTTTAATTTCACAAACCTATATTCCATCCCAATTAGGAGATATCATCTGATTGCCAAAAATTGCTACTCAGGAACACTGTCTGAATACTGCTTCCACCAAAATGATCATAACTTCCATGAATAAAAGAATTATTTTATGTGCTCTTAACCATAGACACATAATATATCAAATAGTATATCCTCAATGTCACATAGCTCCAACTATAATATACCATGTGCGCTAATCAAAACACTATCTGCTTCTCTGCAAGTCTTCGGTAAAACACTATGTTGACATCAATGACAATCATAGTCATGAATGCAACAAAAATTGCTATAGAATGGGTGAAAAACACTTTAGCATTCATTCCTAACAATCATCCAATGTTCCAAAAGTCCAAGACTACAACATTGCTTCTTCAAATCCTCTTCATTAATCAAATCTTGCTTCGTTATCTTGTTCAGTTCTCTCATATTGTTTTTCATGCATACTTCTCCCCCCTTGACATCAATGACAGAAATTTCATCACTATGTCAACAACAACTCAATGTCAAAAGACACTATTCAAAAAAATACATTTACGAGAGTCCTCATGACTCAGCTCAGATACACATACTCCCCCATAGAGGAAGTACCAACATCCAGTCCAAAAGAAAGATAAGGCTCATAAATTACTAGACAGATGCAACCAACTACATCACTACTCAAAACTAGGCTGGGGCATAACCCCAAGCATACCTCTCAGATACTCAAATGTATCCTTATGAAAAGTCTTTGTAAATATGTCTGCTATCTATTCTTTTGTGCTTATGTACTCCAGTCTGATTTCTTTCTCAACAACTTTCTCTCTTACAACATGATACTTGATCTTTATATGTTTTGTCTTAGAATGTAGTACAGGATTCTTAGACATACTGACTGTATTGGTGTTGTCACAATGTATAAAAATAGGTTCAACAAATTTAATTCCAATATCCTTCAGTATCTACTTCATCCAAATTATTTGGTTACAATTGTTTGCTGCTACTACATACTTTGCTTCTGTTGTGCTCTGTGAAATATAATTTTGTTTCTTGCTTAACCAAGAAACTAATCTTCCTCCAAGGAAAAATGCTCCTCCACTAGTGCTTTTCTTATCATCAACACTACCTCCCCAATTAGCATCTGTATATGCACATAGGGTAAAATCATCAGAGTTTTCATACCACAATCCATAGTCCATTGTGCCTCTTAAATATCTCAGTATCCTCTTTACTGCTGCATAATGTGATTCTCTAGGTTTAGCTTGAAATATTGCTACAATTCTAACTGAATGTGCTATATCTAGTCTTGTGTGTGTCAAATACTACAATCCTCCAATCATAGATCTGTATTTCTTCTACTCAACTGCTGGTGTTTCATCTGTGCTAGATAACTTATGTCTAGTTACCATAGGTGTTCCAACTGGTTTACAATCCTCCATTCCAAATCTTTTCAGCAAATCATTCAAGTAATTTGTTTGATTTACAAAGATACCATCATTGTTTTGTGTTATTTGTAATCCCAAAAAGTATTTCATCTCACCAATCATACTCATTTCAAATTTAGTCTTCATTTCATCAGCAACTTTGTCACTGGCCTCATCTTCTCCTCCAAAAATAATGTCATCAACAAAAATAACTATAATCAACAAACCATTTTCAATTTCTTTTGTGTATAGATTTCTATCAACTGTTCCTTTAGCAAATCCCAACTTTAACAAATACTTATCCAGTCTTGCATACCAAGTTCTAGGTGCTTTCTTTAGTCCATATAATGTTTGTTTCAATTTACATACCATGTCTCCTTCTTGAGTCAAAGGAAAACCTTCAGGTTGCTCAATGTAGACTTCTTCCAATTCTCCATTCACAAATGTTGACTTCACATCCATCTGATACACTTTCAATTTCTTAAAAGTTGCATAGGCCAAAAACATTCTTACTGCTTCAATTCTTGCTACGGGTGCAAAAGTTTCTTCATAGTCAATTCCTTCTTACTGTGAGTATCCCTTACATACCAATCTTGCTTTGTTTCTTACAACTTCTCCTTGTTCATTCATCTTGTTTCTGAATACCCATTTAGTTCCAATTACATTCTTGTCTTTAGGTCTAGGGACCAATTCCCATGTCTTGTTCTTTTCTATCTGATCTAGTTCTTCTCTCATAGCATTAATCCAATGTTCATCTTCACAAGCTTCATTAGTAGATTTAGGTTCAATTTGAGAAATCAAACATAAATGTACCTTATTCTGAGTCAGAACTCCTCTATCCAAACTTCCAATAACTTGTTCAATAGGATGATGTCTTGATAAATACTTGTTCGGTGTCATAGTCTCAGATCTTGCTTCAACTATAGATTCTTCTCTAGATTCCTCTCTAGTTTCTTCAGCATGACTTTCATTCAACAATTCACTATCTGTTTCATAGAATAATTTAGTAGTTTCAGTGTTAGGCTTAGGATGAGCTTCTTCATCAGATTCATAATCAAGCATTCTTTCCTGAATTTTGAACTTTTCATCAACTTTAACATTTGCACTCTCAAAAATAGTTTTAGTTCTCTTATTGTAACATCTATATGCTTTTCTCTTGAAAGAATATCCAAGAAAAATACCTTCATCACTTCTAGGATCAAACTTTCCAATATCATCATCTCTCTTTATATAACATTTTCTTCCAAAAATTCTAAAATACTTAATTGAGGGTGCATGTCCAAACCATAATTCATAAGGTGTCTTGTCTGTGTCTACTCTGATTTGTACTTTGTTCATTGTATATACTATTGTATTCACTGCTTCTCTCCAAAATGTCTTTGCTAAATCATTTTCAAATAACATAGCTCTTGCTGCTTCAGTTACTAATCTGTTTCTTCTTTTTGCAATACCATTTAGTTTAGGTGTTCTAGGGGCTGAAAAATGTCTCTTAATACCATTCACTTCACAAAAAGTGTTAAAATCTCTAGAAGTAAATTCACCACCTCTATCAGATCTCAAACATTTAATCTTCATTCCAGATTCATTCTCAACTTTGTTCTTAATGATCTTAAACTTATCAAATGCTTCAGATTTTTCTTTCAAAAATAAAATCCACATCATTCTTGTAAAATCATCAACAAGAATCATAAAATACCTTTCTCCATAGAATCATCTAGTCCTGGTAGGACCGCTCAAGTCTGTATGAACAATCTCCAACTTCTCTACCGATGTGAACTTCTTACTAGGAAATTAACTTCTCTTCTACTTAGCCATCACACATTCTTTGCAAATCATGTTAGTAGGCTTCATAATTTTAGGCAAATCTCTTACTACAAGTGTAGTACTCACTTTCACAATATTATCAAAGTTTATATGACAAAACCTTCTATGCCATAACCAACTGTCATCAATCTTAGTAATCAAACATGTCATCTCAATAGAATTCAACTAAAATACATTACCTCTAGTTCTAGATCCAGTTCCAATCAGATTTCCATCTTTATCCTTTATCACACAAGTTTTCTGAGTAAACCAAACTTGATATCCCTTATCAACTAACTTTCCAACACTCAAAAGATTATGTTTCAATCCATCAACAAAGTAAACATCATCAGTGTTAGTCTTTCCATCAAGAGTAATACATCCTATACCTTTAATCAAACAAGGTTAATTGTTACCAACTCTAACAACTCCTGCATCATAATTGTTAAAATTTATGAAATTTTTCATATCACCAGTCATATGATGTGAACAACCACTATCTATAATCCAATTAGCTTTCTTGTCAACTTGGGAAACTACGGCTTTTTCTTCCTTAACATTAGTTTCAAAATTTTCTTCTTTAATTGCTAGAAATCCTATTTCATCATTATTCTCAGTAGCACTTTCAGTTAAAGTTCTTTCAATACTAGATTCAAGGTCTTCATCATTAGCATAATAACATTCCTTAGATCTTCTAGGCTTGAAATTATTTCTGTACTTCTTAACTCTCTTAGGACATTTAGATGCAAAATGACCATATTCTTGACAAGTCCAACATTTAAAATTTTTTTTACCGTCTGGTTCTCTTTTCACAAGCAAGGCAATACCTTCTTCAATCTTCTTATCTTCTTCATTTCAAGATTTGCTGCTGCCAGCATAATATTTTCTCACACTAATGCTTCTTGACAATGTAGGGTGAATACTAAGAGCACTAAATGCTATCTCCATTCTAGGTAAGTCTCCTGATAACCTCAGGTTCATCTCTGCTACTTCCAATCTTCCAAGAAGAGTCTCTCTTGTAAAGTTCATAGTATAAGGTATAACTTGTTCAATCATCTATGTTGTCTACTTAAATACATGAGTCAATGTCCTCAGAATTTTCCATATCACTTAATTCTTTTTCTTTGCTCCTCCACAAGATTCTATTCCTGCAACAATTTCTGACATTCTACCAATATAGCTTCTAACAGATTCATCTTCCAACATTCTTATATCTTCAAATGCACATATCCAATTATGTAATCTAACTCTTTTTGCATGTTCATCACCTTCAAAAGTAGAGTGCAAAGCTTTCCAAATTTCATGAGACTTTTTCAAACATTTTACCTGACTATATTCATTCTTCGGAAGTGCTGTAAAAAATGCTTCTCTTGCAAGTATGTTACACATGAATAGATCTCTCTCATCATTAGAGCATGTCTCAAGATCATCTTCTTCAATGATAGTCTTATCATTCTTTGTAGTCAACCAATAACCTGGTCCTAAACATAGTAGATGTTTCTTCATCTTTTCTTTCCAACTGTCAAAATTTACTCCATCAAACTTAGGGCTTTCTTTCCTAAAATTCACCATGGATCTCCTTAAGCTATTAAAATTTTCTTTCAAGGACCTGCTACTCTGATACCAATTGTTAGAAAGTAAAGTCCACCGAGATAACTAAGAGAGGGGGGGGGGTGAATCAATTATCAGATAATTATCACTTTTATCATCTTCAACAACATTAAACCATATAAGCAATATAATTACCAACCATAGAAAGATATTCATACACAATTACACAATAACACAAGATATGTTGACTAGGGAACCTCTTGATCAAAGAGTAAACCCCGGTTGGAATGATGCCCACAAAAGATGCACTAATATGCATATTCCTTGTGAAAGGATGGACTCTATTAGGAGTCTTATGAAATACATTCAGTACATATAAATCCATGTTAAGAGATTTTGAATCCCTGTTAAAAGATTCTAACCCTGTTAGGAGTTATGGAAGACAAAAGGACCCATTGCCCAAACAACTTCAAGGTAAGATCATTGAACTCACTATCCAAATAATCTTTGCATTATTCAACAAAATAATATGTTACCTCTTCTTTGACTATGCCAAATCGCACTCACTGTTACATTAGATCTCAATTTCAAATCTCTATACTTCATATGTCTTCCTTCACAATTTGCTTTCACAACTTCATAATCAACCACTCTCACTCTTTCTATATCACAACAAGGAAGAACATTCCTTCTTTTATACCACACTTAAATAATTACAAATGAGTTGGCACACAATTACAAAATAAAAGTTTCCACATGCTACACCAAAATTACATAAAACTGTCAGCTTCCAAATACAATAAATCTTCACTCATGTGACTTCAAAGTTTGTGCTATCATCCACATCACTATCAATGTGTCTCTAAATTCCCTTTAATTGTGCAAAGCCAGATTCCATCCTGATTAGGAGATATCATCCGATTGCCAAAAACCACTACTCAAGAACACTGCCTGAATACTGCTTCCACCGAAATGATCATAACTTCCATGAATAAAATAATTACTATCTACACTCTTAACCATAGACATATAATATATCAAAGAGTATATCCTCAACATCACATAGCTCCAACTATAATATACCATGTGCGCTAATCAAAACATTGTCTACTTCTCTGCAAGTCTTCGGTAAAACAATGTGTTGACATCAATGACAATCATAGTCATGAATGCAACAAAAACTTCTACAGAATGGATGCCAAACACTTTAGCATTCATTCCTAACAAATAAGATTAGTCTAAGGAAGAGGTCTTCCAAAGTTGTGAAACAATGAGTTCTCTTGGAAGAACAAGTTGTCTTGGTCTTGAAACGAGAAACTAGGTTGCACTTCAAACAATGGATTAAAACACTCTTGAAACACTAGAGGTGATGGTTGAGAGGGACTGTCTTTTGAAGTATTCAATGAGGAAATCAAGGATATCTCACAAAGTTTAGATTTTGCAACAGATTCAGGAGGATCTATTTCTTAATTAGGGGGTTTGCTTCTACCATGATCAGGATTTTGAATGGGATAAGTCTTGCCACTTCTATTCATGACAATCATAGATGAAGATGAAATGAGAGAGGACTTGGGATAAAGCTAGACTCAGTTTCTAAGAACAACGCAAAGGAGATAGAGGCTAGAATAGCCAAGATGCGAGATGCACCTAGTACGAATTGTCAAAAGAGGTGGCTAGAATAGCCGAGATAAGACTATCGCAACACGAGATACAAAAGGCATAAAGAGATAAGGTAAACCAATGAGAGATGACATGAGTCAAAGAAAAGATTGATCGATTCCTAACTCAAAACAACTAGTTTTTGATAGTGAATGATAAGAAAGAAGAAAAATAGACCTTAGACAAAAGGTAGATCAGATAAAAAATCAAATAGTCAATGGCAAATAGGTCTCTATTTTTGCAAACTAGGCTATAGTCTCACATGAGATAGTACCAGGCCACACAAGAGAACACCAAACTTCACGCAAGAAAATGCTCTGAAGTGTGAATCTTCACGTGGGAAAAGTGAAAAATCTGATAATCTAACACATTTTTTGAGGTTAAAGTTGAATTTTGAGGTACAGCCTAAATTGATGTCTAACAAAAAATCCAGTTTCCTAACAAGTTCAAAGAATAGTTTAATCAACAATCTCATTTTAGGATTTCAAGCATTCGTTTAAAGACACAAAGGTTCAAATCAAGCAATTGTGATACAGGAAGCAATTGTTAACAGACCTATCAAGGACAAAGCAACTTGATAGCATCAAGGGAGTCTTTGTTTGATAATGATTGGACAATGTTTAAGGCTCGATAATAAACACATAGCTTAGTTTTACAAAAAAAATGGTGAGAAGCCAAAACCTTTGCCCCATTGCTTATGCGCATATGTGCACCTCACACAGTCGTGTCACCCCTAGAGGGTGCCCATGTTTTTGGTGTTTCCAAGGACTCAATGGTGTACATTCAAAGGTTACCCTTGTAGCAGGGGCTAGTGTCACAACCACCTTCAAGCGTCCAGGTGTATGCCTATGATGGGAATCTATGGGAGAGATTCTTCCCCCTCCTCGAGCAAAGATTATGACTCCTTTCAGAGGTGAACTGGGTAGGCCACTAGCTAAGGAAAGATTTTAATAGGCTTCTTTTCACACTAACCTTCGATGCCCCTGATACAAGGTTGAGGCCTTGTAGCCACACCAACACCTGAAATTCATACACCCCCGCAAGCAGGGCTAGGAGTGGCGCCGCTCAGTATAACAGATGGAGCCTTCTCAAGATGATAGTCAAAGTCTTGAGAAGGAAGCTAACATCATTTTGGAGTCTTTAGACTCAACAAAATGTTCTTTATTAGAGTGAGGTGGAATCACCGGTGATAGGTGCATACTCACTTGGGTTATTCCCGGAGGTTCAACTTCCAGTAGGCCCTCTAAAGGTGACACTAGACTTGGTTTAGATTTGGGGGTCAGATTTTTTGGTTCTCCCAAAGGGAGAAGAGCATACTTCTCTATCCTGTTTCCTCACCCAAACACATCAAGAAGATTCATCACTGAGTTACCTTCACTCAACCACAACTACAAGATTTTGGGTTTCTATTTCTCTCAAAGAGAGAAGAGCATAATCCCCTGGCTAATAGAAGCATAAATATTCACTACCTCTCTCCCCTTCCCCAAGAATTTGTCACATTAGTATGATCATTAGGATTTCAGGTTCATTCATGGTCATCACCTCCATGTAATGAGGAGCCAAATTCCATACTATCAAAATCCTCAAGAAATTTTAATGGAGCCCTATTTAGACTATGTGAATGAAAGCAAGAAACAAACATGACATTTTAGCAATTCTTCGACTATCATCCTACAATCAAACCATTAGCATGTTTTAAGTTCTTTGAAAAATGTCTTGCAGAAAACTATTACGCTATGAAAATAATAGAGAAATAATAAACAACAGAAAATAGGAAACTATCAGAAAAATAAAATAGGAAAGATTGAAACTAAAAATTTTAAACCACTGTATCCAAATCTCGCGTGAGGAAGTAATCCACAGTGCATGAGAAAGTACAGGGTGTCATGCGATGATAAAAAAGCTCATGCGAGAGAGTGCTATAGGGAGTGAAACTTCACACGAGATGCTCTAGATTCTTGCACAAGAATCTATACATAGACAATATGGACGCATGACAGAGCTTAAATTCTTGTTAGAAAAAAAAAGAGAATGAGGCCAGAAATTAGATTTTTTGCCTCACGGTGGGTGCCAAAATGTAAGTGATGGAATAGGGACCTCAAATCCAGCTATATCATATTAAAATGGAAGAACTTCCATGTTAAGAACATTTAGCCCTCCAAGTAAGTGGTTTGGGGTCATATTGGATGCCTTGAATTGATCTTTTCTTTGATCTGGCTTTCTCCCCACTTTCCACTTCTTTTTTGCTTCATTCTAGGTGAAATTAGTGTTAGGATCTTAAGGATTCTCTTGAATTTCCTTCTTCTATGGCTCTATTTTCTAGGTAGGATTTAGAAATAGATCCTCCTAGCCTTCATCATGGTAATCATAGGATTTTATGTTTATCACTGACATTCTATCCTGTTGTGGCATCAGTTCTAGGTTTTTGGGCATCCCTGGGACCTCTTGACTTGGTTTTGAGTCAACTTGGGACTAGGGTCAATGTCTAAGGTTGACCTTGACTAGGTCAAGGTTGAGCTCAACTCTGACTAGGTCAGGGTCAACCTCAACATTGACCCCTTTCTCTAAATTTTCAAAATTCTTGATTTTCAGGCTTCGGGCTTTCGGGAAATTTATTTTCCCACCTCCAGGTCAGCCATTTCAGGTTTTGGGATGCTAAATCCTTTAATTTCATTTTATCTAGGTATATTTTCTAAAGGTGAGGACCTAATTGGGATTTAATTCTCCAAGGTGGCCCATCTAGAAGAGTGTGCCCTAGATCACTATAAAAGGAGGCCTTCCTCTCTCATTTTCATATTCATCATTCACATCTCAAGCACTCAAGCTCTCAAGGTGATCAAGCAAGCATCCATTCAAGAATTCAAGTTCTCTTATCCATCCAAGTTCTCCATTGAAGATCAAGGATTCAAGCACTCAAGCTATTGAAGGGATTTGGTTCAAGCATTCAAGATTCATCATTCAAACCCTAGATCTAGCCATTATGATGGTGTGATCTTCCTTCAAGGTGCTTTGTTCATCTTCAAAATCCATTTCATTCTCTTATCAAGGTGGATTCCAAGCATACAATCATGGAGGTTTGATTTACATTTATTATTTTGTTCAAGCTTTCATATCACTATACTTGTTTACATTCAACATACAATTATATATCTATTGAATTGCATAGCTTCATTGTTAGATCCTTTTCTACTACTTGCTAGCATTCTTATTTCAATTTGAATATTAAGGTTGATTCCAAACTAGGGTTTGACCAAGGCAAACCCCTCAAACAAACAACAAAATCCTCTTTTTCTTTTTGGTACAGGTGCAAAGTTTCAGATTTGAGAGCAAATTTGGATACCCTTTTCGACAAACTTCCAGGATCTGTGAACAGAATTCAAATCGGACTTCAAATAATGAATGTGGTATTTTCCCTTTAATGAGGGTCAAACCCGAGCTAAGGCATCTTGAGGAAATATTTCTGGGTTTTCTCTATCTCGCCATTTCCAGTCCAAGACAGGTTTTAGATTTTCTCGAAAGTGCACACAGACACAAGAATTCAACATTTTCCAGATCTGCCCTAATTTGAGGTTAGTACTTGTATTTCAATTATTCTATGTTCTAAACATAATATCAATCCACAAGGGAAATATTAGATTTACTCTGTCTCTATTCTTTTCCATAAATTGATTCAATTGTGCATTAACCTTTTGGTTGATCAAATCGACTCTCTTCATTGGGAAATTTGGGTTTGAGAATAGGTCTCATATTTCCCCCTTTACATTTGAATAGAGGTGAATCCATTTTACATCTATTCACCAACTACACACGCAACATGGTCATTACTCATATGATCGAATTACAAGAGAGAGTATGAATTACTCAATTTGAAATTTGTGGTGATGCAACCTATTGCCTCCTATGTAGACGGGGTGTTTAATTGCTCTCAGATTGGAGAGCCAACAACCATAAGACCGATTCTACAATGGAGGATTTTAAAAAGCCATAAAGATAAAAAAAAATTGAAATTGAACGAAATGAATGCAATTTAATCTAAGAGCTTTGAAAGAAATATGATACTAATCTAGAATAGCTTTTAAAGAAATATGAAATGCAAATTACTCTAAAGAACTTGAAAGTAGAAATAATATTAAGCTATGAACAATTAAGCAAATTAATTCTAAAATGAGATGCAATATTAAGCTAAAATGAGAAAATTATACTAATGCAATAAAAGCTTTGAATTGATAAAATTGAGACACAAAAATACTATAGATTAGTTACTCTCAACAATTGTCTCCTTCGAATGAAGAAATGAGGTTCATTAAATAGAAAAGCCCGAGAAGAGAATGAAGGGGTTCTTGATTTGAAACTCCTGACCCTTCATTTCCATTTGAGACAAAAATGCATTGAATTACTTAATTAAAAAAATGGAATTTTTCACATAGGGGACTTTTCGAATATCTTGAATTATTAATTCAAAAATGAGTGTCCATTCAAATAACAAGTAATTATTAATTCCTTTTTTATGGGTAATTGGCTAAAGGGGGTAGATTTTAATTTAAGTCCAAATACGTAGGACTTTAGGATTAAATTAATTTATCATAGGGGTAATTTAGCTAATAAAAGTTGAAGACTTTAAGAATTAATCTTAATATTTGATTAATGCAATTAGGGTTTTTGCAATTGACATCAAGTTGAATTAAGTCAAGTATGAGAGAGAAAATTCCCTAGGAAACTAGGACTTTGGAGATGTAAAATTGATGAAAATGCACCAAAATTGATTAAATTTAATAGGTACCAATTTTAGGGTATTACAACATTCATAGACTTGGGAGTTACATTCTAACTCCTCTCTCTCATCTCTATTTAAGAGATGCTCCTCTCTCTCATTTCTCATGATGAAGTTATTGTATTGAGCATATTGATCTTTTTCTCTCTTCTCTCTCTCATTTTAGGCTATGGCCTCATTCATAATGTCACAAGGGGTTTTCTTTGCTTTCCCCTTTCAAAATCTCTTGGCTCATTGTTTGGATTCTTGGAGCATTCTCATGTTGGTGATTGATATTGAAGCATTATCTCATTCTTGGTCTATGGTAAAATTCTTTCTTGCATTACACTTTTTTGGGTTCTTTCCTTAACTTCTTTTCATTTTTTCATACTTCTAACATGGTATCAGAGCAGGTTTAATCCTTGTTTTGAGTGTTTGTAAGAAGGTGTCATTCGAAAGAGCAAGCTTTTCGTTTATCTAATTTTGTGTTGCAGGTTTTTTTTTGTTTTTTTTTTAGATCTAACCTTTGTTGCAGCTCTATCTCATCTCCTTTGTTATTTGATTAGTTTTTAAGTTTTCTAACCCTCTTTCAGGCTAACGCAAGGGTTTTTTTTTTATTTCTACATGTTCTACTTCTATCGTCATGTTTCTCATTGAAGGCTTGTTTATTTCATTTGTAATCCTTAGTCTAATCTCTTTTATTTGTAGGTTATTACAATTTTCTATCTGATTTAGTTGCATATTTTAACATCTCTCTGTTATTAAATATCTATTCTATTTTTTTTCAAATCTACTCATCTTCATGCACCTTTATTTTTTTAATGCTCTCTAATCTATATTTAAAATGTCTTAACTCATGTGCATATCTATTTTGTGTTCAATTTTATTTGGCTCTACATCAGCCCAGACGTATTCTTGAAAGTCTCTGCGGTTTAAATCCTTTGGCTCCATCTTTTTTCATTCCTTTATTCCCATCTTTTATTTCTGCCATATTTCTTGGCATTTTCCTCAGTCAATCTACCATGTTGGAGAATATTTTTTTATCTACATTTTTTTAACATATCTTTGGCTACTTATCCACTTTGTGTGTACCTTTTTTCCCCACATTCTCTTCAATCTCTGCCACATTGGAAGTGGGGAGGTTTTGTTATTTTTTTTTCAGTTGTGCTTTGGTATGTTTAAGTGGTCAATCTAGCAGCGTTTTGGCTGCTCCGTCTAGGCTATCTTTTTATTAAGTTGGTAGAGTTCTTTGTCTTATCTATCGGTTTGTAACATTTTTTTTGGCAGGTTTCTCTTTTGTAATGGTTCTTTTGTAGGTTTTTGTCTGCTGTGTTTTCTGCCATGATATGTAATTAGCATTTCTAACATGACATTTCTCCTGACATTTATGCCTTCTGCTCCACTTAGTGAAAATAATCATTACCTTCTATTTTGTTTAAAAACAAAATGTTACATAAGAAAACGTTAATTAATCCCCATTGTTAAATTTTTTAACTTACAGAAGGTTTCCTTGGTAAACTTTCAATAAGCTTTGCAATGCAAGCTTGTGCCTTTTTTTAAATGAAAAAGTTGAAGTTAAATTTGACTTCATAAGGTTTTTTTTAAAAATCTCTTCTTAGAATAAGAATATATTCTTAAAAATAAAGAACTACTTTAGTTCTTATGTATTATTTTAAAGTTTTTTTATATATAATTATTTTTTAAATTTCTATTAAAAGTTATTTTGTTTTATATGTAAAACTCTTATAATATGTTTTTAATTTAGTTTTTAAAAAAATTAAAAAATTGAATTTTGACTTATTGAGTTTAGAATTTTTAATTATTATTTTAATTTGTTTAAAAATTTTAATTTAGTTTTTAAATTAACATGTTGATTAAGTTTTATATAAATAAGTTTTTATTAAATTTATCTCTAAAGTTTTTTTTGCTTAATTCAAATCAAAGTTTATAATTTTATCATTTGGTATTCTATTATTGTATTTTATCTTTCTCTTCACTCTAAGGATATTTACTTATGTTATTTAGATGATTTGTTTGCTATTCATTCTAATTGATCAGTTTTCAAGGTTTTCAAGTTTATCAAGTTTATATTTCATTCTCTAAATAATCGATTGAAGTTACTTTATCTCTTTATTTTAGGAAATATATTCCTTTCTTTTAAAGATTCCATCCTTGATTATTTTATTCCTAAAATAGGATTCATGAGTATAAATACAAAAGAAACTTTACAATTTTAGTATTAGTTTGAAAATGAAATTGAATTTTATTATTAATTATATTATGAGAATTATTTTTATTTGAAAATTTGAATTCTTTTATTTGAAAATTTAAATGTTATATTAGAGAATAATTGGTCTATTCTTTTTATAAGATTAATTATTAATATTTATTGAGTTTTAAGTAGATCTAAATCCTTTTTTAGAAATGTTTTTTTTTCACAAGCTCGTTCTCATCCTTTATTTCTTGTAGATTCTCTTACACTTGATAGTAAGTGACTTGCCTCTCTAATTAGATAATGTTAGCTTAATTTCTTTTATTGGGAAGTGTTTTGAAGATTTAACCCATAAATTTGATTATATGAGTATTATGAAAATTTTAGGCAACTCTTTGGTATAAGTTCAATATAGTTTTTTTATCATATTTTTGTCTTATAATTTTGCGAGTGTATTTCAATGTTGTTAAAACCCTATATAAGTTATAAATAAATAGTGTTTATTGATTCAAAACTCAATATGATTTCATGCACATGTAAAACATATTTTTTGATGTTGATGCTATGAGTTGCGATTATATGCATTATGTTGGCCCCATGTCACCCGAGGTCATATGTATCCTTTAACAATGGTGTATCAAACCTTTTTTTTAAGCTTCTCACTTACTCCTTGTTTAACATTTTGTTAAACTGACTTGCTCATTAAATTGATTTTGCACTTTCAACTGGCATGCACTTTAAATTGATTCACACTTTAAATTGACTTCACTATTTCTAATTGATTGCTCAATCATTGCCTTGTTCAAATCTCTCTAACCTCTTTCTTCTTTTTTCATTTTTTTTTTCGATACATGATTTCGTTCTTTCAAATATTTCCATAATGGGCCCATCCTTTCAATTTTTTACAGTTGTGTTCACCTTGCATGGAGATTTTAACTGATATCAAATAATTTATGCTTAGTGCTCTTCCAAATATTTCTTATTTATCTCAAATTATTCGGGTTTATGAGTTATCTTACACTATTGCATTCATTATTCAGTGATTTGATTCAATTTTATTATGTTCTATTGATCTATCTACACATGGTTGCAATTTTATGCTTCTATAGCATCTCTTTATGCTCATGGTAGTGGTTTATGGTTTTATACCATTGGTTTATATGAACTTTAGTTGATGTTGTGTAAGTTGCATCAGGAGCTAATTATTTTGTCAAGGTTAACTATGGTGGACCTGACAGTTTTAACTGACTTGTAGTTGCCTTATCTGGCCCGTGGAGTATCCCTCCATCCTATAATTGGTGTGCACTTATGTTTGTTCCACTTTGAAAGTGTTTATTTGGTTCCATTTTGATCCACTTTGTTCCTCAGTAAGAAGATGATATTTTATGGATTTTTCCCCTCCATTTGGTTCTACATATGAAGTATGATATTTAATGGAGCTTTGTCCTCTGTTTGGTTCCACATATGAAATTTGATATTTATGAAAGTTGATATGACCCATCTTGATCTTTTTCCTCATGGTAAGGAAATTACTCTTGAAATATTGTTTGACCCATGGTGGATTTCTTATTTGAAGGCAATATGTTATTTCTCCTCTTAAACCTTTCCTTGATTTGCATCAATAATGATGCTTGACAAATCAGAATCTTGAGTTGATCTAGTGCCTATAGCACATGTTCTATCTTTGTCTCTCTAATATTTCTTTGATAAATATACTAATGTGATAATTCTCTGCATACTTCATTGCCTAGATTGTGGGTCATGTAGGTGATGGAGTCGCGACCCATTCACTTGCAGTGAGATGACTCATTAGTGGACTATCTATATCCATGTGATTGACGTAATGTTGTTGCATGTTTCATTAGTTGGCCTTGTCTGTGGTCATTTATGCATTAATATGTTCCTTTTATGAGAGCTTTATTATACCTATCATGTTCATTTTGAGCTTATGATTTATTTAGATATTATGTTAACTCCATTGCATGTTGGTGAAAAAGTCATTTTTTCCTCATCTCTCTTAGTTCCTCTCTGACCAATTTCATATAATTATTAAAACAACAAATATTTACTAACTTGACTATATGATGTAATTCTACATGTGGATCGGTGCCTTGTTTTTTTTGTTCTATGCCTCTTTTTTTCAAGTGATCCATCAAGGCACATTCTTGATTTTACGCATATCTTATGAAGATGTGGCTATGCTCCCACTTGATCACATTCAAAGGACTCATGTACTTCTCTTGATCTACAAATGTACCATATGGCTTGAAGACAATCAAACTATTTCACCTTGAAGAACAAGTTGCAGATTTTTGGAAAATTGAGTTTGATACCCCTTGTTGTAAAATCTCCAAGTATAGATTAAAGGGGGGTGTTAGAATTTATAATCTTTCCTTGGTTGTATTATTTAAATAAGGGTAAACCAAGGTATCCTTCATGTATTTTTGTCCTCTAGTCCAAGTGGGAGGACAACTCATATTTTGTAATTCCTTTAATAAGGAAATTAGTTTATTCCTCCATAAGAGGATATTGACACTTGTCACACACACTTATGAATGGTGGCATTCATAGACTTGGGAGTTACATTCTAACTCCTCTCTCTTATCTCTATTTAAGAGATGCTCCTCTCTCTCATTTCTCATGATGAAGTTATTGTATTGAGCATATTGCTCTATTTCTCTCTTATCTCTCTCATTTTAGGCTATGGCCTCATTCATAATGTCACAAGGGGTTTTCTTTTCTTTCCCCTTTCAAAATCTCTTGGCTCATTGTTTGGATTCTTGAAGCATTCTCATGTTGGTGATTGATATTGAAGCATTATCTCATTCTTGGTCTATGGTAAAATTCCTTCTTGCATTACACTTTCTTGGGTTCTTTCATTAACTTCTTTTCATTTTTTCATACTTCTAACAAGTCCTGGTCCTAATTACTCATCAATGAATTTCATTGGAAGAGAAGCTTACAAAAAAAAGTTGGAGGACATAGTGACATTTGATTTAGGCAACCTTCCTTAGGACAGAACTTATGAAGGCATTGCAAAGTGCATCAAAACATTCACAAATTTGAATGCAGTAATGGAAGGAACATTGCTTTCAACTCACTCTTCCAAGTATGGATGGTTGATGAGGTTGCAGGTCATTTACTATAACATGACAAATTTTTCCCTTCCAATCGATGAAGAATGGAGCATACTAAAGAAACTAATAGAATCTTCTTGATCTCATCAATCATAGTATGTGAAAGTACTTTTAGTTTCAATCATCTCTATATCTTTAGTATATATCTTTGATATTATCCTAAATAATAGAGTCTAGAATTGAGTTTAAAGTAATAAGTTTGAACTTTGTTTTTTGAACAAGATGAATGTTGTAGTCTTGCAAATGCTATTGCCAATGCAAATTTACTAAACTGGCCTGTCAAATGCAGAAATGTACAACTAAAGTTGTAGAGATGTTGTAGACTTGTAGTTGTCTTACTAATTTAGATTCTGAGACTTCTCACTTCACATTAGGTAAATCAACCTGAAGCTATTGTTGCTCCCTTGTTTCTATAAAAGGGAATTTAGGGTCATTGGCTTAGGGTAATGAAATTGAAATTGGGCCATGTGCCAAATTTCCAATGGGTATTGAGTCATTGACTTTTGTAAACAGAATCATAGAGTTGTGTTCTTACTAGTATTAATGAATGGATTGTTACATTGTATCATATTTGTAATTAAGTTAATGAAAATCATTATTTCTAACTCTAAGAATTGTAACATCTGAATTGCTATGTTGTCAACACAAATAATGAAAAATCTACAAGAATTGTACCATATGAGCTGAATAATGCAAATGAAAACCATTGTTAATTATGGAATTGAATCTTGATGACATTATCAACCACATTCATGTTTTTGACATTGGAATATGCTATTTTGAATGATCAATGATGAGATACAAAAACTGATAGTAGACTTCAGGAAAAAGCTTAATAAATACCTAGGACCTTCTACTTCTACAATGGTTCAACTTCAAGCTGCCACATCATATCATCATTGATATCATTAGATTCAGTGCCATCAACTTCATAGCTTCCTTGGTTCTTCGATATGTTTTCTTCACTCTGCATACCACTGCTTAACTGATGTTCACCGCTAGCATGAGTACCAGTACATGAGTCAATGACATCATTATCTTTGGCATTCCCACTCCCAGTACCACTTTGGTTTGAAATGTTTCCCAACCCTCTTCTCTAACATTTCTTCCTCCACAATTTCAGTGCCCTTTCATAAGGAAAAGTATTGACTTCATACCTGGATGTATAGAGCCTCAAGCAATTTTCTAGATTCTTGTCTAGTTTGTTTCTTAGCTTTGACTTTAGGAATCCCAAAGCACTAAAAAATCTCTCATCCTCCACCGACCCCAATATCATGGTCAGACATAAATCAACAAGCTTGAAATATTTTGATACTGAATCAGTCAACAATTCACTCTCAGCTAGATTTTTCCAAAGCCTTGATACTGATCCATCTTCGTGAGGGTTCTGCATAATATTATATTGTTACCTCATTGTTAATGAAAAATGACCTGATTTCTCTCTCAAATGATTTCCATCTAAAATTCCATTTAGAGTTACTCCATTTAACTCTTTGGTTTTGTAGAAATGATCTATCAAAGTTAGTAGCCTAGTTTTAAAATCTTTCGAATTGTTCATACTCCAATATCGAGGAAACACAATACCCATGGATTCAAGTAGTTTGATTGGAGGGAATCTTGCTCTAATCTATGAGGAAAGATCATAGGCAATGTGCTTCACAAAAGCTGTTACAGACTCAATGATCTTGGTAAAGTCTTCCCTTTTAATACTTGATACTTGCCTCATGGGGTTCTTTCCTAGTTCCTCGGACTCGATCCTAGAAAAGTAGTGCATTGGTATCTCAACTCCCTGAACTTCTGCACATAACTCCCCATTTGAACCAATTTTTAAAAATTTATTAGGATTGTCTGTGATTTTCAGCCAGCTGGCAAATTTTACATCATCAACACATAATTGATAGAGATTATCAAGCATCACGCATGTCAATTTACGTAGTGAAGCATATTCTACAATATACATAGCTCTTTGTTGGGCCTTTTTCATTAAATTTTTCATTTCCTAAAGCATGGGGAGAATACCTTCTAATGTTAATAGTGTCTCTACATTACTTAACATTGCCAGCAGCACAGGAAATTTTGGTTGCCCTACTTCGTCACGACTTGAGTTCATTAGACCAAGAACCGATTGATATTCTGAAAAAACTCGATGTGTTGGTCCATCCAAAGAGATCCATCTAGTATCATTATCCTTAAGAAGCTTGTTCCCCTTGGTTAGTCCTTTAGAAAAGTGTTGAAATTCCCTCAATCATTTCAAACTTTGACAAAAGTATTGGTAGAGCTCTTTGATTAAAGCTTCAATTTTTTGTACTGGAGCATGCTTGCTAACAACTCCAAAAGCTAGATTCATTCTGTGGGCCATGCAGTGAATGAGAGTAACGTAGGGTGCACAAGAAGATTGTATCTTTATGCAAAGACCACCCCTGTGGCCTTGCATTACTGAAGCTCCATCTGCTCCAACACACACCAGCTTTTTGGCAATGGTCATGTCATTTATACCTCCATATTCAATTAGAGAACTCTTTACTATTTCAAATAAATTTTATTTTTTTAGATTATCCCTCATTTTAGCAATAGTTAGTAGATGAGGTTGGTGAACAAAATTTTGTACAGTATAAACATGCATGCATACCCAGGAAGTATTGTCTACTGTTGTAACCTCATCTAAAGACAATGCAATAAAATTTGACTCTTTAATTTTTGCCTTCAGATCCTCTTTCTCAACCTCAGCAAGACAACTTTCCCATTCCCATCGACTATTTACTGACTAGTGACTGTTAAGATAGTTACAAACTTTCAAAAAGTGTAATAAAGCACTCAATGATGGGTAGTCTTTCATAGGATGCCCTCTGCTCAGAATATTAAACACAACACTTAACTAAACAACTTTTCCCATTAGTTCTACTTCCAATGCTTTTCCAAAACAAGCTTCAATAGAGCCTTTAACTTCACCAGGCTTCATCTTTATATTATGTTGAAATTCATATAATTCTCCATTCCTAACATGGTGAGATTCCTCCTTTATTTTCCATCTTATCACTAATTTTTGAACTCCATCTATGGTTTTCTTTTCATAAACTTTACCCATATGCTTCTCTATGGTGTCAATTTTTAGCTGCAACCTCTTTTCCTTCTTATTTATTTGGCTACAAATCTTACATCTGCATTCTACCAGAGGCTCCCCTTCAATTGGATTATCCACTGGTTCAATGAATGGATACTTTGACACCCATTCTACTTGAAAATTCCTTGATAGATCCCACATTCTATCATTCTTTTATCTATATTTTCTTGTCTTCCCTGCACCATCATCTTCTTTGACACTCTCAATCTCATCCAAGTTGATTATATCATTATGGCTACTCTAGGTATTTAACTAAAAATCTTCTTCAAGCTCATCGTGATCTAAGATATCAAGCTCCCTGACTTCTTCAATATGTCATGTAGGTTCAACCTCAGGTTGTGAATCTTGAAAATCTTCTTGTGATGAAGTAGCTTCCCGATTTTGGCCAGATACATTTCCAACACCATGACCAAAGTATGATGATAAGGTTCTACATTTTGTTGGCCTCTCTTGGCTTTCCCCATATGCTGGAGCCTTACCGTTATTCTTGTTTGACATCTTGATTCTTCAACAAAGTAAAGGCTACCAACCTACCAGTGAAAAAAAAATGTAAAAAAAATGTTTACTTGTTTTTTATTAAGTAAAACAGGTTTTACAAGGTGCCTGAAACCCACAAGTCTAGAACAGAAGAAAGAAATAGAACAAAACAAACAAGAAGCAAACCATCAAAAGGCCAGGGCTAGAAAACCATAGCAAGGTAGAATGGGAAAGGCTAGAGACAGCAAGGGCACCACGCAGAAGTCAAACAGAAGATTGGACTAATCCAAGAGTGGCAAAAGAGAAGCAGCAGCACCCGGCCACCAAAAGAGGAACTAAGGTTGTAAGATTTCTCCCTCAATGCACTGGAGTCGTTCCTTTTCTAGGATACTCTTCACATCTATGGGAAAGTCATCTCCATTATGCCATATCAACTTAGCATCCTTAATGACAACCAAGTTAGTAAACTAGTCTGCCACCCCATTGGCTTCCCTATATGCATGGGATATGAACACCTTATCAAAGGAGTTAAGAATGGCCTGAGTTTTAGCTATAATGTTGGCTATAGTCCAAGAGGGAGGGTGAGAGAGGTTGAGGTAGTTGATGATGTTCATCAAGTCACCTTCCAGCCAGAGCCACTTAACTCCCTAAGCTTTAGCAAGTTTGGTAACTTGAAGAGCCACGCAGGCTTCAGCATAGTGATTCATCTGAGCACCCAAGGGGAGATTGACAACCGTTGTGCTAATGCCGAAGTTGTTCTTGATTATTCCCCCACTTCTAGCTTGACCAAGGTTCCCTTTTACCACACTGTCAAAGTTGGCTTTGGTCCAACTAGTCGGAGGACTAGTCCACACACAATTCTATCTTTTTTCCTGAGTAGTAGCCTGGGCCTTACCTACAAGAAGGTTAGATCTACCACAGTAGAAAAGATTCTCCTTAATAGCATGAATGATTTTTTCAAAGATAATTTTAGAGGGAGAAGAGTAGTTGAGAAAAATGTGATTATTGCACTCCTTCTAGATCCCCCAGCAAAAATGAGGAAGAATCTAGGTACAGAGTAACCTAAAGTCCTAATCAAACCTTATGAAGACCCATTGGGAGAAGAGATCATTGAAAGATAGGGGAAAGCACCATGAGATATTTAGGACCGAAAAGAGGAGTTTCCAGATTTCACTAATAAAGGAGCAATGAATGAAAAGGTGATCCACTGATTCCTCTTGATATTTGCAGAGAACACATCTATTTGTGAATTGGAACCTGCACTTGATGAGATTATCTACAGTAAGGATATGGTTCTGGAGCAAGAGCCAAAAGAAAACATTGATTTTGGGTGTGAGACCAGGAATCCAAGCTTTGGCCCACATCATATTCAAATCATGGATTTGGGTGGTCAGTGAAGAATAGGTAGAAGCCACTATGTAATTCCCATCTGAAGAGTCCTCCCATATGATCTTGTCTTGCTTGGGAGAGAGAGTAACCACATTGAGAGCAATCATCAAAGGAGATAGATCCTGAGAGATCTGAGTGAGATCCACCCATTTTTCATCCCTTCTTTAATCATAGACATGAGTCCTGTAGGTTTGAGAGAAGACATGTCTCCAGGTGTATAGGGTGTTAGAATTTCTCAGGCTGCCCATCTGAAGCCAGTTGTCATTCTAGAAATTGACAGAATGACCATTACCTATTTTCCACTTGGCCCTGGATTTAGCTAGCTCCTTGGTGACAAGGAGACCATTCCAAATGACAGAACCTTTTGGGGAGTCCTCTTTGAAAAATCTATTGAGTGAGTTATGCAAGAGGTATTTTTCTTCAAAAGTGTCCCTCCACTCACCGATGCTATTAAAAATTCTCCAGATCTGTTTGGCTTGCAGGGCTTTGTTGAAAGGTCTCAATTTCCTTAAACCAAGGCCACCAGTAAGTTTAGGTCGGCACACTTTCTCCTAGGTAATTAGGGGAATGCACTTGTGGTCCTTAGCTCCAAACTAGAGGAATCTTCTCTGGATTCTTTCTATGGCTTCCACAACTTTAGCCGAGATAGGGAAAAGGCTGAGGGCATAGGTGGGAAGGTTCTGTAAAGTAGACTTGACCAGTTAGATCTTACCTACCTAGCTAAGGATGACCCCTTTCCAACTAGCAAGCTTCCTGTTAAATATGTCTATCAGTTTGTTCCAGAAGGCTTTCGGAGGCTTGACACCAAGGGGCAGCCCCAAGTAGGTTGAAGGTAAGGTATCAATGCCACATCCTAGAATAAGAGAAATTTTCCTCTATCTAGCTTCAGGTGTGTTGATAAAGAAAAGAGCACTTTTGTTCCATTTGATAGATTGGCTTGTAGCCCTGGTATACTTGTTAAGAATATCCTTCACCACTCTAGCTTCTCCCATCGAAGCCTCACCTCCAAGAATGGTATCATCCATGAATTGTTGGTGTGTAAAGACAATATCACCAGAGGAGGGATTGATGCCTTTCAGGTGCCCAGTCAATTTAGAGGCTGAGATAAGTCTCCCCAAGAACTTAGCAAGAATGATGAAGAGAATGGGGGAGAGAGGGTCCCCTTGTCTTAGACCCTTGGTAGGTTTGAAGAAGGTAGATGGGGAACCATTAATCATGACCACTAAGGACAGGGTTGAGATGATTTGAAAGAGAAGCTTGCAGGAATGGGAGTTGAAACCAAAAGCTTCAAGGACTCTAAGAAGAAACTGCCAGTCCACCCAATCATAGGCCTTGGAGAGGTCAAGCTTAAGAAGAAAGCCTTCCCTTTTTCCTTCTTCTAACGAGTGAATAACTTCATGCACAATCATTATGGAATCCATAATCTATCTACTAGGCACAAAGCTATATTGATGCTTTGAAATCAAGGAAGGGAGGAATCTGAGAATCCTGGAGGTGATAACCTTGGAGATGATCTTAAGGAAGGAATTGCATAGGCTTATGGGTCTGAATTGCTCAAAAGAATTTGCACCAGAGGATTTGGGAATCAGCACTGGGAAGGTGGCATTGAGTTCTTTGAGGAGATTCTTTGAGCCAAAAAATTCTTGCACTGCTTGAACCACATCGCCTTTCACCACTTCCTAGTAAAGGTGAAAGAAGAACATAGGGAAGCCATCCAGTTTGGGGGATTTGTCCCCTAGAAGAGAGTCCAGATATTTCTTGACTTTAGTCATATCCAGGATGGAGCATAAGTCTTTGTTTTGATGGATAGTAATGATTCTCAGTATATTATAAAGGAGATAGATTTGATCTTGTTTGGATATCCCCTAATCTTTAGAGAGGAGTTGAGAAAAGTAAGAGATTTCCTCATCAGTGATATCCTTGTCCTCCTTAAGAGCTTTTCCTCCCTTCTTGATTCTACTTATCCTATTAGTAGCTCTATGTCTCATAGTGGATACGTGGAAAAAGTGAGTATTTCAGTCCCCTTCCTTGAGCCAGATAGACCTCAATCTCTGCTTCCAGAAAGTTTCCTCCTACCCAATAATGTTATGGTAATCTGAAAGGATGGCTTTTTCTTTTTTCAATCTTTCTTCATCATAGCCCTATTTCTGGATTTCATCTTGAATACAATTAATTTCATTGAGAGTCTTATCTTTAGAGGTAAAGATGTAACCAAATTCCTCTATGTTCCAATTTTTGAGATTACATTTGATATTCTTAGTTTTTTTTCCACTCTAAACATGGTTGTGCCCTCAACATCTATGTTCCACCACTCTTTGACTTTATTGAGAAAATTAGGATGGGAAACCCACATCTTTTCAAATCTAAAGGGAAAGTTCCTTTTCTTATCAATTTGACCCAGGGAAAGCAAGATGGGGGAGTGGTCTGAGCCTGCATGAACCAGGGCTGAGAGGTCAAGACTGTAGCTGTTCAACCGGTCCAGTGAATACAGGGCCCTTTCTAGATGAACTTGAATGCAATCCTTTCCAATCCACCTATTTGGCTAGGTGAATTTAGTGCCTTGAAGATCTGTATCCAGCAGGGCCAAGTCATTGATGAAGTCCATTAGGTCTTGTCTACTTTCAGAATTAGGTGCTATTCCTCCCTTTTTTCCCGCTTCTTTAAGTGGGGTGTTGAAGTCCCCCATAATGATACCTTTAGTCTAGTTAAGAGGGGTAATGGTGGAGATGATCTTATTCCAGTAGGTCTTTCTTTCTCTTTTAGAGTTAGGAGCATAAATATTCAAAATGAACCAACTTTCATTATCTTTTATTCTAGTAAAATGCATGAAGTAGGTTACCTCCTTCATAGATGACATTGGCTCTAAAGTGATGTAAGTTCCACATAGTAATAAGGCCCCTAGAGGCTCCCTTAGAGCTAGTAGCTCTGTTATCCATAGCTTTGCTAAATTTAATTTTCCTAACTTATCCTTCTACATTTTAGTTTCCTGAATTAAGAAAATGTCTGGTCTATGATCTCTTATCATATTTCTAATGATATCTGGCTTGTGTGAGCTGTTTAGCCCATGAATGTTCCAAGAGATGACTTTCATTTCTTAATGGAGGAGCTGTGAGATTAGATAGAAACCTGGTTTCCATCCATTTTATTCAAGCTTGCATCTATTTGCCTAATCTAGCTTGTCCTTTTTCTTTCTGGGGTGTGGATTTTACCCCTTCCCTTTGCCTTTTTCTTGCTTCTAGTGGTTGCAGGGGAAACTAGAGTGGGTCTCTGCTGCTTGGTTTCTTCTTCTTATGAACTGAGATCTAGCCCTCCTTTTCTTCCTTATGCTTGGCAAAAAGCTCCACCATGATGTTGAATTGGTTTAGGGAAGCTGAGACCATTAGGTCCTCAATCTATTGGTATTTCCTAGATTCCTACATCTCAGGGCTAGGAACAAAGTTATTCACACCAGCCACAGGGGGAGCAATGGACTCTGGGACCAAGGAAATAGAGATGGTGCTTGAGCATGAGTCACCACCTTCAATCTGAGCTTCGTTCTTGTTTTCTTCCTTTGATTCTAGTTGATTGGCTACATCTAGATCCAAACCCATAAGAGGGGGTAGGGGCACTCCACTAGTCTCTTCAATCTAGGTCAACATCAGCTTCTTCACATCCCTTAGATCCTTTTTATCCAAATTGGGAGCTAGTTGTTCTTTTTTCTTCCAGAATCTATTGGTTTTGGGCTCTGGTCCCTCCTAAGAGACAACTTTATTTTGCTTTCTAAGTGCTTGTCTAGCTTTCCTTTCTATCTCTTTTGCCCGGAGAATAGGACAAGTTTTAGCTTTGTGACCTGCTTTCTTGCAGTGGAAACAAGCAAAAGGGATGCTTTCATAGTCCAGTTTCTGCACACACTTTCCCATCTTGGAACGAACCTCAATAACTTCCAGCATATCCTTGCCTTCTTCCACTCTGATATAGATCCTAGCAAAGGTGAGATGGCTCCTAGCGACTATAACAGGGTCGATGGAAAGAAGGGTACCAAAAGATTTGGCTATCCCATCAAAGACATCTTCATTCCAGAACTCCATGGGTAGTTCTGGCAGTCTCACCCACACCAGGGCTTGGATGAAGGAGTAATTCAGATCTAGATTAGGTGTCCATTTTTGTAAAGCTAAGGTGGCCTTTTTTATGACCTAGGTGCCAGCGCAAAGGATCTTATCCAGGTCCTCTTTGCAGGAGAACTCAAATGAAAAAAATGTTTACTTGTTGAAGAAGTGTGAAATGATAATAGATCTATAATATACAATGTTTACATAGTCACAAAATAATAATCACTTACCTTTGCCTCAAATTCAATTGCGGTTGTGACTCGCAAAAGCAGTCAAGACTCAACAGTCTGAACTTCTCTATCGATCAAATTGAATCGATCCAAATTGTGTACAATAACACTATTGTATGAATGTATTTATACTAATCTTTTTTGGAAAATTGGGTAGGAGGTATTACGTCAGTGTCCAAATATTTGGTGAAGTTCACTTAATTATAACACATCTTGTGTTATTTCCTAGGTGATTATGGGTCATCCAATACCTTGGTATGATTAATAAAGGTTACAAAAACCCATCGGTCTGAGACACACGTCCGTAAAATGGCTGACAAAGTTGGGGCCGCCTATATATATATATATATATATATATATATATATATATATATATATATATATATATATATATATATATATATATATATATATATATATATATATATATATATATATATATATATATATATATATATTGTTGGCATTAAGCATGATGTCATTAGTGACAACACTTATTCTAAATAGTACATACCGAGTAGAACAGAGCTTATCAAGCAGAATAGTACATACCGAGCAGAACAGAGCTTACTGAGCAGAACAGAGCTTACCGAGTAGAACAGTGCATACCGAGCTCGCAAAGTTTCACAGTGTTTACCGAGTGCTGCATGGTTAAAAAGGAAACTTAGTTTCTATCGAGTAACACTTTATCTACCGAGTCTCCAGTGTTTATCGAGTTTGAAACTATGACCGAGTGGTTAGTATGGACCGAGTTTCTACTTCTACCAAGTGCATGACGATGCCGAGTAACGCAGTGGACATCGAGTATCAGAAAATCACCGAGTTAGTTTGCAGTAACTGTGTAACTATATTTGGGCCGACTCAGTAATATTTGTGTCTACTTGTTTAAGAGCCGGCTTTGTAATTGTTTTGGAATTGACTTAGATTGATATATAAACAATGTTTTATGTCATATCAAAGTATGAAAAAGAGAGAAAGGCAGAGATAAGCGAATTACAAAGGGCTACAATAGTATAAGAAGCAAAAAAGATCTATCTATCACAGAAGGTGATCAGTACATCAGAGAATCTCAATCAGCAAGTACAGTTGCAAGTAAGAGATCTACTGTTTCATCCTTATAGGTGAATCAGCTTGAAATCCTTTAACCGGGTAGACTTAACAGTCTTTGTAAAAATCTCTTAACCGAGTGCATACTTCATTGTATTTTTGTAAAACCTCTAACAAGGTGGACCTAGCAGTCCTTATTGCTCCTCATAGGGTAGATCATCAGAAGTGATCATTGTAAGCCTTAACTGGCAAACTTTATACTGCAGTATTGAAGTTTTGTGGGTATCATCCCCACCCCAGTTTTACTTTCTACTTGGAAGGTTTCTGGGTCACCAAATCTCTATGTTCTAAGTGTTATGAATGTTTTATTCTTTCTGTTACTCATGCATGTAGTCAGATTATCAATCTAATATTATTAAGATCTGAATTTGTTAAAAGTTTTGAAGTTACTGATTCACCCCTCCCCTCTCAGTAACCTAGATAGTCTTGAATATTTCCAACAATTGGTATCAGAGCACAGTGGATCTTAGAATAAAGTTTGACAGCTTGAGAAAAGATTCAGGACAATGGAGATATTCAGACTGAACAAAGTAATTGAGAATGAAAAGCTAGATCTAGAAATGGCCATAACTCAACTCAAAGAAGCAAGAGAGCATCTTTCCCTTTCCCTAAAAAGAAGGAAGGAACTTGCAAATCAGATCAATGACCACTAGTATGTTGAAGAAAAGATTGAAGACTTCTTCCCTTCAAGCAGCTCAGATGAAGCAAACAATGCAATCAAAGAACTTCTAGAAAAGAATGGATCTCTGCAAGAAGAAGTGAGAAAATTGAAAAGAGAACAGGAAATTCAGTCAACAAGATTCTGTGAAGTCTTGGAACAAAGAAACAAGATGAAAGATGAAATAGATGGAAAGAACAATGAAATCCAGAATAAAACTCTTCAGCTAGAAAATCTTATTGATCAAATCTCCAATGCAAATGAAGAAATCTTGACTCTAAGATCAGGAAATGAAAATATGAGAGAAGAGCTGAGATCTGAAAAGCAAATCAATTTAAGAGTGATGAGTGAGCTAGATGCTGAAAGGCAAATCAATGAGAGAATGTTGAAATCTCAAGAAGATATGAATCAGGTGTATGAACAAAACCTTCATAGGCAAAAAGGAAAAGTAGGACTTGGATACAAAGAGGAAGGTGAATCCTCCAAACAAGGTACTCAAAAGAATCAGAAACCTACCTGTAATCACTGTGGCAAAATTGGTCATACTTCAAACAAATGTTGGAGCAATGGAAAAGAAAAATTCAATGGAAAATGCTACAATTGCAATCAGCTTGGTCATAAAGCAAATGAATGCAAGGAGAAACCAAGATTTAAAGGCATATGTCACAAATGTAGCAAACAAGGTCATAAGGCATCATAATGCAGAACTAAAACACCCAATCCAGCGGAACAAATTATTAAAGCAATGTTTGGTTGGGATTACAACACTTGGTGTAGATGTCATTACTGTGGAGAATATGGACACATTGGCATGAATTATGTAAGGCACCACTTGAGAAAAAGGGATTCTACCATAAGATGTTATAATTGCACTAAGCTTGGTCACATAGCTAAAAACTGCATGAATTTAGGCAAAATTGAAGATGAAAAGAAAGCAAAAGAAAATAACATTAGAAAGGAGATGAGACAAAAGTGGATTCCTAAACCTACCGAACAAACCAATCCTGAAGTCACTAATGAAGAGAGTGGCTCTATGAGCTCTAACTAGTCTCCAAGAAAGCACTGGAACTGTATCTTCATAGACATATTCAAAACAGTTCCTGAACTGAAAGGAAGACAGATCCAAATCAGTATGCAAGATACAGCAGGATCACAAGAAGGTTGGTATCAGTTACCACCGAGCAAGGTCGAGAGTAACCTAACTTCATTTGGTTACCAAGTAAGGTCGGAGAAGTATGAATTTGTATGATCACCAAGTTGTGGAGTCTTCACTGAGCAATTAATTCATAGTGGATGATAGCCTGTCTAATTCAATACCCTAATTCATACTGAGCATTAATGAAAAAGTTTTAACAAAAGGAGTGAAATCAAGTTCACTATTCACCGCGAACAAAAGTCTCCTAGTGCAATCAAGCGTTTCGAAGCATATTTCAGCAAGATATTCTTTTTCCTCGAAGAATTTACTATGTTCACCGAGCTACCATGGCATCATCCAGCGCTAAAATGAAGAAAGATTCAAAAATGTTGGTTCATGGAGAATGGAAAGCACCAGATTTCAAACTCGTGCCCGCAGTTGTCGGATCCCTAGACCCGAGTGGAGCTCAATCTCAGATTCCTCCTAAGGTACTCCTTATTAATGATATTTGTAGTCACTTTAAGTGTACAATTCAAGAGCTTGGAACCCTAGAGATAGATACTATTCGTGAGGAACTATGTGTCGATGGTGTTCTCAAACCAGAGCATCAAAATTTGGAAGATAAGGGTTTAGTTCACATCACACACTTGCCTTGGATCTTTCAGATAAAATGGGTTAGATATATCCTCAGTCAAGTACATGAAGGTAAAATATGGCTTGAGAAACCAGTTTTGATTATGAAGAAGATGATTCACCGAATCACTGGTCTTCCCATGCTCGACAAAGCAAAATGTACAAAAACCCTAGGTCGGATGGAACTGGAAGAGAAAACCCTAGCCGAGTGGGATGGTAGAGGTATGAAGATAAGAAGAATTACAGATGCAGAATTGAATTTTGGTATACATATCGTAGCTCACAAGATATACAGTTCAAGTAGGCAGAATAGTGTTCCGTGTGAAGCAGTTGACCTAGCATATAAAATTGTAAAGAACAATCTGTAATTTGACCTAGCAGATCTTTTGTTGAAATAGTTCAACAAGAACATGGAGAGCATCCAAACCTCAAAGAACAATCCATGTAAGTTTGGCTCACTATTGGTTTGTTTATTTTTCTATGCTCAAAAAGTTTTTCCCATCAAAAGGCACGGTAGTATGGAGAAAAGATGTGTCGGTTCCTTATCAGATGAATGAATACATTTCAGAAATGGGTGACAATTTTGAAAGCATAATGGATAACTATTTTGAATCATTTAAAGAGAAAATGAACAATAGATTTTGGATTCCATAGAAATTGGTGGAAGATTACAAAGATGATATTTGGTTCATGGTGGACTATGATAATCTGTATATACAGGCAACAAAACCAAGGATTATACACGTGAAACCTCTTCCCTATGAGGTAAATATTGATGAAACCAAGAATATTATTGAAGCCCTAATTAATCAACCTGTTAATCCAAAGGCACCATATTTTGGGACATATGAAGAAGCTAAGGAGAGAATTGAGCTTAGTATAAAGCTTCCACAGGCAATTAACAAAGGAAGAAAGAGGATGGCCAAAATACAAGCTAGCACACCTCTAATGTCAACCAAGGAAAAAGGAGAGGACTTTGAAGAAAAAGAAGAGAAAAAGGATGAGGAGGAAGAAGAACAACTACCAGCAAAGAAGAAAGGAAAATTATTTATCACCAAGGCACCCAAGCAACCCTCTGCAGTATTTACAAGGAGTGCAAGAGGCAAGGCAAGAAAAGACAGTGAAGAAATAGTATTCAAAAGGCCTCCTCCTTCATTAAAAGAAAAGATCAAGGATATGAAAGAAGGATCTGGAATTGAAAACTTCAAGTATGATTATGACAACTTCCATAGATACATCAAATGTCAAATCATCACTAGCACAACTCAATGAATCATCGACATAAGTGACTACCACCTCTTTTACCGAGTTGCAGTCTCCTGTATCTACTTCAGCACCTACTTCCATATCAAGTTTTCCAGTAGTAAGTACCTTAGTTTTGGATACTTCAGTAAGTATTTTAGTTTTTGATTCTACAATTGTGAATACTTCAGTTTTGAGCCCTTCAAGTATTCCAGTCGGTAGTTTATCATTTTTCACAGCTAGTCCTATAATGTCTACAATAACTTCTACAAAGGCATTAAGTGCAATAACAGTTGATCCTAAGGCTCAACCGAGTACAAGATTTTTGAGTCAGAATGTAGAAGAGGATATAGACTTAGATGAGGAGATAGAGATTCCAAAATTAGACTTTGCAAATCTTTCAGCAGATCAAATGCAAAACATTGGTGAACTCCTCCAAAAGAAAGCAAAGCAGAAAAAACCAAAAGAAGAAAGGGACAAGAAATATAAAATTATTGAAGATGCAAAGGATATTTTGTCTAAAGCATTAGGTATTAAATTTGATTCCTCTCAACATATTTTGTTATAGTTAGCTGAGGCAGTAAACAAGTTCCATGAGGATTCCTCTGCATCAGAAAAGATTATTGAGAAAGCCGAGAAGAAATTTGACAATAAAGTGCTTGAGCATGTTGCTCAACATATAGCTATTAATCAAGCAGAATTATCTTCAGTTTTGATAGATATTGAGTCCTCCTATTCCAATGTTACCTCACTTGTTGCTAAGCTATGTAATGTTGCCGAGTTCACTAAGGAAGTCAAGGAAAAATTGAATAAGATTGATGAGGATCTGAAGGATAGTGTACAGAGGTTGCAACTTGAACTTAGTTCAAGCTCTGCACATCATATGAAAATCACATTCCTATCAAATAGGTAGTCGAAATTATTAAAAGAAGATACAAAGATCTGGTCAACACTCCTAGATATTTAGAACATGATCCTTCCCATCATGGACATAATGCAAAAGCACATTGTTCAATCAAAAGCATTACTCCATGACAATCAATTTTCCATTGTAGATCACATGATTGAACTCTCTGCAGAAGTCCAAATTGCACTCCAAACATGTAAGATTCTGCAAGAGAATTGGGACAGAACTCTGGCACTAATCATAAAGGTACATTCTGATTTTCTTTCACATTTTGGATTCTCCTTGTAAAATACTTGTATATACACCTTTGGCATTATTGTCAAAAAGGGGGAGAAAATGTATAGGAGAAAGTGTATAAGATTAAGGTGTGTAATACGAAAGGGGGAGAAAGTACTCTATATAAGGGAGTCATGAAATATATAAACAATAGTTTGACAAAGATAAATTTTGAAAAATCAAAAAAAGATTCAGCATTATTCTTGTATATAAGTTTTGGCTATACGTGTTTTTGTCACTAATGCCAAAGGGGGAGATTGTTGGCATTAAGTATGATTGTCATTAGTGACAACACTTATTCTGAACAGTACATACCAAGCAGAATAGAGCTTACTGAGCAGAATAGTACATATCGAGCAGAATAGAGCTTACTGAGCAGAATAGAGCTTACTGAGTAGAACAGTGCATACCGAGCTCACAAAGTTTCACAGTGTTTACCGAGTGCTGCACGGTTAAAAAGGAAATTTAGTTTCTACCGAGTAACACTTTATCTACCGAGTCTCCAGTGTTTACCGAGTTTGAAACTACAACCGAGTGGTTAGTATGGACCGAGTTTCCACTTCTACCGAGTGCATGACGATGCCGAGTAACGCAGTGGATGCCGAGTATTAGAAAATCACCGAGTTAGTTTGCAGTAACCGTGTAACTATATTTGGGCTGACTCAGTAATATTTTTGTTTACCTGTTTAAGAGCCGACTTTGTAATTGTTTTGGAATTGACTTAGATTGATATATAAACAATGTTTTATGTCATATCAAAGTATGAAAAAGAGAGAAAGGCAGAGATAAGCGAATTACAAAGGGCTACAATAGTATAAGAAGAAAAAAAGATCTATCATAGAAGGTGATCAGTACATCAGAGAATCTCAATCAACAAGTACAGTTGCAAGTAAGAGATCTACTGTTTCATCCTAACAGGTGAATCAACTTGAAATCCTTTAACCGGGTAGACTTAACAGTCTTTGTAAAAATCTCTTAACCGAGTGCATACTTCATTGTATGTTTGTAAAACCTCTAACAAGGTGGACCTAGCAGTCATTATTGCTCCTAACAGGGCAAATCATTAGAAGTGATCATTGTAAGCTTTAACTGGCAAACTTTATACTGCAGTATTGAAGTTTTGTGGGTATCATCCCCACCCCAGTTTTACTTTCTACTTGGAAGGTTTCTGGGTCACCAAATCTCTATGTTCTAAGTGTTATGAATGTTTTATTCTTTCTATTACTCATGCATGTAGTCAGATTATCAATCTAATATTATTAAGATCTAAATGTGTTAAAATTTTTGAAGTTACTGATTCACCCCTCCCCTCTCAGTAACCTAGATAGTCTTGAATATTTCCAACAATATATATATATATATATATATATATATATATATATATATATATATATATATATATATATATATATATATATATATATATATATATATATATATATATATATATATATATATATATATATATATATATATATATATATATATATATATACTATTGGCAAATATAGGCCATCCATTTGGGGCCGCTTTGAAATTATAGGCGAATGATAGAAATATATCATGCCCAAAACGTATATGCCATTGGCGATAATGTGAAAGAAATGGAAAAAATTTAATAAACCACTGGGCGATGGACTTGAGCATTGGACCCAATTTTAATAAATGTGAGGCGATAGGGTCACTCCGATATGGGCAAAATATTCACCAATTTGCGGGTTGCCAATAGGTGACATTCGCCAAATGGAAAATAATCACCACTAAATTTTTTGCTGCTGCTAACACAAGCTGCTACATAACTGTCTGTATAAATAATTAACCTCTACATCCATGATATCATGTTGATAACATGTCCATGCTATATATACTCAAATCTTACTGCATAAGTCTTCCACACATGCTACTTACCATATGTTGTCATCAATGACAAACATACAGTCAGCACTGGCTTGTTGGAAAATCTCCAACACTTTAAACTGTGGTTTCAGAACTTTCTCTCCTTTCTTCTTCTTCTCTTTGAAGGGCTGCTCTGATAATTACTTCATTGGCATAGGTTCCATATGAAATGGGCGGGTGATCCATGCCTTTGTGACTTTGATAACGTGCCTTCCTTTGAAGTCAATATCATCATTTTCATCTTTGTCCACCTCTACATTCAAAATAACCCTTGTATATACTTTGTCCTAATTGTAGATTGGATCTAGGATATCCTTAGAGTCCACAACTTTCACCTTCTGAGGGATTTTTAGTAACAGAGCGGTCTGTGCCAGCTCCAAACTCATCCAAAAATTGTCATGGATTCTGACTTCATAATCATCCACACAATTCATCCAATGATCTTTGATGTGTGGCTCATGTACATAATATCTTCCCATTATGTGATTGTAAGTACCTATTGGATCAAAATGAGCCCTTATGAGCTTGTAGGTAGGCAAATGGAATTCATCCCATTCAAGAGTCAGAGCCTTATAGATCTTCATATTAGGTACACAGTGGGGTCCTATGGAAATCAGTAAATCCCAATAGTGTTTCTTCTTGTGCTTGATGTGCTCATGAGCATCTGACAATTGTCTCACTATCTCCAATAGGACAACTCTATCAGAAGGATACTTGGGTAGCTTCTTAGGAGCCAAGATACTCCCTGCCACCCAGATGTATGTGAAGGTTCTAAACTAAATGTAGAATGCCTCAAGGGCATTGACCTTAGCAGCAGCCTTAGTTGACATTCTCTTGGCATAATCTCCCTCTATGGAGTGTACGATGGCAAAGATGAAAGCATCATTGACTATATAGAAATTAAGGTTGTTATGAGTGTAGAACTCCTTCCTTACCAGCTGTGGGTACATTGTGAATAGCCATGTATGTAGTTCTCCCATAACCCCAACCTTTTTCAATCATGGGTACACTGCTTTGGCAGAGAGTAGATACACAACATATGATGTCATGTAGATGTGTGGCTCTATATTTACTCTTGCCTGCTCATCCAAATTATCACTAAGGATAGTGGCCTAGTCGAACCTTGCCTGCTGCTCCCTTATCTTCTCTATGAGCATGATCATCCAGGGTTCCTACTGACTAGACTTGGGCAACCCATACACTCAGTTGATCATGGTGATGGCCACTTGGATGTCATCCCTCATATAGCCCCTTTGCATATCAATCCAATCTATATTTTTCTTGGGCATGGGTTGTATGAGATATTCATTGTTCACTATGCCATGGGCTCATGAAACATCCATATTGTAAAACTCCATCCTCTTGTTGATGTGAAAGTTATAGAACTTGTCGACCCCTTTGGGAAGTTGGAAGACATCCTCAATATTATTAGGCCTTAGATCCAAGACCACTTCCCCTATTATGTTCTTCACCATTCTTTCATCAGGTACACAGTGGCTTGCCAAAGTGTTGATCAAGTTCAAAGACAAGATGGATACTAGATGCGCTATAGCATTCACCAGAGAACAATGTACTAATGAAGTGTAGTCCTTAGATCTCCCTTCTGGTTAGGTGCATTTAACCAAGTAGTCATTCCAAGTGACATGGATGATGTCAGTGTCCGTGATTTATGAATGTAGGTTGCTCACTTTCGAAGGCAGATGGTATCCCTTGAATTGATACTTCATCACTGGGGACATAACTTTCTCTGCCATTTCTCCAAAGAACAAGAACATGAATCAGTAACCACGTATTCATAGAAGAGAGGAAAGACTCAAAAAAATAAAATGATCTTGTAGATTAATGCTTAGAAGAGCTTTGAAAGACATTTTTGGCCTTTCAGACCTTTAGGGTTACGAGACCTCTGAAAGGCTAGAAGAGACGAAAGCACGAAAAGAATGCTTGAGTTGAACAAATGCTTGTGATACCCCTTTTTTGGTCTTCGATGAGTTGGAGGTGTAAACTTTTTGAAGGACAAAACCTCTGAAACACCGAAGGAAGCTATGGTACTTGAGCCTTGGGAGTTTTAGACTACCAGGATCGGCTTCGACAAATTGAAGCAAGAAATGTTTCAATGTGTGACAACACTGAAATGCTGAAACTTGGCACTTAGAAGATTTCTGTGAGATTGTTTAAAAACTTTGGACCTTCTGGCGTTGGAAAATTAGGTGACAAGTTTCTTCGGTGTGTGACAACACTAAAATGCCAACAGGAGAGCACTTGGTAGATTTAGGACTACTTTAAAGTTTCAAACTGCGATGTTTGAAACTCTATGGCCGAAACTAGGGCTTGGGCATTGGACTTGAAAATGAGTTTGATGATCGAGTTTGACCACAAACTCAAACTAGGGGTCAAAGGGGACAACCTCATGACCCCCAAGGTAGGACTAGACTGAAAAAATGTTAAACCTAGCAAGAAAAGACCAAAAACCCTAACTAAACTGACCCAAAAAAGTAGAAACCCTAATTACAAGAGCAAAAAACAAACAAAATGGAAGAAAAGAGAGAGGGAGAGAGGGAAACCAACCTCGAGGAAAGCGGACGGTGAAGAATGATAGGCAAGACCGAGGTGACAAGCTAGAAGCAAGCGACATATGAAGAGCTCTGAAAATGATAAACTAGAAAGTGAACAAGTGAGGGTTAAAATCTTGCTTGCACCTTATATAGGTAGAATTGGCAGGTGACATCAGCCTCCTGTAGATCGGCCTTTTAGGGGTATTGGACCTCTAAAAGGCTAAAACACCGAAAGGCTGACTCCCTTTTTGGGAGTCAGACCTCCCAACTTTTCAGATGTCTGAAACTCTGAAACCTGCATGGGTCCAGAAATGCCCAGGCATGATTTTTCACTCCTCCGACCTTTCGCACTTTCAGACCTTTTTCACTTTCAGAACTCCAAAAGTGCGAAAGTGTGACACAACCAAAAAACTGAGGAAAGGCTAAAAAATAGGAAAAAAAAGACAGACAAAAATCCTAGGGACAAGCTAAAAGAAGGGGGGACCCTAAAGCCGAGAGGCAAAAAGGGGAGTGTGGTTGTGGGACCACAACAAATACCCATATCTTTCTTTTAATACTGAAAGTTCTCCTTACGTAATATGGCTCGGTGAAAATATATACTAAGTGATCTTCAGATCTGGAAAGTCAAGATAGGTTTCTTCACTGCTGACTTCTTTTGTTGATTGTTCATCATCTAGAATCTTCTAGTTCTAGAGATCAAATCTAGAAAATCTCATGATTCCATTAGAATGTTCTAATCATGAGCTTTGACCTTTTTGGTAACCAGTCACACTGTTAGTTTTAGGGGGACCTAGCTTTAGTGGGTTGTGTTGGCCTCAAACATTACTTCTACAATTCAAAATCAATGTTATAGCATTTAGGCATATCATTATATTATTTATTGACAACTTCGCTCATATTTTCATAACCCCATAACTTAGACACTTATTTATAGTAACTTCTCAAAATTTATTGAGAACTAACTTCAAAATGAACAATAACAACAACATATTATAACACCCTTTGCTCATAATCTTTTGAGATTATGATCTTCTTTCCAAATTAAAAAACTTCATTATCAAACACCTAAGAACATTTCTTATCTTCAGTCCCATGTCCCACCTTTCAATCCATATTTGAAAATAAATAGCTCCAAAACTATATTTCTATTTGCTAGATGTAGTGACTTCATATATCTCCTCTAACAAGGACCTTTTGCAGTGGCAAACTTCTTTAGCAACTAATCTTTCCTCTACAATTTCCTTTTTGAAACATTTGCAACTACAACTTCATCTGATGGCTCCAGTGCCTTCTAAAAGACTGTGATATGGCTTTCATTCTGAAATTGGTGGCTTTACATATGCTGGAAATGGGATCTACTATCGGCAATGGCTTCTTTGTCACCATTGATCTTGTTCAACACTTCTTTCTTTGACCTCTGCAGCCTTTCATTGACAACAAATCTTCTCATTTCTTCGACTGGGCAGCAACAAAATAAAACAAAAGCAACTAACTCAACAATCTCCAACAACCTATTTTCACCAGTAATTTGTCTCTCTTTCTGATCAGCCCTCCTTTACAATAGTCATCTTCTTCCTTCAGGATTTCATAGAGTAGCAATATTCTTTTCACTGATTTGTTTGAACAAATCAACATGGTCGTGATTAAAATATCATGATCCAGACCCCTTATGAGGGAGATTGGCCCATACCTACTCTAATGCCAATTTGATGGGAAGAGAGGAAAAAAAATGAAAACTCCAGCTGCTATTGCAGACAAAAAACAACTTCCTTATTAAATACTTTACATCACCTCTGTTGGTTTTTATTAAGTAAAACAAGTTTTACAGGGTGTCTGAAACCCACAACAAAGTAAATTTTAAAAAGAGAAGCACAATAACATAACAGAGTTTAAAGTTTCACTAAACCAAGGAACAGGCCACGAAAGGGCCAAGCTAGAAAAAAGAAAAGAAACTGATAAAATAGGGCAATAAAGATAGGCACTAGAGAAAATTATGCCAAGCTCCTAAGCATGACATTCGCATTGCTTTCGAGGGCCTCCACCAGTTCAGCAACCTCTTTAACATTTTGAATATCTTGAAGTCCTTGGGGATCAATTTTCTCCCTATTTTTCCTGGTTCTAGCCCTGGTTCTTTTGCTTGGTCCTTCAATGGGCTCCTTCTCATCCTCCCTTGTACTCTGATCAGCCATGGTTTCCATTTTTTTCATCCATTTTTTTGATTAACAACTTCAAGTTCTCATTGGACATTTTGAGGATTTTGAAATTTTACTCGGCAATTGTCTTTAAGGTATTCTCTAGGTTAATCATTTTGCATTCCAGTTGCTGGACCCTAGTCTCCAGGCTTTTCTTTCTAATGCAACCAATGTTGGTGAATCCAATTAAGGACAAACTAACCTTGCAACCAAACCAATACGCATAAAAAATACACAAGATCTGATATAAAATAGAAATCTTTGTTCATCAAATCATTGATTACATGCAATGTGTCAGGTTGTAAGGCCTTCCCAGTTATGGCCAAATACAAAGAAAGTAACAGTCTACAAGATCTCGTAGGATCTAAATATTTTCCACAACATCAGCACTTAGCTAGCCTAGATTTGCAACATGCACACTAGTAGGCACCCAAGAAATATCTAAACTTGTACTCCAACTTCCAAGCAATCTTCCTATCCTAAGCTCGTAGGCTACTAACTTCCAACTATCTGTCCCTTCCCTCCTAAACATCTACCCAAACATCCTATAAATATTGAATCCTAGCTACAAGTCAGCTGATGAAACAATTAACCCTTCCAAACAAATATTAAATGCTAAAACATCAGTTGACTCTGTATAGCCTTACAAAATAGAATAAACTCTCCAAGATGGCCCCAACAGTCATTAGATCCACATAGAGGAATGCACCGTGCCAGATCTAATTCCCCACACATCCAATGGTCAATTCATAACATGAGGAGTGCGACGCAAATTAAATACACCAGTCGGCCAAGCCGATTCATCCAAACAACTTCAGTCAGTAAGCAAGAATACTGAGCAATAGAAAAAATAACTGACCACCAGTCAACCGACCATGCCAAGCATGACCGAGCAACACTGTAATTTTTGAGCGCTATTGAACCGATGCCTTCAGTTACCAAACATTCTTAAGAGACCAAGCACCTTGGTAACCACAAAAACTAAGCAACCAGTCTCCCAAACCAAGCAAGAATACCATCAAACCAAGATCAAAACTAGCAATCTACCTTCAAAGACAAACATATTTTTTGTTGATATAGGATTGCCAAGAATCCTAGGATGCTCCTACATCAGACACCCCAGGTAAGAAATATTTTCTCATAAGGAAATCAGGAACATCTTAAGGGTATCAAAACAAGTATGCCAAATCTATTCTTAACCCATATTTCCTCTTGTCCTTCATCCCAAGTAGCCTTCACTTCATTCATCGCTTCTTGCAGCAAGTTCTTTTGCTTTCCACTTCTCTTATCTTTCCGGTCTGTAATTGTTAGAAACTAACTCTGACCACTATGAACCACAGCAGTGCCTCGGTAAGGTTCATCCTTCTCAATCGACATAGTATCATCTGCATCTCTCTGTGTCATAAATGTCATCATCTATTGTACTATCTATGTTAGAAAGACCATATGTCTCTTAATCTCAACAAAATCTTTAGATATATCATTCTCCTTCTCCTTCAAACTAGACTTTGTAGAAACAGGTTCCTCAACCTTTCATTCTTGAGGTTTGTCATTGTCACATGGACAACACCTAATGACTCCACATCCCTTAGTCCCAACTTCTTGTAAAGGTATCATCTTCTGCCGAGCTCCTTCATGCCTAACCACATAAGTGTTAGCACAACCATCAAACAACACATTTCTGTCAAACTGCCAAGGTCTACCAAGCAACGGATGATAGACATCCATAGGAAACACATCACACAATATCTCATCATGGTAAGATCCAATCTAGAAATTAACCAAGCATCATTCTTCAACTCTAACCTTAGAAACCTCTTTGTATCCAACTAATCTGATAAGGATTAGGATGCTTCCTCCTTTCCAAATTCAATTTGCTAACCATCTCTTATGAAACAAAGTTCTCAGAATTGCCACCATCAACTAGGACATTACATACCTTTTTTGGCACTTACATATGGTTCTAAACAAATTTCTTCTTTTCACTAGTTCAGAGACACATGCAGCTAACCTTCTGGTGACAAGACATTCACCTTTCTCTGGAACATTCTCAATGTCATCTTCAGTAACTAATGCAACTCTTTTCTTAGGACACTGCCAACTTTTATGACTAGCTTCACCACAGTTATAACAATTACCAATGAACTCATTCTTCCACCTTCCTCTATGTCCAGTATTCTTAGTAACTTGTCCATTGCTAGATCCAACATCAGGCTTAGGGTTTTCTATCACATTACCTTCAACAACTATCTCACCAGTTTTTCCACCTCGGTTCCTATTATTTTGTCTACCTTCAAACTTTTTATTTAGCTTCTCTTCAATCTTCAATGTCATCTAATAAGCATCTCCTATTGTTGTCATCCGAATAGTAAGTAATTCTTCTTGAATACTAGGTCTCAAACCATAGACATACCTAGCAACCTTTTCTTTATCAACTTCAAAATGACCAGTCCTAATCAGGATTCTATAAAACTCCACGGTATACTCCTGTACCGATTAGTTAGTCTACTTCAAAGCTTACATCTTCTTAAACATGTCCAATTCATAATCCATTAGAATGAATTGCTTCTTCAACTTTTCAACCATTCGGTTCCACTTAGTGATCTTTTCTTTTCCTATTCTACCTCTTTCCAACTGAACTTCTCTCCACCAAATATTTGCATGACCTTTGAGCTTAGTCTTTGCAAATCTAACCCTATCAGGATCTTCTATTTCTTCATACTCAAAGTATTCATCAATCTCATTGATCCTATTAATCAATTCATCAGGCCTAAGGCTTCCAACAAATGCAGAAACTTCAATCTTAGGTCTCTTCCCAATCTTAGGCATAGCTTTTAGGATTCTATTCTCTTTAGGATCTCTATCTTCTTCTACAGCTTCTTCAAAACAATCTTCTTCAGATTCATCATCACTTTCCTCTTTCAAGGTAGGCTTCTTCTTTCTCAATTCCTCTTTTAGGTCTTGCACTTATTTCTGCAAAGCCCTAAAATCATAAAGATTCAATTCTCAGCTTCTTCCTCTGAGATCTCACAGTTTCTCCTCAGAGGCATCTTCAAATTGAGATCTAGATACAAAAACACAAGATCCACTCAGCTCCAATATGAATAGACTTCACTCCACAAAACCAACTCAACCTTGCTTTGACACCACCTGACGTAGCCAAGGTTGGTGAATCTAATTAACGATAGATTGACCTTGCACTCAAACCAATACGCAGTGGAAATACACAAGAACAACACAAGATCTAATATAAAATAGAAATTTGTGTTCATCAAATCACTGATTACATGCAATGTGTCAAGCTGTAAGGCCTTCCCCGTTACGACCAAATACAAAGCAAGTAATAGTCTATAAGATCTCGTAGGATCTAAATCTTTTCCACAACATCAACACTCAGCTAGCCCAGGTTTGCAACATGCAACACACTGGTAGGCACCCAAGAAAGATCTAAACTTGTACTCCAACTTCCAAGAAATCTTCATGTCTTAAGCTCACAAGCTACTAACTTCCAACTATCTATCCCTTCCCTCCTAAACATCTACCCAAACATCCTATAAATATTGAATCCCATCCACAAGTCGACTAATGAAACAATTAACCCTTCCAATCAAATATTAAATGCTAAAACATCAGTCAGCTCTATATAGCCTTACAAAATAGAATAAACTCTCCAAGATGGCCCCAACGGTCATCAGATCCACATAGAGGAATGTACCACACTAGATCTAGGTCCCCACACATCCAATGGTCAATTCATAACATGAGGAGTGCGAGCCAAATTAAATACACCAGTCGGCGAAGCTGATTCATCCAAACAACTTCAGTCGGTAAGCAAGAACACCGAGTAACAGAAGAAATAACCAAACGCTAGTTAACCAACCACACTAAGCATGACCAAGCAACACTGTAATTACTAAGTGCCAGTGAACCAACGCCTTCACTTACTAAACATTCTTCAGGTATCGAGTACCCTGATAGCCACAAAAACCAAGCAACCAGTCTCCCAAACCGAGCAATAATACCATCAAACGAAGATCAAAACCAACAATCTACCTTCAAAGAAAAACATATTTTTGGTTGATATAGGATTGCCAAGAATCCTAGGATGCTCTTGCATCACTCTCTCTATGGTGTTGTGTTCCTTGTTGTTTGGACTCTGAATTTTTTCTTTGAGGTACTCGATTTCATGGTAGAGCCATTTGAAAGATCTAAACTGATCTAGCATGCTATTCTTGGTGTTATTGAGGAAGTCCATTTCTGTTTCCCTAGCTTTATCACTAAGAACCACCAGTGCAGGATCTATCACCTCTTCCTTGTGGATTTTTCCTTCATTGTCCTACAAAACATCACATCTATTGTTTCTATAGAGATTTTCCCAGTTCTCATTGATTGAAAACTAATTTACATTGCCTCTATTTTTTATTGAGGTTTTCCCATGTTCAATCTTAATGAGATAAGAAGTGTAAACCAAACAAAATAAAAATAAAAATAGGAAACATAAACTAGAAACTCGAAACATGCAATACAAATTGGAGATGTGGTAGTATGACATAATTTCAAAAACAAACTCATGGTTACAATGAACTGCAATTAACATGATAGAATTTAAGAAACAAACTTATGGTTACAATGAGCTATAGTTTAATTTCAACTGACTGCAAACTTTAGCAGTTAATCCTCTCTACTTTGGCAAATGTGGAGTGGGAGAAATCAATGTCTTCCAATTAGAAGTGGCCAAGGCTAGAAGTTTTGATGGATAAGTTCATGCCGCTATAATAAGGTAATTGCAAACATCCACCAGTGCCTTGGCATACTGACGGTGTAGGAGGGTCCTCAATTTCTATGCTGCCTTCCAACATCTTCGCCACTTTTCCCACCGAAGGCCTCTCCTCTGCGAGACTTTGAATACACCACAACGTTGTCTTCACCACTTTGCATTTCACTCCTCTTCTCTCTTATTCCCCCCAATCTCTCATCCACCACCTCGTCTAGCTTTCCCTCTACAACCACCATCTGGAATGCCCATTCAGGAAAATACAACTCACTCTCCTCCTTAGTTGAATTTCTTTTTCTGCTAACAATTTTGAAAAGCACCATTCCAAAGCTATAAACATCCACTTTTGCTGTAACAGGATGGATTTGAAACCACTCTGGCGCCAAGTAACCCCATGTCCCTCTAGTCCTAGATATGTTCAAGCTGGAATCTTTTTCAACCAATTTAGCAAGACCAAAATCAAAAACTTTAGGGCAAAAGTTCTCATCAACCAAAATATTCTCCGATTTGATGTCACAATGAAGAACCCATTCCAAACACTCCTCGTGCAGGTACACAATGGCCCTCATGACTTCCAAAGCTATGTGATATCTGATGCCCCACTCCATTACAATCGCTCCTTCTCTATTGAACAAATGTTTCTCTAGAGACCCATTTTGTATGTACTCGTACACCAGCAATCTGTGCTCACCTTCTGCGCAGAATCCTCACATGGGAACAAGGTTGAGATGATGGATTTGCCCAAATGATGTTCACTTCTATCCAGAATTGTCCTTCTCTATGATGAAGGCCTTTTAGTTTCTACACTACAATCTGCCTCTGATCGCTCAGAAGGCCTCTGTACACTGGCCCAAAGACTCCTTTGCCCAGTTTGTTGCTGAAATCATTGGTGGTTGCTTTGAGCTCTGCATATGAGAATTTCTTCGGCACACCAGAAGCAAGAATATCAGCCCTAAAAATTTGTCCATGTCTCTAAATTTTGAGTACTTTCTCAAAAAAGCATAGAAGACATAAACCCCGCACAACAACTCGGCACCCAGAAAGGATGAAATGATGAAGACATATTGCATTGTGTGGTCGGAATCGTTTGAGGGGAATGGGATTTTCACAATGACCGAACAAACATTTTCAACTACTGAGACCGATCCATGAAAGGGATTTGGAGCTTCTTCAATGCTTGCAGAGATCTTCAAGTACATGCGTGTGTGTGCTTCTGGAGACCAATATCCATTCACCAATTTGCCGAATTGACAGACAAAGTTTCCATTATCGAGGTTGTGTGTGAAACTCACACAGATGGTATTGTTCCCACAAAACTCTATGCAATCCTGTAATCTTATTGCCCCCAGTACTTCTGTGGTATTCAATCCCTCAAAATTGACATAATCTAGCGGCACAAAAGTTACATTGGAGGGATCCTTATTATCATTGTGAGGCTTGCAGCTTCTATTATCAGATGGGCTCTGTCACATCCCTCTTTTCTCCCACAAGTAAGCTAGCGTGAAATAGGAGGATACATGGAGTTAATGCGAGGGTTGGTAGACATTTAATTCTATCAAATATCCCAGCATGACACAACCCATATTTTGGGCGGTGAGTGGAGAAAATCACGAGGAGATAAGGAAGTATGGGTGCCCATGTGATGAGAGGGACATGCAATAAGAAAGTATTATTAAAAATAAGTGTAATGCTGGCCATAAGATAAGGAAGCGTAGATTTTTAAAGGGGGGAGTTTATAAAAAGGATATGTAGCTTTGAGAAAAAAAAAGAAGATGGTTTTTGGAAAGAAGAGGCTGGAGAGAATACAGCAGAGAAACCAGCATTGGAAAGAGGGAGTGAGTACATAGAAAGAGTAAGAAGGCGCTACCACTAAAAGGGAAGACATCGCTCATATTTTAGGAACAGGATGGACAGAATGGAGTTAAAAGAAAGGCAAAATTCAGCAGAGAAACATTGCATGAAGAGAAGGATAGACAATGCTTTAAAGGGGAGAAGGGAGTTTAAAAGAGGGCTACAAATTGTAGATTGTTGTGGAAATATTTACAATAAAGGTAAGTGAATCATTCTTCCCAATACTATGAGTAGTATGTGTTAATCAGAATGCTTATTTTCTACAAAACATATCATTGCATGTAAATATTCAATGTTAAGTGTTGGAGTCTTGGTAGAATTGTTAGACTTCGTAAAGAGTTGCCAAATGAACAGTTTGGAAGATGCTAATCTGAGTATCTTGCGGTAAATGAATGGTACAATAGTATAAAATCAACTACTAAAAAGTCATTGAATATTATTTCACATTTGTGGATATTTTATGAACTCTTGGAAATCAATGCAAAACTGAAACCTCACACGTATAGTCATATAAATTATTTGGGGGGAAAAGAAGTGAATTTTGGGTATTGTTCCAAAAGAATGGATGAAGCAGGATGTGATTCAGTTAGTTTAAAAATGGACAATATTGGATTATTATTGGCATATGACTTGATAGTGAGAAAGAAATAATATGCTGGGTCTAAATCGTTATGAATAGGAACATGGACCGTTGAAGTATCTTTTTGAGTAAATCAACTCAAATTATAACATTTCATGTTAAGTGAGGATGTAATTCTTCTACAAAATGATTTAAAACTTTGGAGAATCAGGGATTGGATATAAACATCGTAAGTAAGAATCTTTAGGTATTTATGGTATTGAAGCATGGTGATCTTAAAGAATTCTAACACGATTTGGAATTAGAAAACACTATCATTTAGATATATCGTAAGGGTTTGATAAAGACTTTTCATTTGTTATGGAAGGGTGTGTGACCCTGTATATTTTTCAAGAAATATCCATGAGATTTTGGTAGTAAGAATGATCAAAGTTATGAATTGGATTTAGGCGAAACATTAAATATGTACTGGACTTGCATAGAACTTACTATCTGAGTGTGTTTAGTGTTTGAGGTAAAGTTGTGTTACTCCTACCTTTTTAAATAAAGGAAATAAAAGATAGATCTTAATGAGTAGAAGAGAGAGAGAGAGAGAGAGAGAGAGAGAGAGAGAGAGAGAGAGAGAATGAGACTTATACACATGCCATGCCTGTTATTCATTGGATATTTGTTTATGCTTTTTGGATATGTTGAATTCCTTGAATATCCTAAAGTGAAGTATGTATTTTTACCTATTGTGCATTTTTTTGGTTTTCTCCATGAGTTGTTATGAAACCATGTTATACTTACCATTTGAACCAGATAGATATGGTGAAACTTGGAACTTGACATGTTTGGATAGATAAGGGAATAATTTTACTTATGTTCTTGATGTATGTGGAATACACTCATGTCATAACTTGTATTATGCCTTAAGTAAGAATCTTGCATATCATCATCCATTTTGTGAATAGAATCAGTTTTATTTAGAAATATTTTTGGAAGTGCATAAGAAGGTTATTGTATTTTGAATATGGATGTATCTGTTGTCACTAGTGGTAATCCTGCTTAATGCCAACAATACAGCTCTGATACCAATTGTTGGAAATATTCAGGAATTAACCAAGTTACTGAGAGGGGAGGGGTGAATCAGTAACTTCAAATTTTCTTTCAATTACAGATGTATTAACATATAGTTTACTTTATCCTTTTGCATATAGAAAGCATGAAACTTAAAAGCATTCACAACAATGACACATAGATTTGGTTACCCAGAAACCTTCCAAAAGAAAGTAAAACTGGGGTGGGGATGAAACCCACAAAGCTTTAGTACTGCAGTATAAAGTTGGCCAGTTAAGGCTTACAATTGATCACTTCTGATGATCTGCCCTGCTAGGAGCAATAAGGATTGCTAAATCCACCCTGTTAAAGGATTTACAAACATACAATGAAGTATGCACTCGATTAAGAGATTTTACAAAGACTGTTAAGTCTACCCGGTTAAAGGATTTCAAGCTGATTCACCTGTTAGGATGAAATAGTAGATCTCTTACTTTGCAATTAGATTGCTGAATGAGATTCGCTGATGTACTGATCACCTTCTGTGATGAATTTGTCTTTGCTGCTCCTTATACTGCTGTAGCCCTTTGTAATTTCGCTTATCTCTGCCTTTTATCTCTTTTTCATATTCATTCATACTCATACATCTTGGTATTTTTACAACATTGTTTATATACAAGTCTAAACAATTAATTACAATTACAAAGTCGGCTTGACAAATAAACATAAGTGCTACTAAGTCGGCCCAAGTATGGTTACATGGTTCCTGCAAACTAACTCGGTGACTTTCTGATACTCGGCGTCCACTGCATTACTCGGCATCGTCATGCACTCGGTAGAAGTGAAGGCACAGTTCACACTAACCACTCGGTAGGTTTTGAACTCGGTAAATACTGGTGACTCGATAGACATAATGTTACTCGGTTTACACTGTCCTGCTCGGTTTGCACTATTCTGCTCACTTTGCACTGTTCTGCTCGGTTTGCACTGTTCTGCTCAGTTTGCACTGTTCTGCTCGGTTTGCACTATTTTGCTCAATTTGCACTCAGAATGCAAATAAGTGTTGTCACTAGTGGCAATCCTGCTTAATGCCAACAATCTCCCCCTTTGGCATTAGTGACAAAAACACTTATTGCCCAAAACTTATATACATGAACCATGCTAAGATTTATTTTGATTTTTCAAAATTTGTCTTTGTCATAGGGCTTTATAAATTGTCTCCCCCTTTCAATGTGCTAACTTTTTCTTCTTTTCTTCTATACATATCTCCCCCTTTTTGGCGATAATGCCAAAGGTGTATATACAAGTGATTTACAGAGAGAATCCAAAATTTGATAGAAAAATAGAATGTACCTTAGGAGGAATCTGAGATTGAGCTCCGTTCGGGTCTAGGGCTGCTGCAATTGCGGGCACGAGTTTCAAATCTGGTGCTCTCCATTCCCCTCAGACTATCATTTTTGATCCTTTCTTCGCTGAAGTGCTGGATGATGCCATGGTAGCTCACAAAGAATTCTTTTTGCAAAAGTATTTGAATCGCTGGATTGCTCTTGAAATTTTTTGCTCTCAAAGTGCTAAAGTTCGCAGTGAAGAATGAGTTTGATTTCTTGCCTTTTGTTTACAACTCTGTCATTAATGCTTAGTACAAATTAGGGTATGAATTCTGACAGACTGTCACCCACTATGAATTAATTGCTTGGTAAAGACTTCGCAACTCGGTGAACTCAAGAATTCATGTTGCTCCGACCTCGCTCGGTAAAGACTGGTACCGACCTTGCTCGGTGAAAACTGATACCGACCTTCCTGTGATCTTATTGCATCTTGTATGCCAATTTAGATCTTTCTTTTAATTTGGTTCTGGAACTGCTTGAAATTGGTCTATGAGAATACAGTTCCAGTGCTTTCTTGGAAATTTAGTTTGAGTCGGTAGAGCCACCCATTCCATTAATTGGACTGGTTTGCTCGGTAGATTTAGGAACCCACTATTGTCTTATCTATTTTCTGACCTTAGTTGCTTCATTCTTCTTTCCATCTTCAACTTCACTAGCATTCATGCAATTTTTGGCTATATGACCAAATTTAGTGCATTTGAAGCATCTTATGGTAGTATCTCTTTTCCTTAGATGATGTTTTATGCAGTTCATGCCAATGTGTCCATATTCTCCACAGTAATGACATCTACACCAGGTGTTGTAATCCCATCCAAACATTGCTTTCATAATTTGTTCTGCTAGATTGAATGTCTTGGATCTGCACTCGGATGCCTTGTGACCTTGTTTGTTGCATTTGTGACAATTACCTTTGAATCTTGGTTTTTCCTTGCATTCATTTGCTTTGTGACCATGCTGATTGCAGTTGTAGCATTTTCCATTGAATTCTGCTTTTTCATTGCTCCAACATTTATTTGAAGTATGTCCTATTTTGCCACAATGATTACAAGTAGGTTTCTGATTCCTTTGAGTACCTTGCTTAGAAGATTCACCTTCTCCTTTGTATCCAAGTCCTGCTTTTCCTTTTTGCCTATGAAGATTTCGCTCATACAACTGATTTAAGTCTTCTTGGCTTTTCAGCATTCCTTCATTGATTTGTTTTTTGGTGTTTAGGTCATCTATCAATCTTAGATTGATTTTCTTTTCAGATCTTAGTTCTTCTCTTGTGCTTTCTATTTCTGATCTTAGAGTCAGAATTTCCTCATTTGTATGGGAGATCTGATCAATTAGGTTTTCTAGCTGAAGGGTTTTATTTTGGACTTCATTGTTCCTTCCATCTAATTCATCTTTCAACTTGTTTCTTTGTTATAAGATCTCACAAAATCTTGTAGAGTGTAGTTCTTGTTCTCTTTTTAATTTTCTCACTTCTTCCTGCAGAGACCCATTCTTTTCTAGGAGTTCTTTAACAACATTGTTTGCTTCATCTGAGCTATCTGAGGGAAAAAGATCTTCAATCTTTTCTTCAATGTAATTATGATCATTCATCTGATTTGCAAGTTCCTTCCTTCTTCTTAGGGATTGGGAAAGATGTTCTTTTGCTTCTTTAAGTTTAGCTATGGCCACTTCCAAATCTAGCTTTTCATTTTCAATCACCTTGTTCAGTTTGAATACCTCCATTGTCCTGGATCTTTGCTCAAGCTAGTTAAGCTTTATCTTGAGAACCAATACAGCTCTGATACCAATTGTTGGAAATATTCAGGAATTAACCAAGTTACTGAGAGGGGAGGGGTGAATCAGTAACTTCAAATTCCTGAATATTTCCAACAGTATCTTGTCGCACAATTCCATTACATCTGCTAGTTTTACTTTGTTAGATTATTTCTAGCTGGGCTGGGTATCTTTCACGTCAAGAAAGATTTCAGGGAAGCATTACTGCTTCGTGGTAGGGTGGAAACGCACTCCTACAATATTCTCGCCCCCATATTCTTATGTAGCGGGTCACTGGAGCTCCTGTCAGGAAAGTTATAAGGAAGGTCATAGCATGTTATGGTTCTTTCTAGCGACCATTGGATTACTGTATTGTTATTTTTATCTCATGATGATTAGTCGATGACTCTTGTATTGTTATTTTGACAGTTGGTCAAAATCTGTTCTATGTCAAATGATGTATTTGGGGTGTTTTTGATAGTTGGTTGACACTCATCTTTATTATGGAATCATGTGTTGCATAATTTGTTCAACGGAATTTTGGGTCAAACAATGTTTTCTTTCTTTGAATTTAAACCAAATCATTTATTTTGTCGTCATGTACATTCAACATTTAACTTAATGACCGACTCTTTTTTTTTACTTTGTGGATAGTGCTGATGTGGTGCATGTTGTCAAGATCTCAGTCTTTACATGTGGTATCAGAGCTCCAGGTTCAACTTTAGGACATTGAGTTTGCTATGCTTAGTTGTGATCCTTGGTCACATAATCTGTCAGTTAGCTAATGTTTGGACTAGGAACATAAGTGTTAGTTCCTTGGGTAGATGGTTGAGTCTCCCAATTTGGTTACTCCTAACAAGTTAGGAAAGGATGTCTCTTGCTTTGATTTATAGAAGTGGAAATAGTCACTTGGATGACTTTACCCCTTATGTGTGTGAGGTTACCTATTGTTATTACTAGCTCTTAAAACTGTAAAGAGGCAATATTGTTGAAATGCTTGGTAAATTTTTTACCGCAAATTGATGTGAGTGCATTTATGTATGAAATTGAGTAATTATTTTGAGTGAGAAACTACAAAATATATATTGGGTGTGAATGATGCACTTAAGTTAAATGTCTATTTCTTTGCATGTGTGAAGCAAGAAAGAAAGTAAATCTCTTTAATTGAATAGAGTAGTTAACTGATGATTAACTTTTGCACTAGGATATGGGCGAGATGATCCTAGCATGTTATGTATTAAAAGAAAATACTTGGAAATTTAGTAACTGCATTTGCATGTTTCGTCTTGCATTTAGAATTGCATGAGACTAAGGAAGGAAAAATGAAACTTGACTTAAAAAGTTTATGTTATATGAACAAATAGAATGTACCATTACATAGTGATGTCATCCATGAGATAAATATTTGTCACATGTATGGTCATGTTCTTTTTATCATATCTTGGATGCAAGGTGATGTGTAGTTCTACTCCCTCATTGTGGCTAGTGATAGTCACTATGTATATATGAATTGGATTTCATTTGGTTATGATATTTTTGACTTTGAAAGAGATGAAGGACTAGCTTGAATTTTAAGTTTTCTTCTTACTATCTAGCCACCAGAGTTTGTGTAACATTGTTCTTGTTCACATCTATTTCTATTGATTTTGCTCATCCTTGAGACTTTGAGTTGAAATTTGTGAACTTTGATTTTAAGATTTCTTATGATCTGGAGGTGGCTAGGATGTGTGATCTTTGTTGCTAATCTTGTGATGTGAAGAGATGTTCTCTATCATGTTTAGTGTGGAACATTGATAGAATGTATGAAAGAGTAGATTGCAAGGAACATACCATTCATATTTTGTTTGAAATATGTTTTAGCAGTTATGAAATGTTAAAGACCAATAGAATGACCAAGATTGGAAATAGAAGTTATGCATTGCATAAGATGATATACATTGATCTATATGCATTTGATGTAAGTTTTGATGCTATGTGGAGCATTGCATGGATATCCTTGGGATGATAGAATCCATGTCAAAAGTACAATTTATGACTCTATTACGATATTACTTGCACATGGGTAATGATGCATGAGACATTGTGTGAAATTATACTTGAGGTGTTTTAACTTGATGTTCAATGAGTAGGTCGACATTTCTTTATGATAATGGACTAGAAATATTTTGGTATGGATGTGCTATTGGAGTTCTTGACAGAACGATCAACATCTACTTATATATTATGATTTATTGATTAAGATGGCTCAAAATATGTGATTGCCTATTATATATGTGATTGTACATGATGAAAAGCATGATTTTTTTATACTTGACTTGTTGTGAGATTTCTATGTATCTAATTGAAAAGGAAATATACGATATGCATGAGTTGCATTATTTTACTTACTATATAAGAGAATTGGAAAGCTTAGCTTCCGGTGATGGGTGAGAATGTGGACAAAATAGGGAAGGGTAGAAGTGATATTTCCTTTTTCACTCTATCTGCCAGTAGAAGTCTGGTATTAAAATGCTTTGGCCAAAGCTATGTAACACATGTTTTCTTAAATGTGTATGCCTATGTTTCATCTCCCTACCACATTCGTGATTAGTTCTACTTAGACATATGTGGAAAGTAGTTAGTTTCACGACTGCACCAGATACCCCCTTCCTTTTGTACTTTATAGGCTGTAGGGTTGGGAATTTTGTGAGGAGGTAAAATCCCAAGGAACTGTAAGGCTTTTTGGTTGGGTGGAAAAGTGCCCTGAACCACAGTCCTGTCTCGAGATTTGCATATGGACTAGTGTCCAATGGCTTAGGAGACTAGAATGTGTATTGAATTTTTGGTCGAAGAGTCTATAGCGATTGACTGACTATGACTATGGAATCAACATTGGAAAATTGTTAGCATGGTTTGCTTATGTGAAATTTTATTGGGTTAGGTTTAGTCCTTACTTATGTATCTTGTTATCTGATTGACCCTAATAGTCTTTCTTTAGAGGTATACTCTGGATGTATGAAATACTTGTTGTATTTGATCTTATGTTATGATGAAATGATTGGAATGTCTATACTGGAATCAAGCATAGTTACATGACATCCCTTTGGAGGAAATGGAAAAGATACGAGTGGACTGAAGTATGCGAGCAAGTTTTCTAGATGTTGAAATAGAAACTCACATCCACTCCTATATTTATTATACCAGATCAAAATGGGAAATTCTTAGTTATTACAGATGCTTTAGGAGAAGGCCCTTGAGGTATACTTATGTAGGATGGTAAGGTAGTGGCTTATGAGTCACGGAAGCTGAAGTAGTATGAGGTTAACTATGCACCTCATGACTTGGAATTGGCAATAATTATGCATACTTTAGTGATGCAAAGACATTAACTTTTGGGTAAGTCATTTGAGTTGAAAATGTATTACATAGGACTTAGGTATATCTTCACACAACCTAATCTCATTGTGAGACAAAAATGTTGGTTGGAATTTCTGAGTGAGTATAACATTGATAATGAGTACAAAAATGACAGGGAGAATAGAGTGGCACATGCTCTTGGTAGGAGCTAACACATTTTCTCTATCTCTTCTTCTAGGACACGGTAGAGGGATCACATGTTGTAGAATCTTCCAGGTGATGATCATTATGAGATGGTCAAGTCAGACTTGCACATTGATCCATCGGATCACTATTTTGACGGATACATTTTTGAGGATGATAGTAAGATGTAACCTTTGTTGACTTACATTTGTCTTCGAAATGAAGACATATTGCTTATGATGAAATGAGTTAAAATTTTCTTTTAAAATATTTTTGTGATAAGATGGGCATGAGGGCCTCGGTCACATAAATGGAAGAATGGATCAACTAACCTTTATAGGTGAATTACGAGTATGGATGGATATTTTTTCTTATTTAGTGAGTGTCGTGTGTTAGATGGTACATATGAATAATTTACTTACTTATGATCAAGTTATGATCTAGAGTTATTTTTAATGGAAAATTTACATTTTTCAAATGATTATTTTTACTCATGAATGTAGAACATCAAAAATTTTCTTCTATGAAGTATTGACATTATGTTTGAGCTAACAAAACAATATTATGAGTGTATATATAGAAGAGTGTTCTAGGAATGTGGATAAAAGGCACTCGGGAATGTTCTCAAATCATTATGACATCACAGTATGGTAAAGCAAGCACAAGTATGTGTGTGCTTTGTTTCTATTTTAAAGATATTATGTAAGTTATTTCTGGAAGAATTGATAAAAGGGAATGTTAGGTTATTTTATTTTGATTATGATAAAAACATGGATTGATGCTTCGATGTTGTTCCTATGTATATAACAGATGGAACGACACAATTTCAGGGAGGGGGAATATTGTCGGAGAGAGGTAATCTAACCTTGTAAAACTGTAAGGTGGTAATGGAATTCACACACTCACTTAGAACTTGTCTACGAGATGATTAATTGATGCTAACTTACATGTTAAATGTTACCTTGTGCTTGTTTTTAGTATGCATCTACATTGTCTTTGAGCATTATTTTGTTGAGTATATGTGTTACTTCTACTAAAATGCTTACGAATTCAAAGGATAGAATAAATTGAAAAATGCTAACTTTAGTTTTAAGTTTAGTAAGAAATGTTACCTCTTGGGTACGCGCTTTTGTATTGTCTTAAATGTATGTAAATGGAAGTATTTATTATGTGATTCTTGCATGTTATTTATCTTGATGGTTTAAGAAGTGAACTGAGTGAAACATCGAGGACGATGTATTTTCTAAGGGGGGAAGGATGTCACATCCCTCTTTTCTCCCACAAGTAAGCTAGCATGAAACAGGAGGATACATGGAGTTAATGCGAGGGTTGGTAGACATTTAATTCTATCAAATATCCCAGCGATGACACAACCCATATTTTGGGTGGTGAGTGGAGCAAATCACGAAGAGATAAGCAAGTATGGGTGCCCATGTGATGAGAGGGACATGCAATAAGAAAGTATTATTAAAAAGAAGTGTAACGCTGGCCATAAGATAAGGAAGCGTAGATTTTTAAAGGGGGGAGTTTATAAAAAGGATACGCAGGTTTGAGAAAAAAAAAGAAGATGTTTTTGGAAAGAATAGGCTAGAGAGAATACAGCAGAGAAACCAGCATTGGAAAGAGGGAGTGAGTACACAGAAAGAGTAAGAAGGTGCTGCCACTAAAAGGGAAGAAAGCGCTCAGATTTTAGGAAGAGGATGGACAGAATGGAGTTAAAAGAAAGGCAAAATTCAGCAGAGAAACATTGCATGAAGAGAAGGATAGACAATGCTTTAAAGGGGAGAAGGGAGTTTAAAAGAGGGCTACAAATTGGAGATTGTTGTGGAAATATTTACAATAGAGGTAAGTGAATCGTTCTTCCCAATACTGTGAGTAGTATGTGTTAATCAAAATGCTTATTTTCTACAAAACATATGATTGCACGTAAATATTCAATGTTAAGTGTTGGAGTCTTGGTAGAATTGTTAGACTTCGTAAAGAGTTGCCAAATGAACAGTTTGGAAGATGCTAATCTGAGTATCCTGTGGTAAATGAATGGTACAACAGTATAAAATCAACTACTAAAAAGTCATTGAATATTATTTCACATTTGTAGATATTTTATGAACTCTTGGAAATCACTGCAAAACTGAAACCTCACACGTATAGTCATATAAACTATTTGGGGGGAAAAGAAGTGAATTTTGGGTATTGTTCCAAAAGAATGGATGAAGCAGGGTGTGATTCAGTTAGTTTAAAAATGGACAATATTGGATTATTATTGGCATATGACTTGATAGTGAGAAAGAAATAATATGCTGGGTCTAAATCGTTATGAATAGGAACATGGACCGTTGAAGTATCTTTTTGAGTAAATCAACCAAATTATAACATTTGATGTTAAGTGAGGATGTAATTCTTCTACAAAATGATTTAAAACTTTGGAGAATCAGGGATTGGATATAAACATCGTAAGTAAGAATCTTTAGGTATTTATGGTATTGAAGCATGGTGATCTTAAAGAATTCTAACATGATTTGGAATTAGAAAACACTATCATTTAGATATATCGTAAGGGTTTGATAAAGACTTTTCATTTGTTATGGAAGGGTGTGTGACCCTGTATATTTTTCAAGAAATATCCATGAGATTTTGGTAGTAAGAATGATCAAAGTTATGAATTGGATTTAGGCGAAACATTAAATATGTACTGGACTTGCATAGAACTTACTATCTGAGTGTGTTTAGTGTTTGAGGTAAAGTTGTGTTACTCCTACCTTTTTAAATAAAGGAAATAAAAGACAGATCTTAATGAGTAGAAAAGAGAGAGAGAGAGAGAGAGAGAGAATGAGACTTATACACATGCCATGCCTGTTATTCATTGGATATTTGTTTATGCTTTTTGGATATGTTGAATTCCTTGAATATCCTGAAGTGAAGTATGTATTTTTACCTATTGTGCATTTTTTTGGTTTTCTCCATGAGTTGTTATGAAACCATGTTATACTTACCATTTGAACCAGATAGATATGGTGAAACTTGGAACTTGACATGTTTGGATAGATAAGGGAATAATTTTACTTATGTTCTTGATGTATGTGGAATACACTCATGTCATAACTTGTATTATGCCTTAAGTAAGAATCTTGCATATCATCATCCATTTTGTGAATAGAATCAGTTTTATTTAGAAATATTTTTGGAAGTGCATGAGAAGGTTATTGTATTTTGAATATGGATGTATCTTGTCGCACAATTCCATTACATCTGCTAGTTTTACTTTGTTAGATTATTTCTAGCTGGGCTGGGTATCTTTCACGTCAAGAAAGATTCCGGGGAAGCATTACTACTTCGTGGTAGGGTGGAAACGCACTCCTACAATATTCTTGCCCCCATATTCTTGTGTAGCGGGTCACTGGAGCTCCTGTTAGGAAAGTTATAAGGAAGGTCATAGCATGTTATGGTTCTTTCTAGCGACCATTGGATTACTGTATTGTTATTTTTATCTCATGATGATTAGTCGATGACTCTTGTATTGTTATTTCGACAGTTGGTCGAAATCTGTTCTATGTCAAATGATGTATTTGGGGTGTTTTTGACAGTTGGTCGACACTCATCTTTATTATGGACTCATGTGTTGCATAATTTGTTCAACGGAATTTTGGGTCAAACAATGTTTTCTTTCTTTGAATTTAAACCAAATCATTTATTTTGTCGTCATGTACATTCGACGTTTGACTTAATGACCGACTCTGTTTTTTTACTTTGTGGATAGTGCTGATGTGGCGCATGTTGTCGAGATCTCAGTCTTTACAGGCTCGGGTCGAAACCAGGTGGGCATTGGCACGCTGGTTCCCAGGCCGAGTTTACTTTACAGACAGAGTTCTCTCCGCAGGTCCCGTGGATTTTACAGTGCTCTAAGACGGCTTCCTACACTACAACCCATGTAGAAGGAGGGGGATTTCTTTTCCGACTATACATGCGGAGGTTTCCGTCTGCATCTAAAGTCAATCTTCTTAAGACGCCCTTCTCACCCATGTCGGACGCCATGATCGGAATAACGGAATCGATGCTGCTGGTATTCACAAATCCAGAACCGCTCAGGGTAGCGACCGGAAAACTACCGTCTGACTGCTAGTACCATTTGGGTGCCTGCCCTGTTTCTTCCTTGGTGTGATAGTACAAGGAAAGTTTGTTGGACTGTTCATCCAAAGAAAGAGAATAATAGTAGTCGTTACCTTTACCATAAGTGCCGTTTGCCAATGTGGACTGCAAAACGTCTCCTATGCTGAAATTTTGTGTGGGAAGAAGAGTAAATGCGGGGAAGTCCTTGAAGCTTTCCCACCGATTGAGCACCAGATTGCCCGAGTCCTGCAAAATAAGATGCATGCCATATTTAGAATTAGGCGTGTCCTTGCTGCTCCACTCAATTACACCATTCTCGTCTGAAATGGAAAGAGACCCATTTTGTGAGGTCAAAGAAGAGCTGCCACCCACAAGAGAAGTCGAGCTCGCCATCCACGCCAGACTTCGGTTTGAATCGTTGGCATACCACACAGCAAAGGCATAACGATTTGGTGTCACGTTATAGAACCCTGCACAAAACGTACCATCTGAAGAAACCAAGTACGTGTTGTTGTTGGGTTTCCAACCAGAAGAATTCAGAAGAGCAGGAGAGAGACGAGACACCGTCTTGGGCTCTTCTCCATCGCTCTCACCCACGCAAATCACCACCATGAAAATCAGTAAAGCCCAGGGAGCGCCCATGAATTTGGGATTTAGAACAGGGGATAATTTCCTTAAATAGATGTATTCCACATTCTCGTCGAGAGTCGCAACACATGTAAGGAGAATTGCTAATCATAAAATAAGATGTTGACATTTTATGTCAACGCAATTCCCTCGGCAAAGGCCTCGGGCATCTAATACTGTCTGCCGTATATTATAGAAATTATGACAGAGCATATATTAAAAAACAAAAAAGTGTAAGCACTTCACAATCAAAGGTAGGGCTGGCGTACAGAGACTACGTATGCATCTTTGAATACATATAGAAAGTCTAAAGCCGAAGTGAGTCAAGACACGTTCAATTTGAAGTGTTTGATCTGGTTTTAGTCTGAATCTCGTTAAAATACAGTGCACACATTTTGGACATTGGTCAGAGAATTACTTTACAAATTAACTCTTTGTTTTTCTTTCCTTTTCTTGGGCTGTGGAATTAGAATTCAAACCATTTTTCCATGCCAGAATAAGTCAGATACACTGAAGGAATCAAATTTTTGTATGCCCCTCCAAATTTTGTGGACAACAGTTCAAACGCTATGCAGTCATCTAAAAGGCACCACATACACTAATAAAGTGGTATGCATGTATCTTATTTAATAAAGTGGTATGCATGTATCTTATTTATTAGAATAAGGGATGTTTTTTTGGTAACTATCTATCTAGATGCATGTTAGGAATTTGATGGCTGTATTGGCCGTTTTTGTACTTTTGAATTGACAAGCTAAATATTGATAAAATCGTAAATATAATATTTAAATTTACCAATAAATTTCAAAATTTGTTTTATTTAATAATATAAGTAGATGTGATTTTATAATATGTATGATAAATTATATTATTTTATAATATATAAGTTTCTATTTTGATTATTATATATGTTATCAAATTATATATGTTTCGCATTAATTTAGAATATTTTTAAAATAGAATATATAATTAAAAAATTTCTTGTACTAATTTAATATACATATTTTTTATATTTTTTTATTATATATTTATATTAATTTACATTTTTTTAAATAAAATATATGAATTTAAAAAGACTTTTAATTTATTTTAAATTTTGTATTTTAAATTATTTTTTAATTTTATATACTTTTTATTACAAATAGAAGTTTCTATTTGTACAATATTATAGAATTAAAATCTTTCCCAAACAAAACATATGAATTTTATTTTTAATTTTACATTTTATAAATTATATGTATTATGTTTAATATATGCATTATAACTATATTGATAAAATATTTAAATTTAAAATAATTTATAAAATAATTTCTATATTAAAAAATTTGACAATCAATATTTTTCTTAAAATGTAAAATGAAGGGTATTAAAATGATCAAATCCTCATAAAAAAATCATATAATAGGTAGGGTTGACCATCAAATTCGAGGTCTGGTATGGTGTATTTTTGTCATAACATTTATAACATGTTGTTCCAATACTCCAGGTTTGTAACAAAACTGTCAATAGGTCAAAACTTAAAAAGAAAAACTGACACTAAAAAATAGATTTTTAAATCTGTATTTCAATATTGAATTTAATATAATATTTTTAATATTGATATTTTATTTAAAATTATATAAATATATTGAATTTAAATATATAATTTAATATGATAAAATAAATATTTGATTTAATTATACACACTTACATACATATATATAACTTAATTTGTAATCTATATATTATCAAGATTATATATAATATTAAAATTATAAAAATTAACTTTGCCATCAATCTTATAATAATTAACTTTTTAAATGCCTATGGCAAAGATTTTATTCATCTATATTTTTTATTGTTATTTTTTTCTTTTTAAGAATTGATGTACTAATGGCTCCGTCCATGGATGTAGTCAGTCGTAGCATTGTATGGATGTTATAGCATGGGAATAAACCGTGCTTTTTAATTTGCTAAATAGACAACATCATTGTCGAATGTGGAATAAATTGTCAAATAGACATTTTGTTAATTTGAAAAAAGTCAAACAAGTTTTAATTAAAAGAATTAAAATATTAATATCTGTTAAAAATTTAATTTTTAAAGTGACATTATATTTAATTATCTAATTCATAAATCAATAAGTAAATATAATTGAGATATATTGGTGTAATTAAATATTCCTAATTACACTTTACTTAATATTACTTAGGATAATGCATTGCATAGTAGTTTTTTATTGAGACACCTAGGAATTTGCACCTCAAATAAGCACATGGTGTAGGAGAAATTCTACTTTCATGTGAGATCCACCTTTAGTTCTCTTATCACATTATCATCCTAATCCATTGCACATACTTTATTGCATAATGGAGGATGATCCACATTTGGTGGACATGTGTTTACACCTAGCATAGGTGATAGCTTATCAGCTCCTTATCATTCCCTCTTATCACCTTTCCTATATAAGGAGACCTATTATGTAATCATGAAAGGTGAATTCATTGGATCAATTCAATATCAATCATTGCATTCATATCATCTCTCTTGTGCTTTTCTTTAACCTCTAGATCTTTAGTTCAATCTTTTCTATTTGCAAATTCTTACATGGTGTCAGAGCCATTAAAGCATTTTGATTAGCCTATTTGAAAAGATCTTGATGCAAGCGTTGAAGGTCTAAATCTCAGATCTGAAGACCAGCATGTTGTAGAAGTGTCTTGCAGCACATCTGACCTCACCATTGCATCCAGGAGACTATTTCAGTTAAAATCGCCTATAAACTCACCCATTTCCAGTGAAAGTTTAAATCGAGGCAAAAAAAAATTTGCAAATCAAGTCGTACGGCCTGATCTGCACCTCTGCGGTTCGATTTTGAAAAAAATAATTATTTTTTTAATTCTAGCTTCTCTCGTAATTATTTTTCAGTAAAATATTATTTCCAACTTAGTACAGGCCCTATTTATTTTTGTGGCATCTTTCGGTCATTGGCATCAAGCCCTATTTATTTTTGTGGCATCTGTCGTTCATTGGCATCATCAATCCAGTCGTGAGGACATCATAGCAGACTTCAACATACAACCCCAGACTGAGATTGATGTCCAGCCTCACACCCAACCTCTTCTCTATCTCCTTACCTATGGGCTTGCATATTTGAAGAACCAGTGAACCACCCACACTATCAACGTGGGACTAATTTTTATGTGTTGCATTGCAAAAGGCATCACATTACCTAGTAGACCGGACAAGATGACCCTTGATCCAAATCAGAGTTGGAGCTGAACGGATTGGGTTTGGGTTCCAAACGCACCAACCTAGCGAATGCAATAGCCTGAGCTGACCCCTTCACCAGTTGGGCCACAACTGACCACGGGGAGCACGAGCTTGCTTTATAATTCCCCTGTGCCCCCATGCATATAAACTCCAAAGAACCCCCCACACATTGCATGTGGGACTAAAGTCCCTTACAACCTAGTACCGAAGCCACCTCTACCCAACCCATAGTATCACTCCACCCAAGCCATGTGCCCCAGCGCCACTATGGGCCAGTCCAGTTGCATAGTGTAGCAACAATCTACCACATGGCACAAACACCTTCTTGCCATATCATCACCTGCTCGGTCACCAAGACACGTCAACGACCAACATCAACAGGTCACATCACACCTACCACATCTATGCAGTAGTGATGTCAACTAACATCACATCATACAGATGTTGACATCATCCGTATAGTCTACCACCTCATTTGCCATGTCAGCATCTCAACCCACTTTTTTGCCACATCATTGTCATAGGCACTTAAATTTGACGGTCGTCCAGCCATCAAATAGGGAAAATTGGCAATTTTGGTGACATCCATACATCCGTCAAATTTAACATAGTAAAATACTGATGTCAGCAAGGGTTTGAAAATTTTTGCCTTTACCATTGGAGTTTTTTATTTGCAGTCCAACTTCAAAGGGTCATATCTTGCTCATTTTTGCTCCTTTCTTCAAGCAATTTTTTTAAATTTTGGGTAGAATTCGCTGAAGAATCTAGTGGTGGTATTATTTTTGAAATTTAGTAGCCAAATTTATCATAAATTGTAGATTTTCTTGATTGTTCCTGCCTGTTCCTGATTCCTGCAACTTCCAGGGCTTCGTTTGGGAACATACGATAATATTTTGAGGTGAAATTTTTTTTGAAAGTGCATGATTTTTCATCTACTTTCCAAGTCTACAATTATTTTTCAATGATTTGGGGTGGATATATCACTTTCATAAATAGGTCATTTTGGGGCTATATTTGCACTTGGTTAATCCTTGGATTTCAGTTTTCTTATTTACATCAGTCATTTGAAGGAGTTATTAGTACTTATCATTCATTATTTAGTTGCATTATGGATGATTCAAAGGTAAAAATCCTCACTCCATATAACTACCATGAATGGAAAGTATCTTTAAGTGATCATTGTTTGAGTATTGCATTGCTTAGAATGACTCTTGGATAGGATCAAGAACCTCAAATAGGTGTTGTAGAAAAGAAAAAATGGTTTGATCGAAGGGATAAAGCACTTAGCTCTCTTAGATCATCCATCTCTCGCAATTTGCACTTTCATATTACATCTTGCACAGATCCTCATGATGCTTGGGTCATATTGGAAGGACTCTTTGGTAAACCTGATAGAATGAGAAAATTCAGATTAGAGAATGATCTCATAGGTCTAAATCCTAGTGATTTTGATAATATTCAAGACTTTTTCTCTAATTTTAATTCTATTAGATTAGAGGTTTCTACTTGTGGCATTGTTAAAGGGGATGAACAATTGATCTTTTCTATTCTTTCCAAGCTTGGTCCTGATTATTCTATCTTTGTTTCTACATTCTATGCTACTATGGATACTCTTGGTAGTGCATAAAAATTTCCTTCTCTTGATGAATTTATAGCTCAACCCACAAGGGAACAATCAAAGTTGGCACACATTGGTCAATTGAAGCCTTCCACACATCATGCATTGATTGCAAATGAGTCCACATCAAACATGTTATCACTATATAAATTTTTCCAACTCTATGCTAAACATTTTGAAAAAATCCAGTTTATAGACCTGATGGCGAGGTTTGAATGGTGAAAACCTTAAATTTGTCAAGAGCCCTAGTTGATCCTAAGCGTTGTTATAATTTCATGTTACCTTTTTGGCTCACTAACTCCCCAAATACCCATGTGCTAAATTTCTCCCTTTAGCGATGACCACTGTACAGGTTATGTCGTTAGGTTATCCGATGGGCCCCTTTTAATTAATTCTTTCAAAACCTAAGTCTAGGGTAAATTCTTCAATAGTATGTCAGCCTTTGAAACTTGTGGCTGTCGTTGAACCGCAAGGCTACTTGATGTCAAAATGTTTGACATGCGCTTTAGCGACAAAGTGCCATCTGTCTAGGAGGGCCCGTCAATAAAGGTGTGCTGGAAATTAAACAACGGATTAATCCTACGCCTGTCGTTATACTGTTGGACCAAGTTGATAGCCTTTTAAGCATTGCACTTTAACGATAGCCGTCAGATCAAGGTTTTTTCTGACAGTGGCAGGTTCTAGCTTGTCAGTCTCCATGGCATTTCTCTTGGGTTGACATCTGTCTTTGGTGATGTAGTAAAGGTGGGGTCAGAATTTTCAATACCTAAAGTTCTGTTTGATCTTGCGGTTGTCATTATACTGCTAAGGAAAGATGTCAGGATTTTAAGCTTACGCTTTAGCAACAATTGTCAGATTCTCTTTAAAGGAAGAAGTTTGCAGTGGGCCCTAAGGTACCAGGTCGCATCAATGTGTTCACTTGCCATTGGTTGCTGGGAGTTGTGATATGGCAGTTGTCAGGATGATTGGTACTGAGGGAGAATAAATAAGGGGGCACACCTATTGGTTCTTTGCAACATGGCATCTTTTGATCTAACAGAAAAATAAGTGAGGTGTCAAAGTAGGGCCAACCTTCTCAGATGGTTAAGGTTCAGCAAGATTTCACGATTGCCATTATATCGCTGGGATAAAGTGCATGATTTTTAAGGTCAGCAGTATAGCGACAGCCATTGATCTTGCTTGAAAATGAGGATGTAAACATGGGTCCTTTGTCACATTTCTTGATGACACGGTCATTTCTAATTGGCCAAGCGCAGTAATGACAAGTCAAGTTGTCAGTACACTTGACACTGAGGATAAAGTTAGGGTTTTCTACTTGCTGACCCATCTGACTTGGCATCTCCTGATTTGATAAAGTTTTTAAAGGGAAGTTGTTGGGCCAAAGTCTCTTAAATTATGGGGATCATTCGATTATATGGTATCAACGGTTGTCGTTATATCTTGATCTGACTTTCTTGACAGTTTTGGGTTAGCGCTTTAGCGACAGGGTGACACCTGTCCCCTCCAAGCAAAGTAAAGTAAAGTATTTCTTTTCCCACATGGTTAAAATGAAATGTTCTCATTGGTCGAGAACTGATTTGAGGAAAAGTAACATGGGGTTATGCCGTTTAACTTGTCAACCATCCGATGCACCAAAAGGGAAACAAAATCAACGGTCTGAATTCAAATTTCTACTCTGTGACATTTTTCACGTCCTATGAGTGCTAAGGCCACCAACTTTCAGTAATGGCAGATTTATTGAGCTACGTGCAGATGGATTGTAAATGGTTGAAAACATTATATATCAAAATTCGATCATTGTTTTTCTTTACTACTCTCACACGCATTCTAGCAAATTGGATTTTTCCTCTGGAGCGATTTTAAGCGAAGTTCTTTCTAGTGCCTAGTAGGTCAACATTTTTTGAATTAAAAAATTATTTAAGGTCAGTGAAAGAATTATGGAAGGAATTTTTGTTGCTTACTGTATTCTTAGGGGTTTCTTAGGTTTTATATATTGTTCTAAAAAGCCCTAGTTTCAAAATGCCACCAAAAAGGAACCTATCTGGTAAGACAGAATAGAAGGACAGGGGAGTCTTTGAAGATTTGATGCAATTGCTCCCACATTCTGACAATGGGGCAGCCAGATTAAAGGAATTGGTCCCAAGAAACCCTAGGGACTCAGTAGTTGAAGGACTCCATGATAGAGGAAATTGGATGAGAGATGCTTTGGTGGGTATAGATCATAATGGTTTTATTTTATTCAGGTCATCATACTCACAAAGAAATTCTTGTGCCCCCCTTAGCAATATTTGGGAATTTGATATAGGGAAGTTAGTGGTCACCGAAGTATTCATGGATGCAGAATTGCTGATCCAAATTGCCAAATGTTATGATCCTATGACAAAATGTGTCAAGGACATAAATGGGAAAGACCTGATCAACATCATAGATGATGAGATTAGGGAGGTATTTTCACTAAATGACCCTTCTATTGGGTTGGAGAAAATGGATTTCACAAAGTTTATAGAGATATATGAGGCACAAAAGGATTATTTAAGAGTAGGGCCTCTAAAGGAATTTCTGGAAGAAATTGGATCAATGTGTGTTGTTAGTGCAAGCACACCAGAGCCTTTTAAGCTGGACTTATTCAGCAAATGAGCATAGGGTTTCTATAAGTCTTTAACTTTAATCTTAGGGCATGATGAGGCCACTCATATGCCAATACCATATATGTTTATGATGGTACAATCACTACACCCCCAATTGGCACTAATTTTTTATTTTGCCTCTCATTTGGTTGATCTTATCCATGAGGGATTAATGGGGATCAAGAACATGAAAGCTAATAGGCCTTTTGCGTGGTATTCAATGCTTATGCATATGTTCCTGTACAAGGGTGAGAAATTCTTTAGCTCAATAGTCAACATTGTCAAGGAGAGATATGGAGAAGCCCTTCCAGTCCAATTGTGGACTACAACTTTGTCATTGGATAGAGTTGATGCTAGCTACATTTCTTTTGATAGAGACTTTGCTTCAAGAGTTAGGACTTTGCTATTTTTTGACAATCCAAGGGTCCCAAGAGAGTTGTTAAGGTTAATCAGACCAAAGGAGTACTGTCAAGACATCACCATAGTCCACAATTTTGGGGATATAATTTTATATCCAGTTTCCATAATTTTCAGAGTATATGGTTGCAAAGTGGCACCATATATTTTACCCTATCAGGTCCCATTGAAATTAGGATATGCTAAAATTTTGAGGAAAATTGGTGACTTGCAGGAAACTACTCTCACTAGTAAGGGAAGGGGAACTTTCTTCCTAGACATTACTATAGCACATCAATATGTCATAACTAAAGGAGGATGGGTGCATTTGAAGAAAGTTATACAGCCCTACAGAATGACAATGACCACTATCAAATGTGCAGACATAGAGGGTTTCCTATCAGGAATGTTCAAAGACAAGGTAAGGTGTGCTCTCATAGAACACCAATTTAATTTTCCTAAAGATATAATAAGAAATGAGTTTGACCTTCAAACTCAAGAGATTAAGAAGGAAAAGTGGGTCATCTACAAAAAGACTGTAGATTTCATTAGGAATTTTGATAAGGCTTATGACCCATTGAAGGGATTTGAACCCTGGGCTAGGAAAGTAGATGCCCTTATGGAACATTTTGAAGGGGTTATGCATGTAGTGAATGAAAAGAAAGTCATGGTCAGTAACACTAAGCCTGAAAGGGCCAAAAAAATTTTGAGTCAGCCAAGGTACATAAAATTGACTCCTAAGGGAACATATACTGTGCAAAAAAGAAGTGGTTATAGTGTCCTTTTGCCTACACAACAGAGAGGTGAGGATCTTCCTTCCACCTCAAGAGGAAAAAGACCCATAGATGATCCAGTAATGTAGGCACCCTCTCCTAAGAGGAAAATACAAGAAGAATCAAGGCAAGGAGAGAATGTCTATTCTCCTTCTCAGTCCCCTATCCAATTAGATGAACATCGGGTAGCAGAACAATTAGTTCAGATGATTAGTGAGGGGAACATCTTTGTTTCCAATGATGAGTTGCATGAAGGAATACCAGAGGCACCTAAGGAGGTGGCCATGGATCTCACTGTTGCTGAGGGTAAGCAAATGGACCCTATTTTGAAACAGGCCAGTGATTCATTTCTTGCTGATGACAAATTTGTCAAAACTAGGGCATTCTCCCAATTTCTATGGAGAATGAGAATAAATCAATTTAAGGAAATTTGTGAAAAGAAAAAGGAAGAATTCCTTGATAGGGATATAGTGGAGATTGAAACTAAGACCAAGGGTGAGCTGATGAAGCAATTTGAAAAGGTTACTCCTGAAGAAGGAAGAGCTATGGTCCATATTGCAGGAGTGTTGATTCTATCAGAATGGGATATTGCTGATGTAATAATCTTTGATCAAGTCAAAAAGAGCAAGGTGAAGACTCTTGCTATAGTAGAGCAAGCTCAACAAGCTACTAGAGGAACTAATTTTTTAGAGGATCATGTTGCCTTGGTGATGTGGTCACTTAAGAGGGAGGAAGATAAAGGAAAAAGAGAGGCTCTCTCTATAGGGTATGCAGGGAATTTACTGGTACAAAGAGTAGGTGAGACTTCTAGAGTAGAAGCTTCAAACGTAATTTTGGAAACTACCAAGTTCAATGTTAAAGTGGCAGAGAAAGATGCCCAAGAAAAAGAGGAGCTCGGACTCAAATTTGAAACTATCCTCAAATCTTACAATGAACTCAAGATAGAGCTAATTCAAAAGGACAAATTAATTGCTGAGCTATCAGGACCACAAGATCACAAGTCTCCCCAATTGGAAATTTCTGACAAGCCTGCAGTTGCTTCTTCATCAAGCCCAATTATTGAATTTCCACCATCACCATTCCCAGAGACCAGTATGGATGCAAGGGTTATTTGGGAAAAGCAAAGATTGATTGAGGAAACTAATAAGTTGAGAGAAATAAGGGTACAATTGGAGAAGGAAAAGGATGAAAATATGAAGGCCACAACTTTGGAAAACCAAAAGTATGAAGAGAAAATGATAGATGCAATAATGCAATTTGCATATGATTTGAAGCCCTCAATTTTCTATAATCATGTTAGCAAGTTACATGATTTATTTGCAGCTTTGAATAAGGAGAAGACTGAGATGTCACCAATTTTGAGGAAGTGGACCGAAAGGTCTCCAAAAGTGAAGCTTTTCCGTATGTTATCAAAAGGCCAAGAGGACCCTGATCCACTTATTAAGCCAACAGATCAGGCTGTGGAGAAAATAGTGCAGTATGGCATCATTTTGGATAGTTTCATAAGAAAATCAAGTTTAATGAGAGGAGAATTGATGCTTTCAAATTATGAACTAGTCCATACCATTCTCACAGAAAAAGGAAAATTTAAAGAATCATATCAGTGGAGAGAAGAGATGGATGCACTTTTATCAGAGAGAGTGACTACTATCTGAAATGACACCTATTCTTTTAGCAGCACCATCAAGCTATTAATAAATGCAAAATCAATGTTTGATACTATTTAGCACAAGGTCAGCCAAATAGAGAATGAGTGGGAACAGTTATCAAGTAAGAAGGTTGAGTTTGCAAATTTTGAGTTCCCAGGTGAAGAGGTGTACAATAAATAAAGGTATTAGTACATACCTCATGTTGAGAAAGTAGATATTCCGCCATCCTCTTGAAACAAGTAAGACAGTTACTTTTTGAGCAATCAAGATTGTTGAGATGTAGAAAGGCATTTATTACAGGATTGACTATGAGATATTGCAATCGGATTTGTTGAAAGAGGTCAAGGACAACATTGAAGACATAAAGCAAGGAAACTCATCTACAAATATCTCACCTATTTGATTAATATATTTATTGTAAACCTAATGAGGTTGTTGTAAAGGTTTTAGGTTAGGAATTTTGTAAACCCTAGAATGATCAGTAGCTTGTTGCATCTCCTTATATATAAAGGATTTTCCATGATCATTCTAAGCATTGAGAGTTTAGGAGTCAAAAAGACAGAGATTTTGGAACCCTAGCCCTCAGTCGAGGATTGTAAATTTTGTATCATTCTTATCAAAGTAATAGAGAAGAAGTACAAGTTGCTACTGCTATTCTACAAGCTTATTGTTCACAATATGATGTATACAACGTTCAAGGTTACACTTAATACAAATCTCAATTCTTTGTCTCTCCTTTGAGTTTATTCTGTACATCTTTAAGTCTTTCTGAGATTTATATGTATGTGTTTGGCTTTGAGTTCTGATCTAGGATTAGATTAAATATTGCTCAAGGTGTGATACATGTTTACTGAATCTTTTTGAGGATTTTCTACAAGTAGGAAAGAGTTGATGTGTTTGTATTTATGTCTAAAGACCATATTTTCTTCAAAACATCTTTTGTATGCATTCTGTCTTCTAATATTTTGCCCAATGGATATGACACTGACATGTATTTTCCTATCTTTTCTTTGCATAGAATGGTTGAAATCTTGTAATCCTAAAAACTTTCAATCAATACCAGTCTTTTACTTTTTTTTTACTTTATATGAGTTGTTGTACCCAGTGATGGAGAGCCAATGAATAATAGGTTGTTATTCAGTACTTTCTCACTGTCATCTGTTGTAAGATCCAGTATTGAGTAAGAAACAGAGTTATATCTATTGGATCAGGTGTACCCACCTTGGTTTTGCAAAGCCAGAAGTGAAGAGGGCAGTCTTGTCCCTATAGTTGGCCCAGTTGCTTATAGATTTCCCATATTTGGAATTAACCTCTCCTTAACATCAGTCATAAGCATACTGGTATCTCTTGGAGTATAAAATCTTTTGAAGAACCAACAAAATGGTGACTCTACTAGGCATCTTTTTAAGAAAGTTCTAAGTAACATAGGTACAAGTTGAGCTAGACTCGTAGCCTACTTACTTTAAGGCCAGTTGGTTACCTTTGAATACAGAATTGATTCCTTTTCAAAAATTGCCTACCCTTTCTTGTTTATTTAAAAATCATAGAAAATCCCATTTATCTTGGGTGGTGACTCTAAACATCTCTGTGACTAGTGTTAAGTCAAGTATTGATATATCACAATGACTTTCAAAAATACAAGGTCTTGGAGGAAGGAACACCCAGAAGAAAATTAGCAGGGTGAGCTTCGAGTTACATCTAGGCGAGGTCAAGTTAGAAGAGAAAAAGGTATCAATGACATGTCTCTTACCTGGAAGAAAAAGGGAGGGTCTAAACAAGAAAGTGTTGCTCCTCCTAGTCTGGGAGGGAATGCCTCAGAATATGAAGAAGCAGTTGATTTAGGCTTAAACCAATATGAGGATTATTATTCTCCCTCAGAAAGAGACGTTGAAAGGTTACCCCACAATAGGAAAATAATCCCAAATAGATGGTATGGAGGGGAGAGGAGATCTAGAAGTAAGAGTAGAAGTGGACAAGACTTTGTTCCCCCTTTCACCCTTGGTTCATCATTACCCCAAGGCTTCCATGAGTCTCAGGATCAACAAGAAGAGCCTCAAGCACAGTAGGTTGAATCTGAAACAACTTTGCCTGATTCTGAGGAAATATTTGAGGAAGTATATGAATTAGAAAGAAGAATTCATGAACAAGAAGCTATTAGGTAAAAGAGAGAAAAGGAAAAAGAAGAAAAAATTAGGCATGCCATGATGAGGGCTGACCAACTAAGAAGACAGTTATTAAATTTAGAGGCTATAAACCATGTTCCCATTCTTGAGCAGACAAGTGAATAGCCAATTATTCAACAAGTGCTTGAAACAAGAAATCCTAGGGATAAGGGAAAGCAGAAAGCAGTGGGTGTCTCAATTAATGAGCCAAATAGGCCCCAAATGTCCCATAGATTCCACTTTAAGACTGGAAGCAGATCTTGAAAAGGCTAAAAAGGAACAAGAATTATTAGCTAAAGAACTTGAAAAGGTAGAATTAGAAACCTCAGCATTAGAGATGAAAAAGAAGATTGACTTCCTAAGACGGTCTACAGGACCCACTACTTTTGCTAATTCTACTGTTACACAAGGGGAAAATGTTGCAAATTTAATAAATTAGACAACTGGTGTTCCCCCACTAGGAGGACTCAAAATTTCTACCATGACAAATACTAATGCATCTACATCTCAGGGTGCTAGTATTTTTAACATAGGGGTCATACATGAAAGATGCAAATAGTTGGTTTTCACTGGCATCCCTGGATATCCTAACCCCATCCCTAAAGAAATTAGGAAGAAATTTCCTAAGTTCACTGGAAGTAATGTTGTTACTTTTGAGGAGCACCTAAAAAGGTTTATTGATGTAATTGATGATTATAACATTGTGCCTGATGATGTTATCATGAAATTATTTGTACAATCCCTAACAAAAGATCCAAGGGATTGGTTTAGGGCTTTGCCACATGGTAGCATAGGTTCATGGGATCAGCTTAGGCATTGTTTCAAAGAATAGTATGGTGATAAAACACATGAGGGTTTTATGCTAAATGAATTTAATAACATAAAGAAGAATTTCAATGAGGATAATGTTGAGTTTAATGTCAGATTCCAAAAGGCCATGCATAAACTCTTGCAAGTCGTCAAATTGGATGATAGAGTTTGTCTTGTCACATATTTAAATGCTTTTGATTCTAAGATGGGTTACCTTTTGAGAGATAAAAATCCAAGGAGTCTTGTTGAAGCTTACAAGCTAGCTGTGAACATAGAGAGTAACTGAAGAATTTCAGGAAAGTTGGGAAGAAGGGAAGACAACAAATCACCATTACTAAATAGAAAGGATCTAGGGAAGCCTGTGAGTATAAAGCCAAAAGATGATGATAGCTTGAAGCAGATCTTGAAAGCAATAAAGGATTTAAAGCTTGGTGAGAGTAGAAATACTAAAGTTGCAGGAGGTGATAAGCCTGCTTTTAATAATTTTAACAAATCGCCAAGAATGCAGAATTACCCATACAATACTCAATGGAAAGATGGGAAGCCTATTCTTCCTGAGAGGAAGGATAAACCAAATGATAGAACCCCTGATCCATTACAAAGGAACTCAATGAACATGGTGGAGGATGTACCATGGTGTGTTGTCTTGTCAATCACCACATGATCCTAATTATTGTGTCATATCCCAAAGTGTTTCTCCACAAGAGGAGTAGGAGTCTAATGAGGAACAACCTTATGATGATCAAGGATGTGGAATGACTTCTTCCCATATATGGGATGAGGTTGAATCTACTGAAGAAGATGAAAATTGGGATGTTTTTAATCCTTGGACCAAAACTAAATCATATCATCAACAAGTCTTTTCAAATGAAGATAGTGAGCCTGATAACATCCCATGCAATGTTTTAAAGAGCAAGGAAATAGTTGTGTTGAGGAGGCCTTCTGATGAGGAAATTGCCTTGATAATAGTAGATATGGTTAATCAAGCTAAAACCAATTACAATCTGAGAAATAGGGTGGTTGGTAATCCAAATCAGAAGCAAGCTAGGATTTTCATCAAGAAACTAGACAAAGATGCAAAAATAACACAAGATAAGCCTATAGGTGTTGATCCTGTTGATAAGGTCAAAATAAAAAGAAATTTCAAGCCTAACATTGTTTATAAGGTGGAATCCAAACCCACAGTTGAGGTTGTTCCAGCTTTGCAAAAGGAGGATGCAGTCCATATTAAAAAACTTGCAGACATATCCATCCAAGAGATTGATAAAGAAATTGCAAATTCAAAACCACATGTCTCTGATTCAAAGTATGTCCTAATTGATATGAGAAAATTGTTGTCTCAGATTACTGTCAAAGTTCCATTGCTGGAGATGATGAGAATAAAAGAACACAAGGAAAAGGCCCTAAATTGGGTAAATGGTGTGGTATCTATAGAGTCTCAAAAAATAGAAAGATTTGAGAAACAAGTAGCAACCATAAATGGTGAAAATGAAAATGGCAATGCAGAGATTGTTTCTGAAATCCCCCAAATTTAATTGGATATAAATGTTGTTAGTACTATAGCAGGAACAGTTGATCCTTTCTTTCTAACTCTCTAGATAAATGGAAAGTTGCTAAAAAATTGTATGATTGATTCTGGAGCATCAAACACTGTTATGCCTACTGAGGTTATGAAGTCACTAGGATTAAAGGTGGACACACCTCATGGAAGATGTCAGGCAATGGATTCAAGAGAAGTACTAGCTGTGGGTACCATCAAGGCTCTACCTTACAGACTAGCTGCATTCCCCACCAAACAGTTAACCATGAGTGTCTTGGTAGTGGATATTCCTCCCCAGTATGGGATGCTACTATCAAGAAAGTGGAGTGCTTCTATGGGAGGTAGCATACAGTGTGATTTGTCATTTTCCACTTTTAACTTGGAGGGATAGAACATTAAGGTTTCTAGAGAACTCAGGACTCCACATATGATTGAAGAAGAAGAAGACACCATGAATTGCTTTCTTGACACTGATATTAATGCTTTCAAGGTTGAAGACAAAGGTAATGATGAGAATGTTGAAAATATACATAGATCAGAAAACTGGGAGGGATGGATTGATCTTAACAGTTTGTGGACCATATATTTTGATGGTGCAAATAGCAAGGAAGGATCTGGAGCTAGAATATTGCTCATATCTCTGAATGGTAAAACTTTCAAGTTCTCCTTTTCTTTGTTATTTTCATGCACAAATAATGTTGCAAAATATGAGGCTCTATTGATAGGTCTAAGGTTGGCATCAAGGCATGGTATAAAATGTTTGAAAGTAGTGGGTGACTCTGAGTTAGTTGTCTCCCAAGTTAGATCAAAGTATGCTTCAAAGAATTAGAAATTGAAGCAATATAGGAATGCAGTGTGGGATGAGATTGAAAGTTTCAGTGCTTTTAATATTTTTTGGATGGAAAGAAGTCAAAACAGGATGGCAGATTTGTTGGCTAATGTGGCTCTTAGACCTGAAGATATTACATTTGCATATATATCTAATATAGAGGTACAAGCCAGGCCTTCCATCCCTGATAATGTAGAGAACTAGCAGGTTTTCTCTAATGACCAAGACATATTAAGTTTCCTCCAATGTGAATCTCACTTTGGTGACAAAGAAATGGATTTCAGTACTTATGTTGATACAGTGAATGGTAAAGATGTCATTTTTGGGAAAGAGGTTTTGCAGTTAAAATCAAATAGAGTTCCAAAAGGATTAGTTTCTCTTGAAAGGGTGTTTGACAATAAAGACAAGGCTTTTTCTACTAGTACTGATAAAACCAATGAGCTTGAGGAAGTAAACTTGGGCACAAGAATTGTTCCCAAGAAGGTTTATATAGGCAAGTGTTTGTCCCCTAGGACTAGAAAAAATTTGATTGATCTTCTCAGAAAATTTAGGCATGTTTTTTCTTGGTCCTATGATGATCTCAAAGCTTATAGGGAGGACCTTTTTCATCATGAGATTCCACTCAAAGAGGGCACAAAACCTTTGAGATAGAAGTTAAGACCTATTAACCCTACCTTGGCACCTAAAATGCAGGGTGAACTCAAGAAAATGATGGATGCTGGAATAATCAAGCCTATTAGACACTCCACTTGGGTTTCAAATTTGGTGCATGTCAGAAAGAAGAATGGTGACATTAGGTTTTGTGTTGATTTTAGAAATCTTAACATAAATTCTCTAAAGGATAACTATGGGTTACCAAATATGGAGAATATGTTGCAGAAAGTCACTAGGTCATAATTAATGTCCATGATGGATGGCTTTTCTAGTTCCAATCAGGTTATGGTTAAGGACATAGAGCAATTTAAAACCGCATTTACAACCCCATGGGGGACGTATGTTTATGTAAGAATGCCTTTTGGGTTGACTAATGTTGGTGCCACCTTTCAAAGGGCCATGGATGTAGCTTTTGCAAATTTTATTGATAGGTTTATGGTGGTCTATCAAGATGATTTGACAGCCTTCTCAGCTAAAGAAGAACAACATTGCCAACATCTAGAAAAAATCTTCATCGGAGCATTATAGTATGGGGTTTCTTTGAACCCAAAGAAGTGTGCCTTTGGTGTGGTAGAGGGAAAACTTCTAGGGCACATTGTTTCAAAGGATGGGGTGAGAATAGACCCTGAAAGGGTGGAAGCTATTGATAAGCTATCTTTACCAAAGAATATCAAGGGGATTCAGTCCTTTCTAGGACAGGTTAATTTCTTGAGGAGGTTTATTACAAACTTTACAGAAATTAGCATTCCCATATCAAGAATGTTGAAGAAAGGATCAAAGGTTGAATGAAATGTGGAAGAAATACAAGCTTTTAATGATATTAAAAGGGCTATCAAGCATGCCCCAGTCTTGAAAACACCAGATTAAAGCAAGCCAATGTAGATCTTTTCCTTTGCATCTGCCCATACTATTGCAGCAGTACTATTATAGAAAAATGCTTATGGTTTTGAGCAACCTATTTCCTTTTTTAGCAAGACCTTGCAGGTAGCTGAATTGAATTATGATATCATTGAGAAGCAAGCTTATGCCATGGTAAAGGCTATTAAAACATTTAGATGTTATCTAGTAGGAGCCACAGTGGTTGCCTATGTTCCAAGTGTCGCAGTCAAGGATATCCTAGTCCAACAAGAAGTTTCAGGAAGAAGGTGTAGATGGATTAATAGGATTCAAGAGTTTAATGTTGACATCCACATTACAAAGCTGGTAAGAGGGTTGGGCTTGGAAAATTTAATGGCTCAAAGAAATTTAAATGCAAATCAGATAAATATGTTGGAAGAGGATCAAAGACCTTTTATATGTAATATGGATTGTTGTGAGTGGTACAGGGATATTGTCAAGTATTTGCAAAAAATGGTTTTATCCCCTGAACTAGATGATAATAAGAAAAGAACTATTAAGCTTCATTCCATAAGATATACAATTATTGGTGGTGAGTTATGGTGGAGAAGCAATGAGGGTGTCTTGCTTAGATGTGTAGATCAGGATAAGGCCAAGCTTTTGATGGATGAAATGCATAATGGGATTTATGGAGGACACTATATGGAGAAGACTACAGCCCATAAGATCCTTAAGTCAGGTTTTTGGTGGCCATCACTTTTCAAAGATACCTGTTAGTTTGTGAGAAAATGTGACCCTTGTCAAAGATTTGCAGGAAAGTTGAAATTTAGTGGAAACTTGCCTCTCAAGCCTGTTACAATTCAGGCCCCTTTCCAAAAGTGGGGTATGGATTTCATTGGTGAAATCCCTATTAAGTCTAGTGGTGGACATTCTTATATTCTGGTAGCAACTGATTACTTCACCAAATGGGTTGAGGCAGTCCCTTCAAGGAGAGCAACAAGTAAGGTGGTGACAGATTTCATGATGCAAAACATCCTTACAAGATTTGGTTGCCTAGAAACTGTGGTGGATGATAATGCAATGTGTTTTAGGTCAGAGGAGTTTGTTCTCTTTTGTCAAAAAAATGGTATAAAAATCTCATATTCATCTCCCTACCATCCACAAGGTAATGGCCAGGCAGAATCCAGCAACAAGAGTTTGATTAAAATTTTGAAAAGAGTATTAGATAAGAACAAGAAGGCCTAGGATTCCAAGTTACTGCAAGCCCTATGGGCTGATAGGGTTATAGTGAAGAGGGCAATAGGGTGTGCCCCTTTTGACTTAGTATATCGGATTAATGCAAGATTACCACAAAACAATTTATTACAAATGTATCAATTCATACAAGCATATGATGATGATGTGGAAGAAGATATGACTGTCATAATCAATGATTTAATTCAATTGAATGAGGTAAGAAATGATGCACATGATAAAAATGAAAATATGCAGGACCAATGCAAAGTCTTGTATGACAGGAGGACTACTCAGAGAAATTTTGCAAGTGGTGATTTGGTCCTAATGTGGAATGCAAGGTTAGAAGATAAAGGAAAGCATGAGAAATTTGATCCCATCTGGTTAGGCCCATATATCATTGAAGAGATATGGGGAACAAATTCATATATATTGAAGAATCTGACATGAGAGCTCATGGAATTTCTAGTTCATGGTCAATTCTTAAAATTTTATTTCTCTTAAATGTTATCTTGGGTCTCTGTGCAGGTTTAGTTTTAAGATTTTTGTGCATTTTTGTTTCCCAGTCCAAGTTTTGTTCTGGTTTGCTCTTCCAGGAGATTCAAGTTTTCTCATTGTATCTACAGGAGATACACATCCCCAAGCATGAGCCATTGCTATCACTATATAAATTTTTCTAGCTCCATGCTAAAAATTTTGAAAAAATCTAGTTTATAGACCTAATGGTGAGGTTTGAATGGTGAAAACCCTAAATTTGTTGGGAGCCCTAGCTGATCCTAAGCATTGTTATAATTTCGTGTTACCTTTTTGGCTCAGTAACTCCCCAAATACCCATGTGCTAAATTTCCCCCTTTAGTAATGACCACTGTACAGGTTATGTCATTAGGTTATTCGACGGGCCCCTTTTAATTAATTCTTTCAAAGCCTAAGTCTCAGGTAAATTCTTCAATAGTATGTCACCCTTTGAAACTTGTGGCTATCATTGAACCGCAAGGCTACCTATTGTCAAAATGTCTAACATGTGCTTTAGTGATGAAGCACCATCTGTCCAGGTGGGCCCGTTAATAAAGGTGTGCTGGAAATTAAACAATGGATTAATCCTATGGCTGTCGTTATACCGTTGGACCGAGTTGATAGCCTTTTAAGAATTGCACTTTAGCGATAGCCATCAGATCAAGGTTTAACCTGATAGCGGTAGGTTTTGGCTTGTCAGTCTCTGTGGCATTTATCTTGGGTTGACATTTGTCTTTGGTGACATAGTAAAGGTGGGGTCTGACTTTTCAATACCTAAAGTTCTGTTTGATCTTGCGGTTGTCGTTATACCGCTGAGGAAAGATGTCAGGCTTTTAAGCTTGTGCTTTAGTGACAACTGTCAGATTCTCTTTAAAGGAAGAAGTTTGCAGTGGGCCATAAGGTACTAGGTCACGTCGATGTGTTCGCTTTCCATTGGTTGCTAGGAATTGTGATATGGTAGTTGTCAGGATGATTGGTACTGAGGGAGAATACATAAGCAGGCCCACCTGCTGGATCTTCGCAACATGGCATTTTTTGATCCAATAGAAAAATAAGTGAGGTGTCAAAGTAGGGCTGGCCTTCTTAGATGGTTAAGGTTCAACAAGATCTCACGGTTCTCGTTATATCGCTGAGATAAAGTGCACAATTTTTAAGGTCAGTGGTATAGCAACAACCGTTGATCTTGCTAGAAAATGAGGATGTAAAGGTGGGTCCTTTGTCACCAGTTCTTGATGACATGATCATTTCTAATTGGCCAAGCACAGTAATGACATGTCAGGTTGTCAGTACACTTGACACTGAGGATAAAGTTAGGGTTTTCTACCTACTGACCCGTCCAACCTGGCATCTCTTGATTCGATAAAGTTTTTAAAGGGAAGCTGTGGGGCCAAAGTCTCTTAAATTATGGGGATCATTCAATTATATGGTATCAATGCTTGTCATTATATCTTAATTTGACTTTCTTGACAGTTTTGGGTTAGCGCTTTAGCGACAGGGTGACACCTGTCCCCTTCGAGCAAAGTAAAGTAAAGTTTTTCTTTTCCCACATGGTTAAAATGAAATGTTCTCATTGGTCGAGAACTGATTTGGGGAAAAGTAACATAGGGTTATGATGTTTAACTTGTCAACTATCTGATACACCAAAAGGGAAACAAAATCAATGGTCCGAATTCAAATTTCTACTCTGTGACGTTTTTCACGTCCTGTGAGTGCTAAGGCCACCAAATTTTAGTAATGGTGGATTTATTGAGCTATGTGTGGATGGATTGTAAATGGTTGAAAACATTATATATCAAAATTTGATCATTGTTTCTCTTTACTGCTCTCACACACATTCTAGCGAACTGGATTTTTCCTCTGGAGCGATTTTAAGTGAAGTTCTTTATGGTGCCTGGTAGGTCAACATTTTCTGAATTACAAAATTATTTAAGGTCTATGAAAGAATTGTGGAAGGAATTTCTATTTCTTACTATATTCTTAGGGTTTTCTTGGGTTTTATATATTGTTCTAAAAAGCCCTAGTTTCAAAATGCTGCAAAAAAGGAACCTATCTGGTAAGACAAAATACAAGGATAGGGGAGTTTTTGAAGATTTGATGCAATTGCTCCCACATTCTGACAATGGGGTAGCCTAATTAAAGGAATTGGTCCCAAGAAACCCTAGGGACTAACTAGCTAAAGGAATCCATGATAGAGGAAATTGGATGAGAGATGCTAGGGTGGGTAAAGATCATAATGATCTTATTTTATTCAAGTCAGCATACTCATAAAGAAATTCATGTGGCCCCCTTAGCAATATTTGGCAATTTGATATAGGGAAGTTGGTGGTCCCTAAAGTATTCATGGATGCAGAATTACTGAAACAAATTGCCAAATGTTATGATCTTGTGACAAAATGTGTCAAGGACATAAATGGGAAAGACCTGATCAGCATCACAGATGATGAGATTAGGGAGGTATTTTCACTAAATGACACTTCTATTGGGTTGGAGAAAATAGATTTCACAGAGTTTACAGAGATATATGAGGCACAGAAGGATAATATGAGAGTAGGAGCTCTAAAAGAATTTCTAGAAGAAATTGGATCAATGTGTGTTGTTAGTGCAAGCACACCAGAGCCTTTTAGGCTAGACTTGTTCAGCAAAAGAGCATAGGGTTTCTATAAGTCTTTCACTTTAATCTTTGGGCATGATGAGGCCACTCATATGCCAATACCATATATGTTTATGATGGTACAATCACTACACCCCCAATTGGCACTAATTTTTTATTTTGCCTCTCATCTAGCTGATCTTATCCATGAGGGATTAATGGGGATCAAGAACATGAAATTTAATAGGCCTTTTGCGTGGTATTCAATGCTTATGCATATGTTCCTATACAAGGGTGAGCAATTCTTCAGGTCAATAGTCAACATTGTGAAGGAGAGATATGGAGAAGCCCTTCCAGTCCAATTGTGGACTACAACTTTGTCATTGGATAGAGTTGATGTTAGCTACATTGCTTTTGATAGAGACTTTGCTTCAAGACTTAGGACTCTACTATTTTTTGATGATCCAAGGGTCCCAAGAGAGTTCTTAAGGTTAATCAGACCAAAGGAGTACTGTTAGGACATCACCATAGTCCACAATTTTGGGGATATAATTTTATATCCAGTTTTCACAATTTTTAGAGTATATGGTTGCAAAGTGGCACCATACATTTTACCATATCAGGTCCCATTGAAATTAGGATATGCTAAAATTTTGAGGCAAATTGGTGACTTGTAGGAAACTACTCTCACCGGTAAGGGAAGGGGAACTTTCTTTCCAGACATTACTATAGCACATCAATATGTCATAACTAAAGGAGGATGGGTGCATTTGAAGAAAGTTCTATAGCCCTATAGAATGACAATGGCCACTATCAGATGTGCAGACACAAAGGGTTTCCTATCAGGAATGTTCAAAGACAAGGTAAGGTGTGCTCTCATAGAACACCAATTTAATTTTCCTGAAGATATAATAAGAAATGAGTTTGACCTTAAAACTCAGGAGATTAAGAAGGAAAAGTGGGTCATCTACAAAAAAACTATAGATTTCATTAGGAATTTTGATAAGGCTAATGACCCATTGAAGGGATTTGAACCCTAGGCTAGGAAAGTAGATGCCCTTATGGAACAATTTGAAGGGGTCATGCATGCAGTGAATGAAAAGAAAGTCATGGTCAGTAAGGCTGAGCTTGAAAGGGCCAAATAAATTTTGAGTCAGCCAAAGTACATAAAATTGACTCCTAAGGGAGCATATACTATGCAAAAAAGAAGTGGTTATAGTGTCCTTTTGCCTACACAATAGAGAGGTGAGGATCTTACTTGCACCTCAAGAGGAAAAAGACCCATAGATGATCCAGTAATGCAAGCACCCTCTCCTAAGAGGCAAAGCCAAGAAGAGTTAAGGCCAGGAGATAATGTATATTCTCCTTCTCAGTCCCCTATCCAATTAGATGAACATGGGGTAGCAGAACAATTAGTTCAGATGAGTAGTGAGGGGAACATCTTTGTTTCCAATGATGAGTTGCATGAAGGAATACCAGAGGCACCTAAGGAGGTGGCCATGGATCTCACTATTGCTTAATTTGAGGGTAAGAAAATGGACCCTATTTTGAAATAGGCCAATGATTCATTTCTTGTTGATGACAAATTTGTCAAAACTAGGGCATTATCTGAATTTCTATGGAGAATGAGAATAAATCAATTTAAGGAAATTTTTGAAAAGAAAAAGGAAGAATTCCCTGATAGGGATATAGCAGAGATTGAAACTGAGACCAAGGGTGAGCTGATGAAGCAGTTTGAAAAGGTTACTCCTGAAGAAGGAAGAGCTATGGTCCATACTGGAGGAATGTTGATTCTACCAGAATGGGATATTGCTGATGCAATAATCTTTGATCAAGTTAAAAAGAGCAAGGTGAAGACTCTTGCTATAGTAGAGAGGGCTCAACAAGCTCCTAGAGGAACTTCTTTTTCACAGGATCGTGTTGCCTTGGTGATGTGGTCACTTAAGAGGGAGGAAGACAAAGGAAAAAGAGAGGCTCTCTCTACAGGGTATGCAGGGAATTTACTAGTACAAAGAGTAGGTGAGACTTCTAGAGTAGAAGCTTCAAACCTTATTTTGGAAACTGCCAAGTACAATGTTAAAGTGGCAGAGAAAGATGCCCAAGAGAAAGAGGAGCTCAGACTCAAATTTGAAACTATCCTCATATCTTACAATCAACTCAAGATAGAGCTAATTCAAAAGGACAAATTAATTGCTGAGCTATCAAGACCACAAGATCACAGGTCTCCCCACTTGGAAATTTCTAGTTCTTCATCAAGCCCAATTATTGAATTTCCACCATCACCATTCCCAGAGACCAGTATGGATGCAAGGGTTATTTGGGAAAAGCAAAGATTGACTGAGGAAACTAATAAGTTGAGAGAAATAAGGGTACAATTGGAGAAGGAAAAGGATGAACATGTGAAGGCCACAGCTTTGGCAAACCAAAAGTATGAAGAGAAAATGACAGATGCAATAATGCAATTTGCATATGATTTGAAGCCCTCAATTTTCTATAATCATGTTGGCAAGTTACATGATTTATTTGCAGCTTTGAATAAGGAGAAGACTGAGATGTCACCAATTTTGAGGAAGTGGACCGAAAGGTCTCCAAATGTGAAGCTTTTTCATATGTTATCAAAAGGCCAAGAGGACACTGATCCACTTACTAAGCCAACACATCAGGCTGTGAAGAAAATAGTGCAATATGGCATCATTTTGGATAGTTTCATAAGAAAATCAAGTTTAATGAGAGGAGAGTTGATGCTTTCAAATTATGAACTGGTCCCTACCATTCTCACAGAAAAAGGAAAATTTAAAGAATCATATCAGTGGAGAGAAGAGATGGATGCACTTTTATCAGAGAGAGTGACTGGTGTCTTAAATGACACCTATTCTTTTAGCAGTACCATCAAGCTATTAATAAATGCAAAATTAATGTTTGATACTATTCAACACAAGGTTAGCCAAATAGAGAATGAATGGGAACAGTTATCTAGTAAGAAGGCTGAGTTTGCAAATTTTGAGTTCCCAAGTGAAGAGGTGTTCAATAAATGGAGGTTTCAGTACATACCTCATGTTGAGAAAGTAGATATTCCGCCAACCTCTTGAAACAAGTAAGATAGTTACTTTTTGAGCAATCAGGGTTGTTGAGATGTAGAAAGGCATTTATTACAAGATTGACTATGAGATATTGCAATCGGATTTTTTGAAAGAGGCCAAGGACAACATTGAAGACATAAAGCAAGGTGGCTCATCTACAAATATCTCACCTGTTTGATCAATGTATTTATTGTAAACCTAATGAGGTTGTTGTAAGGGTTTTAGGTTATGAATTTTTTAAACCCTAAAATGATTGGTAGCTTGTTGCATCTCCTTGTATATAAAGGATTTTCCATGATCATTCTAAGCATTGAGAGTTTAGGAGTAAAAAAGATAGAGATTCTGGAACCCTAGCCCTCAGTCAAGGATTGTAAATTTTGTATCATTCTTATCAAAGTAATAGAGAAGAAGTATAGGTTGTTGCTGCTATTCTACATGCTTATTGTTCATAATATGATGTATACAATGTTCAAGGTTACACTTAATACAAATCTCAATTCTTTGTCTCTCCTTTGAGTTTATTCTGTAAATCTTTAAGTCTTTTTGAGATTTATATGTATGTGTTTGGCTTTGAGTTCTGATCTAGGATTGGATTAAATATTTCTCAAGGTGGGATACATGTTTACTGAATTTGTTTGAGGATTTTCTACAAGTAGGAAAGAGTTGATGTGTTTGTATTTATGTCTAAAGACCATATTTTCTTCAAAACATCTTTTATTCATTTTGTCTTCTAATATTTTGTCCAATGGATAGGGCACTGACATGTATTTTCCTATCTTTGCTTTGTGTAGAATGGTTGAAATCTTGTAATCCTAAAAAGTTTCAATCAATACCAGTCTTTTACTTTTTTTTACTTTATATGAGTTGTTGTACCCAGTGACAGAGAGTCAATGAATAATAGGTTGTTATTTAGTACTTTCTCACTATCATCTGTTGTAAGATCTAGTATTGAGTAAGAAACAAAGTTATATCTATTGGATCAAGTGTACCCACCTTGGTTTTGAAGAGCCAAAAGTGAAGAGGGCAGTTTTGTCCCTATAGTTGGCCCAGTTGCTTATAGATTTCCCATATTTGGAATTAACCTCTCCTTAACATCAGTCATAAGCATACTGGTATCTCTTGGAGTGTAAAATCTTTTGAAGAACCAACAAAATGCTTCTAATGGAAAAGGAAAGAAACAACATAAGGATCCTAAGCCTCATGACAAAGGTAATGAATCTCCTTCACACAATATTATTGAATCCAAGTCCTCTTCAAGAGAGGAATCATTTAGAAGAAAGAGGGATAAATGTGCTTATTGTAAAAAGCTAGGACATGATGAGCATAAGTGTAAATTAAAATGAAGATTGATGATGTAACTCACATTGTTCATAAGCACAACATTAAGTTTCTTTCATCAATGTCTACTCCTTATTCTGTACATTTGGCAACTTCTATATCTCCATCATCATCCAAAGATAAAGTTAAAGGACAAGCACTTTTGGCTTCCACACATCCTAAGCAAGGTAAATGGCTTCTTGATTCAAGTGTATCACATCATATGGCATCTTCTACATTGGATATGTTTTCTTCTATTGAGCCTTGTAATTCTCCCAATATTTTAATGTGTAACAACACATTCATGAGATTTTGTGGGAAAGGTTCTATTCTTATGGGAGAGGGGACATTTAATGATGTTCTTTGTTTACCATCCTTGGCCACTAATCTTCTTTCTATTTACCAAATTACACATGGGGCACAAGGTAAAATTTTTGAGTTCACTCCTGATTTTGTCTACATTAGGAACATGGAGACTAGAGATGCCATAGCTATGTGAGTTGTTGATCATACATCACACTTGTATTCTTTTTCACAATTTATTGATGATGATGATGATGATATTCATGATTTACACATCTCTTTGTCAAGGGATATTTATGTATATGAGGATAATTTTGGACACTTGAATCATTTTGTTGTTGAGACAAGTATTGAGCTTCCTACTTGTCCACCTCCTGCTTCTTCAAACATAGGTTGTACTATTCAACAGGATGTTCATAGTGTTTCAGATCTTGCAAAATGTGATGACTACTTGGATGCCTCTTCAACATTTGATGATTCTCATGATGTAGATTTGGGAGACATACATGAGGGGGTTTCTCTTTCCTTTGATGATATCATCATAGTTGGGGATACTTCTTCACCTTCTTTGGAGATTGGCACTCTTGATTCTTCTCCTTCTTCACTTGATTTTTCACGTGGGGTTATAGATTCTTTGAGATTGGAGAGACCTATTCATTCTTTAGAGATTCATACATGGAGACCTTCATCTTCTTCCTCCATCCATTTGCACATGGATTGGCTTCTTCATCATTTGATGTATCTATTTCTTCCTAAGGGGAGACATGTTTTTTGTAGGCATTGGTTGATCTATTATTTGCAGGTACTCTTCATCAACATGGGAGCTTCTACATTATGGGGGGGATATCATGTCTCCATCTATCCTTCTTATGGGGGGATAATTCTTTGTACATATGTATGATGTATGTAGTTCTCAAGGGGTCTTGAGTACTCCATCCATCCATGCATCTTGTTTTCTTCTCTCTTTTTGGGGGAGGGTTTTTCCCATGAGGTTTTCCCTCTTTCTCCACTTTATGAGAGTTATTTTGAATTTCATGTATTGCATTACATATTGTACATGGGTACCTAGCATGGCCTAGTAGCCTAGATCCATCTTGCATTGTGAGTTTAAGTGCATTCCCCTAAGTTGCACTTAAGGGGGGTGTTGGTGTAATTAAATATTCCTAATTACATACTATACTTAATCTTAATTAGGATAATGCATTGCATAGTAGTTTGTCATTGAGACACCTCGGAGTTTTCAGCTCAATTAAGCACATGGTCTAGGAGAAATAACACTTTTGGTGTGAGATCCACCTTTAGTACTCTTATCACATTATCATCCTAATCCATTGTACATACTTTATTTCATAATGGAGGATGATCCACATTTGGTGGACATGTGATTACACCTAGCATAGGTGATAGCTTATCAGCTCCTTATCATTCTCTCTTATCACCTTTCCTATATACGGAAGCCTATTATGTAATCATGAAAGGTGAATTCATTGGATCAATTCAATATTAATAATTGCATTCATATCATCTCTCTTTTTATTTTCTTTAACCTCTAGCTCCTTGGTTTAATCTTTTCTATTTGTAAAATCTTACAAGATAATGTTTTTCTTTAGCAATGGATTTTCTATGTACATTCATGTTGTAGTTTAATATTTTTGGTATTTTATGTGTTTCTTCTTTCATTTTCATAGTAGCTAAGACTCATCTTGCATTGTTAGCTTTTGTATATTATCCCTAAGTTTTATTGAAGGGGAGTTGTTGATGTAACTAAGGCATTTTACCTTGGTTGTTTATCACCTAGGACCTAAGTACACTTTACTTAAGCTTACTTAATAAATTACATAGGAGTAGTTGGAGTATTTCTACTTTATGTGGACTTATCATGTTATTATATTATCATATCCACTTATAATTGATGAAATTTTCTACCACCTTTTATGGTCTTATCACTTTGTCACCTTCCACCTTTATTACATATACTTTATTATATATTTAAGGATGATCCACCTCTGGTGGACATGTGATTCCACCTTGGATGGGTGATAATTTGTCTCTTGATATCATGTAATGAAACATAAAATATTTTCATTTACTCATTCATTCCTTTGTAATCACCTTGGCTATATAAGAAATGGGTCTCCTATGTAATGATCTGTCCAATGTTCTAGTTATTGTATTGCATTCTTGGTGAGAATTCAATTTACCCTTTTCATATTCATTCTCTCTTGTTATTGTACTTTTTTTTTCCTCCGGATATTATGTGGCTACCTTTGTAGCTAAATCTTATAATATCAATGCATGTACACTTCATATTTTGGGTGTTGGATGTATGCTTCTTTATACTAATCTTCATTTGAAAGGAGCTTGCACAAAATGCTATAATCATATTACATGAAGAGATGGAATACATATCCAAAATATAAATGGAGAAGACTTCAAGCATAAATCTTGAGCTTTGAAAGCTCAAGATGAAGGAATGCTCATGGATAGATATTTATGGACTATAGTATCCAAATCCAAAATCATTTCCATGTCATAAAAAAACTATCTAGGAAAAGATAAATGACAAATATAAGGGTTTCAATAAACTTTATTTGGTTGATTCAATATTGTTAACTGTGCATGAAAAGACCACCACAAAACTTGTATGAAAAAATAAAGATATTTTCATCAAGATAATTTTTGGTTAACAAATTCTCTCTAAGAAAGAGATTGTATACCTTAAGATGGAGGTCGGTTGTTCTATGTCTAAACACCTTTTGTCTTTAACATCATTATTAACAAGTTGTACATTCTATTGGAGTGAAAATGGAGGATAATTATTGCACAAATTTTCTATCTTATTTTCTAGATTTAGGGGACCAAGGTCTTCTTATAGCTATTAGGAGCACTACCATCAAGTTGAAAATAGAAGAGTTAGTAGGATTATTTATTTTTCAAGAGATGGATAAAAAGATTTTAAATTTAACATGTGCTAAATATATTATCACATAGGACACACACCATCAACTATAATGAATCAAAAATAAGAGAACTTGTGTTTTTAAATTATAAATATATATCTCAAGTTGCATAAAATTTTCCTTCAAATGAATACTTTATAAATTTAGACCAATAGGTAGAATAGGATGAGGAGTGACTCCAATCAAAACTACAATCACCAAAAAGGGAGGATCTTCCATCTCCAAAATAGCACACCAAAACACACCATTCTAACTAGAATTGTAATACAACAATTATAAAATCTATAATGATTTCCAACAATGTCAACCATAGCCTTATAAAGAGCTCCAAGAAGTTTGTCGAAAGGTTACAAATAGGATAACATGTTTTATTACTTTTATTTTATAATTAAATTAATTAATTAAAGGTAGTCTATAAGATATTATTTAAATTTGGGACCATTTAATAGAATTAATTTAATTAAGTTATTTAATAGGAATATTATAGTCCTCTCAGCCCAAGAAATGCTTCTCCTAAAGCAATTGCAAACTTGGATGCTCCAAGATCTGTTCACTCTCCCATGTGGCATCGTCAACTAGAAAGTCCTTCTAGCAAACTAAGTCCCCCTAATGGTGCATGATCTTAGCTTCCTCTCTCTCACATCAATGATCTTTGTGGGCTCTAATGCAAGTTTTCCCTCTTTGTCAATATAGGTGGAAGTTCCTTGGAAATTGTGAGGTGACATGTTGACTGACTACCTTCTTGAGACATGAAACATGAAACAGATAAATATGACTCCCTTCTAGAAGCTCTCACTCGTAGACAACTTCTCCCACTCTATGTACCACTCTGTATGGTCCATAGAAGTGAGGCTTCAACTTCTCAACACTACTTTTCTATAAGGAAGATTGTTTGTATGCTTATAATAGAAGGTACACTAGATATCCTACTTCAAAACTCCACTCAATCATGTGTCTATCAATGTACATATTATGTTGATTCTAAACCAACTATAGGTTTTTCTTGAGAGACCAAAGGATATCCATACTCTCTTACAACTAGTCCTTGGTCCTCAGTGAATGATTGTCACCAAATGCTAGATCTATAAATGATGAATCCACATATCCATACAGTGCCTTGAAGGATTACATACCTATTGACATGTGGTAGGTATTTTTTTAGTAGTGTTCTTCCAAATCAAGCCAATAGATCCATATTTTATGTTGTACCAAGATATATTTCCTTAGGTATCCCTCCAACTACTTATTCACAGTCTCTATCTAACCATCCATCTATGGGTGGTAGATCATACACAATGATAACTTTGTACCTACAAAAAGAAAAAGTTTCATCCAGAAAGTATTGAGTAAATAGCTATCTCCATCACTGACTATGTTTTGCATAATCCCATACAAGTAGAACATCTCTCAAAAGAATAACTCTGCCATTTGAACTGCCCACAACTCCATTGAAATAGAAAAGAGATAAGTATATTTATTCAACTAATCTATCACAACACAAATACAATTCTTATCATGTACCTTTGGAAGTCATGTGATGAATTCCATCATGATACTCACCAATTTCTTATTAGAAATTGGAAAAGGCTGGAAAATTATGCTCAAATTTATTCTATTGATAAGTGGCATTCTCCTTGACATACTATAGCACATCATTGTTGAGGCCTTTCTATAAAACCTCTCATAAATATTCATATAGGTCTTGAGGTATTCTGGGTGTTGTGCCAAAGGTGAATCGTGAATCTCCCTCAAGATCCTCTCATTCATCTTTGATTTTGGTACCAAGTAGATCTTACCCTTGTAATGGATGATATCATCCACCACCCTGTACCTATTATCCTGAATGTGGCCATCCAACAACTGACAAGAAAAAGTATTCTTGGAGTACTCAACTAACAAGTGAGCCTTCTAATCAACTAAAATCTATGATAATGAACATATGGAGGGTCTTCTAGATAATGCATCAGCCACCACATTATTCTTCATCTTAACATACTCAATATAAAAATCATATACCTAGATTTTTCTCACCCATTTCTATTGCCTCTCATTTAAATCTTTTTTCTCCATTAAATATCTCAAACTATTGTGGTCGTTCCTCACCAGAAATCTTGCCCCAACGAGGTACTGTTGAAACTTGGCCAATGTGTGCATGATGGCCACCATCATCCTATCATAGATACTGTAAACTTATTTTTCTCATGAGAATGTTTGACTCTCAAAATAAATAGGATGACGATCTTGCATTGGGACTACACCAATGCCTTCACTTGATGCATCACACTAAAGGACAAACAATCTAGTGAAGTTTGGTAGTGACAAAACATAGAACATACTCATAACCTCCTTCAGCCTATCAAAGTCTCTTTGTGTCTCCTCATTTCAATGAAATTATCCCTTCTTCATGAGATTTGTTAGCGGTACCCCTAGCTATGAAAATTATTTCACAAACCTCCTATAGTAATTACATAGTCCAAAGAATCCATGCAACTCTGTGAGTATTCTAGGTGCGGGCCAATAAATAATTGCCTCAATATTCTCCTGGTGCACTTAAACCTATTAAGCACTGATGACATGTCCCAAGTATGTAATTTTGGTCATCCCAAACTCACACTTGGACCTCTTCACAAAATAATGATTATGACTCCATGTTTCTCAATACCTCATCCAAATTCTTCATATGCTCCTCTAATGTCTTTCTAAATAAATATGTCATCAAAGAACGCCAACAAAAACTTACGCAACTACTTGTTGAAGATGTTCTTCATGCAAGAGTAGAAAGTGGTTGGGACATTAGACCATCCAAACAGGATGACTAGGAACTCATACTCTTTGTAATGGCAAATTTTTTTAATCTTCTAGACATCTTTCTCCCTCATGTGTATCTAATGATACCTAGAATGGAGATCAATCTTAGAAAAGTAAACTACTATAATCACCCAAAAATGGTTTAGTAAAACTTGAGCTCCACTCTAACATTAAACATTTAAATACTAGACTTTATCTTATACTTAATCAATTTTTCATATTTATTTAATCTCTTATTTCTTGATCAAATCATCATTTTATCATTTATTTGATTATATCCTAAAGTTTGACCACTTTATCCTAAGCTTCATTTAATTAAGAGAACATGATCCCTTTTAATTAATTAAAAAAAAATTAATTAAATAATAAAATCACTTTATCCTAAGCCACTTTTAATTAAAAGAACATGTCCCCTTCTAATTAAATAAAATCCATTTTATCCTATGTGTGCATGTATGAAAAAAGAATTTCCTAATTTAAAAAAAGAGAAAAAGACAATTTAATAGAATATCTTTTGCCTCTTAATCCTCACCACTCATTTCTATCTAGCTATTCTTGTCCATTGATTTTGTCTCTTGAGAATCTTGTGCCCTAAAGTCAAAATATGGATTATTCTCAAACCTTGGATTTTGCCTCTTAATCTCCACCGTCCATTTCTCTTTAAAAAGGAGGCTCTCTCCTCATTCTTGGCTAGTCTTAATCTTCCAATCTTTTCATTCCTTACAAGCTTGAGCATTCCTAACCTAGATATATTAGACTTATGCTATCATTTTGTTTACTTGCATTCTTAGCTTAGAATTTCCTTATTGTATTTATCCTAAATCACATAGCTTAACTAGGATGTATTGTAATCTTGTTAGCTTAGCTTTTCTTTCTTGTTCTTTCATTTGCATTATAGCTTAGATCTTTCATTTCATTTAGATCTCTCATTGTTGCATTATCATTGTGAATCTTTCATTCTATAGTGCACCTTGCAAGGGTTTCTTATTGAAGTTCATTTGAGTGCTACTATGTGGCACATAATATTTACATTCTTGCATGTCAGAGATAGGAAGCTATAAGTCGCTTCTTGAGATTTCCTCTCTTGTGGATTCTCTCAAGTGTAATGGTTTATAGATGTGTGTCACTTTTTTATCACACATTTTTTGCGCCCACCGTGGGGTTTCTTTTTCATTTTTGGATTTTTATTGTCATGGGTTCCTAGCTTTTGTATTGCAGCCCAGATAATCGTATGACATTTTGGGCTATAGTGGGGCAATTTTTATTAATACTACCAGGTGACACTTCGTATTTCTGAAATATCATTTCTCTGTTCTGGGGTATGTTGTCTACCTTTGGGTAGAATATCATACCACTTCTTTATAGTCTATCACATGGTTCTGGAATATTATCTGCTTTGCAAAGATATATCATACAATTTTCCTAGTAGACAATGAAGTTTTTCCCAGGTTTATTTATTGTCACAGTCCGAGTCTTAGCCGAGTTTGCTTACATTTTCTTGCATTTTTGGGTTTTCTAGTTTTCTAATAGAACTTAATAAATTGTTTTGCAGGGTTGTTGATTTGATTTGCATACTATTTTGATCCCTAACTTGTGGTTTTGTAGGGATCAATTGTCAAAGAACTTGCATTGTTAAGACTACCAACTTGTGGTTTTGTAGGTTACCTTGGAAGATACAAATAAACATTGTGCTTGCATATACTTGATTTTCTAGTAACCTAGTTTAATTAGTTTTCTTTCGGTAAATGAACATCTTCTTGATGTGTTTGGGACACACTATGGAGTTGGAGAGTATGATATTTTCCTCATGGAAAACCATAAATCTAGACTTCCACTAGCTATCCATTTTCTTTCTTGCATTTACCTTTAGAGGGCCTGCCAAGAGAGCAATCTTTTCAGAATGACCCAAGTGGGGAAAAAGTGAACCTGAGTGTTCCATCCCACTATAATAAAAATATTCCTTCAATCTAAATGGATGGAAGACTTGGCTATTTATACTTCTAATGCTTCTTCATGTATAGGGCCTAGTTGCCTAAATCTTGCTAAGCAAGACTACATTTGACTAGGCGCTTTTAGGGCCTTCTTGGTCTAAATCTTGTTTACAAAAATACAAGGGGATTACATTCACTTTGTGTAGGGTCAAGAGGTCTAAATATTTCTTGTGAGACTATCAATTTTGGTTCTTGTAGGGCTATAGGCCTTACTTTTTCTTGTGAAACTACCAGGAGTAGTCATGAACGAAGATTCTTATTAAGAACCTCAGGAGTTAGAGGCTAACCATTTTGGCCATTTAACTTCCTTTATGCAAGGATTAATCTAAGTGGACTTACCTAGATCACCCCAAGATACTCACCATATGTGTTCTCTTGGATGCAAAGCTTGAATACAGAAATATGAAAAGATATGCAATTCAAGAATTGTTGTCTTCAAATTGATCCATAACTTGCATAGTCTTAGGAAAATCCATTCAACCACCTAACCATGGGGCTAAGAACATATAATTGTGGGAAAATATTGAAGCACTTCCCTCTTGACCTTAGGTAGAACTTTCTTGATGTGTCCTCATTTTTTGCAAGACCTATGGAAATCATTTGAACATACACATTTTGGTACTATTCATGGAGTTTTCTTTTGAGACCTCACAAGTGTTTGAATCATGCAAGGTTGTTTTGTCCCTTTCTTAATTTTTTGAAGACTACTCTATGTGCCTCAATTGCTTTGAAAACTTCAAACTTGTTGTTACACACTGTCACTTTTCTCGATTAGTCAAAATGACCGAATGGAACAAAGATTTTAAGTCAAAACTAGTCATTACTTCTTATGGTATTGGAGTATTTTATCCAACATGTTTTGATCTTAGTTATCTTATTTACAATCATTTAACTTCACCAATAGATCAAGATGTTTCATTTCTTATGGTGTTAAAATCTTTTACACAATGTGTTTTGATCTTCATCATTGTATTTACTATAATTCAACTTTATCAATAAATTAAAAAATCTATTGATATAAAATATTTCAATAAAAAATAAAAAATAAAAATTTTCATGCTATATAATAATGTTTCCACATTCAATTATTAAAATTTATTCCCATCTTTTTTTTTCACTAGTCTTTTTAACTTTTAGAGGGTTTTCCTTGAAAATGGGATTAACCAATTATTTATAGAATAATAGGATAGTGACAAGGTTAAAATGGATTGTAATTTATGAACAGTGAATAACTTACTAATTATGAAGCTTTCCGGAACAAACTTATTGATAGATTGAATAGGAAATTGGCTGGTTGGAAGGGGGTCACTATCAGCCAAGTAGGAAAAATCCAACTAGTTAAATCTACCCTGCAAAATCTTCCCACCTATGCTTTAAGTCTCTTTTCTATACCTACTAAAATTGTAGAGGTGATGGAAAAAATTAAGAGAAGATTTCTCTGGTCGGGTCAGATGAGCATAAGAGACTCCCTCTTATTTCTTGGGACAAAGTTTTTCTTCTTAAAAGAGCCGAAGGATTATGGATTATGAGAATCAAACCTTTCAACAAAGATCTCCAAGAAAAACAAATATGACAAATTTTTAACAGCAAGGGGGAATGGCGAGACACTTTTGAAGATAAGTATCTTTCTAATAACTTCATAAATCATTTTTTTGGTTGCAATGACATTCCAAAAGGATCTTATATTTGGAATGGCTTCCTCAATGCTAAAGATATCACCAAATCTAAAGCTAAATGGAAGATTGGTATTGGTCAAATTATTAGCTTCTAGAATGATAATTAGCTCCAGTTGGGACCCCTGTAGGATTGTGAGCCTTTCAATATGTGGATGGATGAGTGTATCCAAAAATACGGTTCTCAGGTCTGTAATTATAGAGTGGGTAATGACTGGGTGAATCTATCCTCATTATATTTGGACTTGAATCCTCTTATGATAGATCTAAATGTGGTTTCCCTTTCCCCCGCTTAGGATGTTTTTATATGGGATGGTTCTCCTGATGGAGCCTTTTCAGTTGCATTTGCCTATTCTTTCTAAATGCATCAGGAAGCTATGCCTATTTGGGCCAAAACCTGGTTCCCTGGTCTTATTCCCAAAATTAATGTCTTCGTCTAGATTTTGCTTCAGAATCACATCCTCACTATTGATAATCTTTTGAAGAGAGGTTTCCAGATTCCCAATAGGTGTGTGCTTTGTAAATGCCAAGTGGAGTCATTGGACCACCTGTTCATTTATTTCCCCTATGTTAGTAAGGTTTGGCACTATCTCCTTTCTGCTTTTGGGTTGCATTGGTGTTTTCCCTCCTCTTTTCAAGATATTTTTTTCCAATGGTCCATGCCTTTTAAAAATAGTGATCTTTACAAAATCTTCTCATGGGATCTCTCGCATCTATGTTGGGGAGTGTGGAAAGAGTGTAACAATTGCATTTTCAAGGATTATTGTGCTCCACCCAAAATCATTTTTTGAAAAGATCCACCATGCTTTAAAAGAAAACTTTATTACATGTGACGGTACTAACCCTTTTGCAAGAAAAGACCAGAATGTTGACCTAAAGAAGAACAACAATAAAAGATAGACTTGCACTTGGAGCTATCCCCCGGAAGGCTGGTCTAAGGCTAACTTTGATGGTGCGGCCAAGGGAAATTTGGCAAAGGCGAGAAGTGGTGGTGTGATTAGAAACTGCTATGAAAATGGTATTGTTGTTGTTACTCTCCCTCTTAGCACTCAATCTAACCACTTTGTTGAAGCTAATGTGGCCCTTCAAGTCACAAAATTAGCCCATGATATTCATGTTAAAAATCTCTAGCTCGAAGGTGACTCTAAAAATATCATAAATTCTTTAAACTCCCTTCACTCCCCTTCATGGACTATAGCCAAAATGATTGAAGAAACACACTCTCTTTTGAACTCCTTTGATAATGTACACATATCCCATGTGTACAGGGAAGCCAACCAAGTTGCTGATTGTTTTTCCAACCTGACTTTTAAAAGTGACACTATGATCAGATGGCTACATGGTGGATATCTCCCATGTGAGGTGAAGGATTTAGTCGAAAGGGACATCATTCAGGGAAAGGTGGGAATCATAATTATAAATCATAAAATTTAATGTTCCTTTTCGGATGTGCTTTCCCATAAATGGGAAGTATCAGAATGGCAGGAAGGGTAATTAATTTGTGTCCCATTCACACACTTTCTAGGTGTCCATTCCCAAAGTTAAAACCTACCTTTTATGGAATAATAGTAGAAAGATCTAGAATACCTTGGCCAGAAAGTATCTGAACAACTATAATTTGTTATACCAGAGAGCTTGTTTGAACCATTTTTTTGCTATGGGAGGCAAAAGATATAGAAGGGAGCCCTCAGATAATAGTGAGAAATGGAGGAGAGAGACTAAGGTCTGGAATTCCCTGCAGAAAGAGGGAATTTCAACTTTTATTGAAAGGCTCCATGGTGGGAAGCCGATGGTGACCAAAATGTTTGTGAAAATATAGAATGAGGGTTGTGTGGTGATTGATGGGAGGAATTTCACTGTCACCAAGGAGGTCATTTCTAATGTCACTGGTATCCCCATTATCGGTAATAAATTTTATAGGGACCAAAAAAATTTGGATTCTGCGGTCAATGATTTTGTGAGGGATGAGGATGAGAAGAAATCCATCACCAAAGTCAGTACTTACTATCAACCTGAAGGGATTAAAATGCTATGGATATTTGTCTTGAGGGATCTCATCTCTTATGTTATGCTGGATACCATGTTCGATAGGATTAGAACCTACTATTTCTTCCTTATGAACCACTTTAGACATGGTACGCAGGTTTCTATCCCTTTCTACTTATATGCTTCTATCAATGATAATATAAATTACTATAGGGATAAGGCTATTGCTAATCATACCCTTCATGAGCGGTTATTACTCTTGACTTATGAATTCTTCAAATCCAAAATCTTGGGGTAGGAAATTATTGTAAATAAGGATAGAGTGGATGTTTCTAGCTCTGACTATGTCCCCTCAGACACTAAAGATAGTGTGGGTCTACATTCAGAGGATTGGGAGTATTGTGAAACAAAAAATCTAATTCAGGGTTCCTCCTCCAAGAAGAGAACTGCTAGTTCTGTCAAAAAAGAGAAAGCAGTGATGCCTTCCAAGAAATAGGCTAGAACTATTATCTCTTTTGAGGAGGAATATAATGACAATGAGGAAGGGATGAATATGGATGAAAAGGAAGAGGTCTCCAATGAAAAAGATAAGAAGAAAAGGGAGCCTACTGCGGAGAGGATTTCTAACAAAAAAATCAAGAATAGGAGTGAAAGCTTTGGCCGGTTGTCTCCTAAGAATAGGGCCAAGAGTCACAAGAATAGCCCCCTACTGGCCCTCACGTGAAGTCCCAGGACATTTACCTGGATGACCTGAAGGTAACTACCAGGATGACCCCTCTCCCTAGTCTCCCCACTCCCACAACTCGGAGGATGACAAGGACTAGTACACTGAGGAGTTTCACAGCAATGAGTCAGTTAAGGGGAAGAAAGTATGGTGAAACTTCAATCTTAACATTGTGAAGATGGAGATTATCAAGGAAGTTGTTAATCCCAAAGTTCTTGAGGGCAAGGATGGCAGGATTCAGTGGGAGGAGTTGATTGACCTAGATTTTGTGGTCCTCGGTGATAACATGAGGGAAATGGAGCTTAACCTTCTCAACAACGCCAAGAACAACATGCTAGATAATTTTAGATCAATCAAATGGCTTCACCACGAAGTGGGGGATCTCAAGAACAGAGTGAATGGGACATACAACAATAATGGTGGCAAAGTGATAGGATTATTAGAGACTGGAAAGCAGGATAATTAATATGGAGGGAAAAATGTTGACCTTTGAGGACACTCTCAAAGGCATCACAGAGCAGAGTTTCAACATCTTGAGAGCCTCTAATGAGCATATCAAGCTTCTCATTGAGAAAATGCAAGAAAAGCCAGGAGGGAAAGACATGCCGATCATAAAAGAGGACAAAGAGCAGAAGCCTGATGAAGGACCCGACAAGAGGACTAGGGCTAGATCCAAGAAGAATAAGGAGAAAGAAAATTCCAAGCATATCCACAAGATTAAAGAGGTTGCTGATAAAATGGAGATCCTTGAGTCCAAAGTGACTACCTTGCTCAGGAACATCTCCTGACTGTTTTCACTATTTTTTTCTATCTGCCCATGTGTGTGGTTTAATTTTTTTATTATCTCTATCTCTATTTTTCTTTACTTACGACCCTAGTAGTGGCTTGTTTCGCTCTTAGTTCCTATAACTTTTTGGTTTGGAATTTTATGTTTCTATCTTTCGCTATGTATTAGGTTTCAGGCACCCTGTAAAACCTGTTTTACTTAACCAAAAACTTACTAATTAATGTTTTAACTAATGTTTTATTTTTTCCTAACTTGCACTTATTCATAGTGAGAACATAAAATGAGTCACTAGAAATAGGTTGCCTCCTAATTGGAAAAGTTATATTTTTTTTAAATAAATAAATTTATTTATAGTAATCTAGTTCTCATGGACTTCTTTACTCTTAACACTTAACATTGATTTAATACATGAATAAAATATTTTTGATTAGTGGTAAAATAGGTTTTGGAGGGGCCTAGAACCTTTTACAAATGAGTATTTTTCATAGCAATCAATCTCATCTGAAGTAGTAGGTCCATTTTCCAATGTCGTATATTTATTCTCCATAGCTTTCTAAGTCTTGTATCTTAAGGAAATCATGCATCCTCTCATCTTCACTTTCTAGAAGCCATAGTCAAATCCATCAAAAGTAAGAATGATCAATTTATGTGCCATCAGAGCTTCTCAAGTGATTTCTTGTTAGAATAATGGATCTAAATACTTGAAATGCTTGATAGAAAGATTTTAGAGAAAAGGGGATGGTTTCTTGTGGGGTAGAGGAAACATGCTATTGATGAAAAATACACTTTGTATGCTTAATTATTAATTTCTACTTTGACAATTGATATGATCGAATAGTTATTATTATTTAATTATTATATTTTAATTAATTATTAGAATATCTCAAGCATTTAATGCTAATCCCTAAGAGTCTAAAATGTTCACTATCTTGCATGATGTTTTATTCTTATTGAATTATTTCATTAGATTTCTTGTAATCTTATTAATTCTACATTTTTATTTTTTGGTTGTAGATTATTTATGACTGCATAATTTATTTGCATGATTACAAAATTGACATGCATTCTTTTGAAAAAAAACCTTGCAACTGTCATATGAAAATAGTAGATCTCATTATATATGACCATTATGAGTTTCAATATGAATTATATCTAGAATAGGTAGATTGTTCATGAGCTATGAATTATGGCATAAAAAATTAATAGATTTTGGGTGACTAAATTTTTATGGTTCATAGTTTTGAAAATAACAAAACAATTAAAATGTATGATAATGATAATAATAAAAAAAATTATTTAGAATAATATTTGTGCATCAACATATTTATTTGTATATGTAATTTTTTATTCTTTTAATGTAGTCAAGAGAATAAATTATAAACTAATATTTTTAATTCAATTTTTTTATTTAAAAAATACACAATACCATTATATATTGTATAATTAATGTTCTTGAGACCATAATTTAAATGTTAGAAATATTAAACTTGAGTACTTGCATAATAGATATTTAAAATGTTTTAGAAGTTTATGATGGTTATGAAGCAGCTATATTGTATTTGTTGAAGGTTTTATTTAAAGAGTTGTTTATTTATTTTAAAGGAGATTTCATTTAATAAATTAAATATATTAGTTTATTTCTATTTTTCTTTAATATATATTTTTTTTTAAATTAATAACTATTTCAATTTTATTTACATAGAGTTTTTTTATGGATATATGTGTGTGTACACATTCAATGAGGAGTCTTTCATGTCATTAAATAAACACCTTCATATAATTAATATGAATATTTTATTGAAACGTATTTCTATAGCAAAGTATACACTGATTTTGTGAGATAGGCTAGATAGTGCCTCAAGATTAATATTTTTGGTGTCTTTTAGGTAAATGTATTTAAAATGTAGAGATTTATTATGCTTATTGAATTTTTATAAATTAATATCAATTTTATATTAAGAAGATTTTATTATCCACTCATTTTGAGCTCTCAATCTATAATTATATTTCAACCATTTAAATTACATTAAACCATTTATATATAGATTGATTATAAGCATACAATTGTCAACTCTTTCTAAAAGATATATATTGGAAGTACATATTAGATTATAATTTTAGAATTATTTATATTACAACTTTTAAAACTCAAATAATAAAATTATTACATTAATCACACTAGAGTTTTATACAAATTCATTTCTTTTAAAATTTGTAGATTCACTCAAACAAAGCACACCAATATGCTTTTCTACTATGGGAAATTTGGATTTTGTACATGATTTGGTAGTTTATGAGACATAATTTGTTTGCTAAATCTTTAAAGATTAAGATAAAACTTTAATTATGCAAGAATTAAGATACAATACTTTAGGAAAACTAATAGTAACATATACCTGATCTTCTAAATAGATAGACAAGTTCAATAAATAATAACTTAAAGAAACAAACTAAATTTCTTACTATGCTAGTCAATACTTGTACACAAACTCGTGTGTGTAGATGCACACATATGTATTTATTCATATGTATACACACACAAATGTATACATACATATATTGATACATACATGAAGTAATTCAGTAAATTATTGAAATGACAATACTTAATCATTAATATTGCAATATAATAATAGTCAAAACAAAACAATAGTTAAAATTGTCATATTAAATTATGTATTTGTTTATTAAAAATGAAATATTTTTTTGTTAAAAAAATTCCAAGTATAAATCAATCTATTTAATATCAAATAGAAATAGAGTTGTACTTATATTTTTTTCTACTATTTTCTCTTGTCTAGATATAAAGAAACTTCAATATTAAATAAATATAACAAAGGAATTGATTAGCACAAAATTAATCAATAATTTTAATGCAATATCAAAAAGATAAATACTTCGCTAGTAGACTAAGGGCTCCAACATGATAAGGGATGACGTTGTGATCATGCCCCAAGAAAACTTGGTGAAATGGATATCCCTCAATCCTTGGTTGTTAGCTAGAGAGGTTTACCCTAAAGCTCATACTCCCTACCAAACAACTAAAAAGACTTTGTGGATAAAAATTCCTCCAAAAATAAAAAGAGAAGAAATAGATACTCCAAATATGGGACAACTTCACTTTTCTAAAATCAAAGGTCTAGACCAAGACACGAGCACAAGTGTAGATTTAAATTTTGTATGACACTAAGCATACGATACAAGGTAGAAAATGAGATGTTTAACACAATTGAAGGGTTGGAAGGAAAAATAATAAAAACTACAACTGCCAACAAATAGAAAATAGTTTTCTTATCAATTGAAAAATAATTTATATTGCTTCTATTTTTATAGAGGCTTTCCTATATTCAATCTCAATGAAGATAAGAAGTGTAAACAAAACAAAATACAATAATAATCTAGAAACTCAAATTAGAAACTTGAAACCTGGAATACAAATGGGAGATGTGGTAGAGAGAATGATAAAATTTTAAGAAACAAGTTCATTGGTTACAATGAACTACTATGAACCAACTGACTACAAATGTGGCTAGTCAATCCTCCATACTTTTAACAAATATAGAATCTGAAAAATTAATGTCTTCCAACACTCTTCTTAATTTCTACCATAATACTTTGAACATAAAAAATACCCGTATCTTTCTTTTAATACTAAAAGTTCTCCTTATGTAATATACCTTGGTGAAAATATATGCTCCTTATGTAATATGCCTTGGTGAAAATATATGCAAGTGATCTTTGGATCTGCAAAGTCAAGATAGGTTTCTTCATTGCTAACTTCTTTTGTTGATGCTTCAACATCTAGAGTCTTCTAGTTCTAGAGATCAAATCTAGAAAATCTCCTGATTCTATTAGGATGCTCTAATCTTGAGTTATGACCTATTTGGTAGCCAGTCACACTGCTAGTGTTAGGGGATCCTAGCTTTAATGGGTTGTGTTGGCCTCAAACATTACTTATACAATTCAAAGACATAGCCATATCATTGTCTTATTTATTAACTTCTCTCATATTTTGATAACCTCATATCCTCTACTTTTCTGATCTCTTTAATTTAAAAAAAAAATCACTCTCTTAACTTAGACACTTATTTATAGCAAGTGCAACTTCATCTCATGGCTCCAGTGCCTTCTAAAAGATTTTGATATGGCTTTCATTCTGAAATTGGCAGCTTTACATATGTTGGCAATGGGATCTACTATCAATAATGCCTTCTTTGTCACCATTGATCTTGCTCAACACTTCTTGTTGTGACCTCTACAACCTTTCACTTGTTGGTGATGTGGTCTTCCAGCCTGTCTACCTTTCTAATCTCCCCTGCCACTATGTTTATTTACTTCACCTACCTCATCTATTGCCATTTACTTCTCTATGTTTGATGATTCTAGACCTTTCTTTTACTCATTCTGGAAACTTCATTTTTGTAAAAAAGACATTACGTATTTTGATTGTGTGTGGGCAATGAGAACAAGACTCTATTTTTGGCAAGAGAGATCTGGCTGCTCAGTAAAAGGGGTATCAATTGTATACAAACTTATATTATATAATGAATGCAATTTATCCATAGTTCTGTGGTTTTATTATATTTCTATATTTGTTGTTTATCTCTGTTGTCTTTTGTGTGCCTCTATTTTCAACAAATTGGTATCAGAGCAAAAAAAAGATCTGGGCATTATTTCTTGGACAGATTTCATTGTGGGTGAAGGGCAAATCAAAGAAAAGTTGAAGATTTGAGGAGGAGATATAGTTGTTACGTGAGAAAAGGAAGAAAAGGGTTTGCACTTTTTACAAGAGAGAAAGTTTTACTGGTAAATCATGGCAAGAACCAGTGGAAGTATTTCTCAGCCTCAAATTCCAAGCTTTAATGGCAAAAATTATGATTATTGGAGCATCAAAATGAAGACCCTTTTTCATTCTTAGGATGTTTGGGATTTAGTTGAAAGTGGGTTTCCTAAACCAGCAGGCATATCAAGCTCTTTCACAAGCTGATAAGGATTTGTTAAAGGAAAATAAGAAAAAAGATGCTAAGGCATTGTTTTTTATTCAGCAGGCAGTGGAGGAATCAATATTTCCAAAGGTTGCTGCTACCACAAGATCAAAGTAGGAATGGGATAGTTTGTAATCAACATATCAAGGTACAGGAAAGGTAAAAACTTCAAAGTTACAAAATCTTAGAAGAGATTTTGAAAACTTACAAATGAAGATTCAGAGTCAATAGATTCATTTTTCACTCAAGCTATGGGAATAGTAAATCAGATTAGATCTTATGGAGAAACCCTTGGAGATCAACAAGTTATAGAGAAAATACTTGGAAGTCTACCAAATAAGTTTGATTCAAGAGTTGCAGCCATTGAGGAATCCAAGGATCTCTCCCAGCTATCAATAGATGAGTTAATGGGATCACTCTTATCACATGAACAAAGGTTGAATCGTTCAGGAACATCATCATTAGAGAGTGCATTCAAGACTCAACTTTCATTTGGAAGAACAAGAGGAAGATCAGATTACAACAGAGGTAGAGGACATTTTACACCTAGAGGAGGAAGAGGAAATTCACAATTTGAGAGTAGAAGACCGACATCAAGCTCACAAACCCATTTCACATCAACAAGAGGAAGGGGGAGCATCCATCCTCACAACCTTCATCAAGGAGAAAGGTATGATAAGTCTAACATCCAATGTCATTATTGTAATAAATTTGGGCATTTTGCATCCGAGTGTAGAAAAAAACAATATGACATGAATAGGCAAAAGGCTCATTTTACAAATGAAAACCAACCCAACAGTAGTGAACAAAACACCATCTTGATAACATGTAACGTTGCACAAGAGAGTTCTAAAGAAGTTTGGTTCTTAGACAGTGGTTGTAGTAACCATATGAGTGGGAGTAAGGAGATATTTTCAACAATAGATGATTCTGTAAAATCAGAGGTTAAGTTGGGGAATGATCATCAAATATCAGTCATGGGAAAAGGGTCAATTAGCATAAAAACTAAGAAATGTGAAGAAAAGAAAATTCCTGATGTATATTATGTTCCTGGATTGCAACACAATCTCATAAGCATTGGGCAACTAGTACAAAAGGGATATGGAATATATTTTGAAAATGGTGAATGTGTGATTCTAGATAAAAAACCAAGTAATAGGCTAATTGCAAAAGTTGAAATGACCCAAAATAGAATGTTCCCAATTAAAATCCAAAGTGAACTATTTGTAGAGCCACAACAATTACAAAAGGCAGCTGAATCAGCTTTCAAAGCTTCATATTAAAATGAATCTTGGCTATGGCATTTAAGGTTTGGTCATTTAAACTTCAAAGGATTGCAACTTTTGTATAAGAAATGAATGGTTCATGGGTTACCATCAATAGAGCCACTTAAGACAACATGTGAGAGTTGTATTTTGGCAAAGCAACATAGAGAAAAATTTCTAGTTGGGCAGTCTTATAGAGAAAAACATCCACTTGAGATAGTGCATTCAGATCTTTGTGAACCAATGCAAACTCCATCTATGAGTGGAAAGTTTTATTTCTTGACATTTATTGATGATTTCAGCAGAAAAATTTGGGTTTATTTTGTGAAGTATAAATCAGATGTATTTGTTATTTTTAAAGAATTCAAGGCAAAAGTTGAGAAAGAAAGTGGATCAAGGTGGTGAATACATATCAAATGATTTTTTAAATTTTTGCAAAGAAAATGGCATAAGGAAACAATTTACAGCAAGGTACACTCCACAACAAAATGGAGTAGCGGAAAGAAAAAATAGAACAATTATGGAGATGACAAGAAGTATGTTAAAGGAGAAACATTTACCAAATGAGTATTGGGCTGAAGCGGTTGCATGCTCAACATATATACTAAATAGATACCCAACAAAAGTTGTGACAAATAAAACACCAGAAGAAGCTTGGAGCAGAAAGAAGAACAATATATCACGTTTGAGAGTCTTTGGTTGTGTGGCATACTCATTGGTACCTAAAGAATTGAGACAAAAACTAGATGATAGAGGAGAAAAGTGCATATTTGTGGGATATAGTAAACAATCCAAAGCTTATAGGCTTTACAATCCTATCACAAAGAAGCTGATAATTAGTCGTGATGTTGAGTTTATTGAAGAGGAAGCATGGGATGGCAGCATAGATAAAACAACTACAGTTGCAACTAGTGTTCCACAAGAGAATGAAGAGAATGAAGTTCAAGCTATGAATCCTAGTACTCAATCCAATATTCCTAAAACACCTACTAGGGGTCCTACCATTCAAAATACTACTACTCCAGCAAGTAATAACAGTGGTGAGTCTTCTAATCCAACACTTGCATCACTAAGATCAAGGTCTATAAATACTTCAAAGAAGACACAAAGTCTTAGGGACATATATGACAAATTACAAGAGGCTGAAAATGATGATTTATGCACTAATTTTGCTTTATTAACACAAGTTGATCCAATTTATTTTGAAGAAGCTATTAAAGATGACAAATGGATTTCAGCCATGGATGAAAAAATTCAGTCAATAGAAAAGAGTGAAACTTGGGATTTAGTTGAGCTTCCTAAAGGCAAGGACGTAATTGGAGTTAAGTGGGTATACAAGACAAAGTATAATGCTGATGGAAAAGTGGAAAAGCACAAGGCAAGACTAGTAGCTAAAAGCTTCACACAACAATCGAGCATAGACTACAATGAAATATTTGCACCCGTGGCAAGATTGTATACCATTAGAATGGTCTTATCAATAGTAGCTCAAAATAATTGGAAGGTTTATCAAATGGACGTTAAAGCAACATTCTTGAATGGCATTTTAGAAGAAGTGTATATAAAACAACCACCTGGATATGAATTTTTTGGAGAAGAGCATAAGGTATACAAACTGAGAAAGGCACTATATGGCTTGAAGCAATCTCCTAGAGCTTGGTACAGCATAATAGATTATTATTTTGTGAATAATGGTTTTAGTAAGTGTGGCTATGAACCAACTTTGTATGTCAAAGCGAGCAATGAAGGAGAAATATTGATAGTTTGCTTGTATGTAGATGATTTGATATTCATTGGTAATATGTCAATTAACAAATTCAAGGAAGCCATGAAAAATGAATTTGATATGACTGATTTGGGGCTCATGAGATATTTTTTTAGGATAGAAGTAAATCAAAATGATCAAGGTATTTTCATTTGTCAAAGTAAGTATGCTACTGATTTGCTGAAAAGATTTAAAATGACAAATGTGAATTCAGCCCCTACACCAGTTGCATTGGGTTTGAAACTTAGCAAAGATGATGGAAGTCCTAATGTAGATGCAACTTTATTCAAAAACTTAGTTGGCAGCCTTTTATACTTAACAGCTACAAGACCAGACATAATGCATGGAGTTAGCCTTATTTCTAGATTCATGGACAAACCATGAAAAGAAACTCATTGGAAAGCTGGAAATTTTTTTTTGCGATATATAGCTGGAACAAAGGATTTTGGGATATTTTATGCACCTTCGGATGATTACAAGCTGATTGGTTATACAGATAGTGACTGGGCAGGTAGTTTGGATGATAAGAAAAGTACATCGGGCTATATCTTTCACCTAGGATCTGGAGCTATCTTTTGGGCATCAAAGAAACAACCAATTGTGACACTATCATCAGCTGAAGCGGAATATGTTGCAGCAACATCAGCAGCGTGCCAAGCAATGTGGATGAGAAAAGTACTTTCAGACCTAAAGCATCCACAAGAAGAACCTACAAAAATATATTGTGACAATAATTCTGCAATTGTTTTATCAAAAAATCATGTCTTTCATCAACGTAGTAAACATATAGATATAAGATATCATTATATTCGTGAATTAGTGAACAATGGTGACATATGTCTTGAGTTTTACAAGTCCAAAGAACAATTGGTAAATATTTTCACAAAGCCCCTTGTAAAGAATGTTTTTGAGCATCTCCAAAAAAATATTGACATTGCAGACATACATGGCAGTGAAGATTAAGAGGGAGTGTTGATGACGTGGGCTTCCAGCATGTCTACCTTTCTAATCTCCCCTGCCACTATGTTTATTTACTTCACCTACCTCATCTACTGCCATTTACTTTTCTATGTTCGATGATTCTAGACCTTTCTTTTACTCATTCTGGAAACTTCATTTTTGTAAAAAAGACATTACGTATTTTGATTGTGTGTGGGCAATGAGAACAAGACTCTGTTTTTGGCAAGAGAGATCTGGCTGCTTAGTAAAAGGGGTATCAATTGTATACAGACTTATATTATATAATGAATGCAATTTATCCATAGTTCTGTAGTTTTATTATATTTCTGTATTTGCTGTTTATCTCTGTTGTCTTTTGTGTGCCTCTGTTTTCAACATCACTGACAACAAATCTTCTCATTTCTTCGACTGGGCAGCAACAAAATAAAACAAAAGCAACTAACTCAACAATCTCCAGCAACCTATTTTCACTGGTAATTTGTCTCTCTTTCTGATCAGCCCTCGTTTACAATAGCCGTCTTCTTCCTTCAGGATTTCAGAGTAGCAATATTCTTTTCGCCGATCTGTTTGAACAAATCAACATGGCAGTGATTAAAATCTCATAATCCGGCCCCCCTGTGAGGGAGATTGGCCCAGACCTGCTCTTGTACAGAAAATAGCTTCCTTATTAAATACTTTACATCACCTCTGTTGTTTTCATAGAGGTTTTCCCAGCTTTCTCATTGATTGAAAACTACTTTACATTGCCTCTATTTTTTATAGAGGTTTTCCCATGTTCAATCTCAACGAGATAAGCACTGTAAACCAAACAAAATACAAAAACAAACTGGAAACATAAACTAGACACTTGAAACGTGGAATACAAATTGGAGATGTGGCAGTATGACAGAATTTCAAAAACAAACTCACGGTTACAATGAACTGCAATGAACATGACAGAATTTCAGAAACAAACTTATGGTTACAATGAACTGCAGTTCAACTTCAACTGACTGCAAACTTTTTCAGTTAAAACTTAATCCTCCCTACTTTGACAAATGTGGAGTGGGAGAAATCAATGTCTTCCAATTAGAAGCGACTAAGGCCAGAACTTTTGATGGATAAGTTCATGCCGCTATAACAAGGTAATTGCGAGCCTCCACCAGTGCCCTGGAACAGTGAAGGCTTTGGAGGGTCCTCAATTTCTATGCTGCCTTCCAACATCTTCGCCACTTTGCCCATCGAAGGCCTCTCCTCTGCGCGACTCTGAATACACCACAACGCCGTTTTCACCACTCTCCGCACCGCTTCTATTTCTCTTCGCTTCTCTCTGATTCCCTCTAATCTTTTATCCACCACCTCTTCTGGCTTTCCCTCTACAACCACCATCTGGAATGCCCATTCAGGAAAATAGAACTCACTCTCCTCCTCACTTAAATTTCTTTTTCCGCTAACAATTTCGAAAAGCACCATTCCAAAGCTATAAACATCCACTTTTGCTGTAACGGGATGAATCTGAAACCACTCTGGCGCCAAGTATCCCCGCGTCCCTCTAATCCTAGATACGTTCAAGCTGGAATCTTTTTCAACCAATTTAGCAAGACCAAAATCAGAAACTTTTGGGCAAAAGTTCTCATCAACCAAAATATTCTCCGGTTTGATGTCACAATGAAGAACCCATTCCAGGCACTCCTCGTGCAGGTACGCGATGGCCCTCGCGACTCCCAAAGCTATGCGATATCTGACGCCCCACTCCATTACAATCGCTCCTTCTCTGTTGAACAAATGTTTCTCTAGAGACCCATTTTGTATGTACTCGTACACCAGCAGTCTGTGCTCGCCTTCTGCGCAGAATCCCCACATGCGAACAAGGTTGAGATGATGGATTCGCCCAATGATGTTCACTTCTGCCCAGAATTGTCCTTCTCCATGATGAAGGCCTTTCAGTTTCTTCACTGCAATCTGCCTCTGATCGCGCAGAAGGCCTCTGTAGACCGGCCCAAAGCCTCCTTCGCCCAGTTTATCGCTGAAATCATTAGTGGCTGCTTTGAGCTCTGCATACGAGAATTTCTTCGGCACACCAGAAGCAAGAATATCAGCCCTGAAAATTTGTCCCGTGTCTCTGAATTTTGAGTACTTGCTCAGAAAAGCATAGAAGACATAAACCCCGCACAACAGCTCGGCAGCCAGAAAGGACGAAATAATGATGACATATTGCGTTGTGTGGTCGGAATAGTTCGGGGGGAATGGGATTTTCAGAATGACCGGACAAACATTTTCCACTACTGAGACCAATCCATGAAAAAGATTCGAAACTTCTTCACTGCTTGCAGAGATTTTCAAGTACATGCGTGTGTGCGCTTCTGGAGACCAATATCCGTTCACCAATTTGCCGAATTGATAGACACAGTTTCCATTGTCGAGGTTGTACGCGAAACCCACACAGATGGTATTGCTCCCACAAAACTCTATGCAATCCTGTAATCTTATTGCCCCCAGTACTTTTGTAGAATTCAATCCGTCAAAATTGACATAGTCCAGCGGCACAAATCTTACATTGGAGGGATCGTTTATATCATTGTGCGGCTTGCAGCTTCGATTATCAGCTCGGCTCGGGTCGAAACCAGGTGGGCATTCGCACGTTGGTTCCCAGGCCGAGTTTACTTTACAGACAGCATTCTCTCCACAGGTCCCGTGGATTTTACAGTGCGCTAAGACGGCTTCCCACACTACAACCCATGAAGAAGAAGGGGGATTTCTTTTCCGACTATACATGCGGAGGTTTCCGTCTCCATCTAAAGTCAATCTTCTTAAGCCGCCCTTCTCACCCATGTCGGACGCCATGATCGGAATACCGGTAGCGATGCTGCTGGTATTCACAAATCCGGAATCGCTCAAGGTAGCGACCGGAAAACTCCCGTCTGACTGCCAGTACCATTTGGGCGCCTGCCCTTTCCCTTCCTTGGTGTGATAGTACAAGGAAAGTTTTTTGGACTGTTCATCCAAAGAAAGAGAATAATAGTAGCGATCGTTACCTTTACCATAAGTGCCGTTTGCCAATCTCGACTGCAACACGTCTCCTATGCTGAACTTTTGTGTGGGAAGAAGAGTAAATGTGGGGAAGTCCTTGAAGCTTTCCCACTGACTGAACACCAGATTGCCCGAGTCCTGCAAAATAAGATCCATGCCATATTTAGAATTAGGCGTGTCCTTGCTCCTCCACGCAATTACACCATTCTCGTCTGTAATGGAAAGAGACCCATTTTGTGAGGTCAAAGAAGAGTTGCCGCCCACAAGAGAAGTCGAGCTCGCCATCCACGCCAGAGTTCGGTCTGAATCGTTGGCATACCAGACCCCAAAAGCATAACGATTTGGTGTCATGTTATAAAATCCAGCACAAAACGTACCATCTGAAGAAACTAAGTACGTGTTCTTGTTGGGTTTCCAACCAGAAGAATTGAGAAGAGCAGAAGAGAGACGAGACACTGTCTTGGGCTCTTCTCCATTGCTCTCGCCCACAGAAATCAACGCCATTAAAAGAAGCAGTAAAACCGAGGGAGCGCCCATGACTTTGGGATTTAGAACAGGGGATGTTTTCTTTAAATAGATGTATTCCACATTCTCATCGAGAGTCGCAACACGTAAGGAGAATTGCAAATCATAAAATAAGATGTTTTATGTCAACGCAATTCCCCCGGCAAAGGCCTCGGGCATCTAATCCTGTCTGCCATATATAATAGAAATTATGACACAGAGCATATTAAAAAGAAAGTTAGTGGAAGCAGTACTTCACAATCACTGGTAGGGCTGGCGTACAGAGACTACGCATGCATCTTTAAATACGTATAGAAAGTCTAAAGCCGAAGTGAGTCAAAACACGTTCAATTTTAAGTGTTTGATCTGGTTTTAGTCTAAATCTCGTTAAAATACAATGCACACATTTTGGACTTGGGTCGAGACGTTGTCAGCATAGGGGAATGGGGGACATGGATCAGTAGTTTTGTGGTTAAATTCGCTTTACAAATTAACTCTTTTTTTTTCCTTTTGTTGGGCTGTGGATAAGTCAGATATATGAGGCCTCGTTTGTTTGCGGAATTGGAATTTGAGTCAAAATCTGACTATCTCAAAATCAGGTTTTGAAATTCCGGTTTTGTGTATTCGGAAGATAGTTTGGACCGTTTGGTTGACCTGGAAGATGGCTGAGATAATCCATATTTTGCGTTTGGTTGTCATTTTCGAAATTGAAATTGGAGGTGAGAAATTCCCAGATTTAAGCCGGTTAAAGAATTCGTAGGTGATATACATCTATTATCTGATATACATCTGTTTGACAAAAACATCTAATATACATCTGTTATTTGTCTTCAGATAGGAATGGGCGGTTTATATGTTGTGCCTCGGGGAATTCAGAAAATGGTGGAATATATAACACAAATCTACAACAAGCCTCCGATTATCATCACTGAAAATGGTAAACTATTCCATCTTTTCAAAATTTGGAAGGAAGAACCAATTTATAATCCTTCACAAGAAGCGATGTCTAGAAGATAAGGTGCCCATTAGTCTTATATTTCAATGGTTGAATAGGCTATGCAGAATCGAAAAATTCTTCCGCTACATTACAAGACGCTCTAGACAACGTGAGGAGAATCATTTTTCACAGGGATTACTTGAATTACCTGGGAAAGGCAATCAGGTCATTCTGATCGTAAATGACATTCAACACTATCATGAGATAAACCCAGTTGCATTCCTCCCGCCAATGCAAGCAAAATCATTAACACAACAAATCTTTCATGGCTTGCCATGGCTGCTGTTCGCGGAAAACAACGGGAAGTTCGCGGACCCGGACCCGGACCCGGACCCGATGAAAATTCTAATTTGCTTCAATATTTTGCAAAACCCGATTTTATTTTTGAATTCCACCTCTCTGGTGGGAAGATGGTGCTGCCCGTTTTAGGGCCAAAACCCGATTTTGAACCTTAAACCTCGAATTACATTTTACTCTCCCAAACAGCAGATTTGCTAAAAATTAGGAAGTGTCACTACCAATTCCGCTCTAATTTCCGCAAACAAACGGGGCCTGAAGGAACCAAATTTTTGTATCCCCGTCCAATTTCTATGGACAACAGTTCAAATTGGTAGCTATAAAGTGGTATGCATAATGCATATATCTTATTTATTAGTATAAGGAATGTCCTTTTGGTAATTGGTAAAAGGATAGCAAGTGTTGTCTAAGACACTGTCTATCTAGTAAATTAAATAGTATGGTGTATTTTTGTCATAACATTTATAACATGTTCTAATACCATAGGTCTGTAACAGAACTGTCAATACGTCAAAATTAAAAAAGTGAAATTGACAGTTAAAAATAGATTTTTAAATCTGTATTTCAATATTTGAATTTAATATAATATTTTTAATATTGATGTTTTATTTAAAATGTCAATGGGCCCTTGGTCTACTGGTAAAGTTGTTTGGTTATGAATGAGCCCAATAGATCAAGTCTTGCTAAGTGCAAAGGCTCCGACACCATAAGAGATGAAGTCAGGATCGTGCCTCAAGTAGATTTTGGCGGAATGGATACCCCTTAGTCCTTGGCTCTTAATTGAAGAGGTTCTTCTGAACCTTCAACAAAAAAATAAAATTATATAAATATATTAAATTCTAAATATATAATTTTATATTATAAAATAAATATTTGATATAATTATACACATACATACATATATAACTCAATTTGTAATCTAAATATTATCAAGATTAATATAATATTAAAATTATACAAATTAACTTTGTCATCAATCTTATAATAATTAACTTTTTAAATGCCTATGGCAAAGGTTTTATTCATCTGCATTTTTTATTGTCATTTTTCTCTTTTTAAGAATTGACATACTAATGGCTTTGTCCATGGATGTATGATGTCAATGGTACCATGGTTTCTTCTTTAATTGTCATAGTAGCTAAAACTCATCTTACATTGTTAGCTTTTGTACATTCTCCCTGGGTTGCATTGAAGGGGGATTGTTGATGTAATTAAGGTATTTTACTTTGGTTATTTATCACCTACGACCTAAGTACACTTTACTTAAGCTTACTTAAGGAATTATATAGGAGTAGTTAGAGTATTTCTACTTTATTCAACATGGACTTATCATGTTATTATATTATCATATCCACTTATAGTCGATGAAATTTTCTATCTTAGTTGGGCAATCCACCTTTTATGGTCTTATCACTTTCTCACCTTCCCTCTCTATTGCATATACTTTATTATATATTTGAGGATGATCCACCTCTGGTGGACATGTGATTCCACCTCGGGTGGGTGATAAGTTGTCTCTTGATATCATGTAATGAAACGGAAAAAAATTTCATTTCCTCATTAGCTCATTTGTACTCACCTTGGCTATATAAGCAACGGGTCTCCTATGTAATGATATGTCCAATATTCTAGTAATTGTATTGCATTCTTGGTGAGAATTCAATTTATTCTTGTCATATTCATTCTCTCCTGTTATTGTATTTTTTGTTGCCTCTAGATATTGTGTGGCTACCTTTATAGCCAAATCTTACAATATCATTACATGAACACCTCAAATTTTGGGTGTTGGGTGTAGGCTTCTTGATACTAATCTTCATTTGAAAGGAGCCTGCACAAAAGGATATAATATTATTACATGAAGAGATGGAATAAATATCCAAAATATAAATGGAAAAGTCCTCAACCATAAATTTTGAGCTTTGAAAGCTCAAGATGAAGGATATGCTCATGGATAGATATTTATGGACTAGAGTATCCAAATCCATAATCATTTCCATGTCATAAATAAACTATCTAGGAAAAAATAAACAACAAATCTAAGGGTTTCACTAAACTCTATTTGGTTGATTCAATATTGTTAATAAACTATCTAGGAAAAGATAAACAACAAATCTAAGGGTTTCACTAAACTCTATTTGGTTGATTCAATATTGTTAAGTGTGCATGAAAAGACCACCACAACACTTCTATGAAAAAATTAAGATATTTTCATCAAGATAATTTTTGGTTAACAAATTCTCTGAGAAAGAGATTGTATACCTTAAGATGGAGGTTGGTTGTTCTATGGCTAAACACCTATTGTCTTTAACATCATTATTAACTAGTTGCACTCTACTATAGTGAAAATGGAGGATAATTATTGTGTGAATTTTCTATCTTATTTTCTAGATTCATGGGACCAGCTTCTTATAGCTATTAGGAGCACTACCATCAAGTCAAAAATAAAAGAGTTAGTAGCATTTTTTTTTTTGAAGAGATGGATAAAAAGAATTTATTTATTTAACATATGCCAAATATATTATCGCATAGGACACACACCATCAACTATAATGAATCACCAAGAAGAGAACTTGTATTTTCAAATTATAAAGATATGTCTCAGGTTGCATTAAATTTGTCTTCAAATGAAAACTTTATAAATTTGGACCAATAGGTAGAATAGAGTGAGGAGTGACTCCCATCAAAACTTCAATTGCCAACAATGGGGATCTTGCACCTCCAAAATGGCACACCAAAACACACAATTCCAACAAGAATCATAATACAACAAATATAAACTCGATAATGATTTCCTGCAATGCCAACCACGGCCTCATAAAGAGCTCCAAGAAGTTTCTCAAAAGGTTAGAAATAGGCTAACATGTTTTATTAATTTTATTTTATAATTAAATTAAATAGTTAAAGGGAGTTTGTAAGATATTATTTAAATTTGGGATCACTTAATTAATTAATTTAATTAAGTCATTTAACAGGGACATTATATTCCTCTCGTCCCAAGAACTACCTACCCTCAAGTAATTGCAAACTTGGATGCTCCAAGATTTGTTCGCTCTCCCATGTGGCATCTTCAACTAGAAAATTCTTCTAGTGAACTAGGTACTCCTCGATGGTGCATGACCTTAGGTTCCTCTCTCACACATCAATGATCTCTACGAGCTCCGATGCAAGTTTTCTCTCTTTGTCAATATAGGTGGAAGTTCCTTAGAAATTATGAGGTGACATACTAACTGACTGCCTTCTTGAGGCATGAAACGTGAAATACGTAAATTTGACTCCCTTATAGAAGCTCTCACTCATAGACAACTTCTCCCACTCTTTGTACCACTCTGTATGGTCCATAGAAGTGAGGCTTCAACTTATCATCACCACTTTTCTTCAAGGAAGATTGTTTGTATGGTTGTAATTGAAGGTAGGCCAAATATCCTACTTCAAAACTTCACTCAATCATGTGTCTATCAGAGTACATATTTTGTTGATTATAATCCAGTTATAGGCTATCCTTTAGAGACCAAAGGATATCCAAACTCTCTTGCAACTAGTTCTTGGCCCTCAGTAAATGACTACCACCAAATGCCAAATCTAAAAATGATGAATCCTCATATCCATAAGCTTCTTTCAATGATGACATGCCTATTGACATGTGGTGGGTAGTTTTGTAGTAGTGCTCTCCCAAATGAGGCCAATAGATCCATATTTTCTATTGTGTCACAATATATTTACTCGGATATCCCTCCAACTACGTGTTCACAATATCTATCTAGAACCATCCATCTATGGATGGTATCTCATACTCAATGATAACTCTGTACTTGTAAAAAGAAAAAAAAAATCTTGAAAATATTGAGGAAATAGCTATCTCGATCACTAACTATGTTCCATAAAAGCCCATACAAGAAAAACACCTCTCAAAAGAACAACTATGCCACTTGAACTATCGATAACTCCATTGGAATGGAAAATAAATGAGAATATTTGTTCAACTAATCTATCACAACACAAATACAATCCTTATCATGTACCTTGGGAAGTCATGTGATGAATTCCATCAAGATACTCTCCCATTTATTATTAGGAATTAGTAAAGGTTGCAGTAATCTAGCTGGAGAAGTATGCTCAAATTTATTCTATTGATAAGTGGTATACTCCTTGACCTACTATAGCACATCATCCTTGAGGCCTTTCCAATAAAACCTCTCATAAATATTCCTATAGTTCTTGAGGTATTATGGGTGTTATGCCAAAGGTGAATTGTGAATCTCCCTCAAGATCATCTCCTTCATCTTTGATTTTGGTACCAAGTAGATCTTTCTTTTGTATTAGATGACATCATCCATGACCCTATACCTATTGTCTTGAATTTGACCATCCAACAACTGAAAAGAAAAAGTGTTCTTGGAGTACTCAACTAACAAGTGAGCCTTATAATTAGTTGAAATCGGTGACAATGAACATATGGTGGGTCTTCTAGATAATGCATCAGCCACCACATTCTTCTTCATCTTCAAATAATTAATATAAAAATCATATATGCCTAGATTTTTCTCACCCATTTCTATTTCCTCTCATTGAAATCCTTTTTCTCCAAGAAATATCTCAAACTATTTTGGTCGTTCCTCACCACAAATTTGTTCCTCACCACAAATCTTGCCCCAATGAGGTACTATTGAAACTTAGCCAATGTGTGCATGATGGTGAGCATCTCCCTATCATAGATCATGTAAAAATATATGGCTTATGAGAACTTCTGACTCCCAAAATAAATAGGATGGTGATCCTGCATGGGGACTACACCAATGCCTTCACCTGATGCATCACACTCAAGGATAAAGGATCTAGTGAAGTTTGGTAGTGCCAAAACATAGCACATACTCATAACTTCCTTTAACCTATCAAAATCTCCTTGTGTCCCCTCATCCCAATGAAATGCTCCCTTCTTCATGAGATTTTTTAGTGGCACCCCTAGCTATTAAAATTATTTCACAAACCTTCTATACTAAAGTTACATAGTCCAAAGAATCCATGCAACTTCGTGATTGTCCTACTTGTGGGCCAATCAATAATTGCCTCAATCTTCTCTTGGTGCACCTAAACCCATTGAGCATTGATGAAATGTCCCAAGTATAAAATTGTGGTCATCCCAAACTCACACTTGGACCTCTTCAAAAAATATGATTGTGACTCCATGATTCCCAATACCTGACACAGGCCAAGGCAGGGAGGATCCAATTAAGGACAGTCCAACCTTGCATCTTCAGAATTACATAGTAGAATAACAACACATCAATTGTTTCAAAGTATATTTTCCATTAACATGCCTGGCTGTAAGGCCTTCCGGGTTAGGGCCAATTACAATCAGAAAACAATTCTGCAAGATCAGTAGGATCTAATACAATTCTAGCTAGTTCAGTCCTAAAAGCAATCAACAACTAATGGAAACCCTAAGGTAGATTTAAACTTGAGCTCGCAAGCCTCCAAGAAATCTCCTTGTCTCCAAGTGTGCAAACCACTAGCTCTGCTATTATAAACTATCAAAAATAATCTGATCTGCAAGATCATGCAAGATCTTTTCCACAACTTCACCAATGTCTATCTTCTTAGACCTCTTATCTGATACTCCAGATCTGCTATCCTAAACAACTACCCAAACATCCCTTAAATACTAATCATCAGCCATAAGTCAGCTGGATGAAACCCTTAACTCCTACAAACAAATATTAAATGTAGTACAATTCAGCTTATAAATTGCCTTACAAACATTTAATTCAACATGTCAGCCTATAACAATAGCTACCAACAATTAATGCACTAAGTCAGCCCAACAAATCACACAGAACTCTAGTCGGTAAGCCAGAACTACCGAGCGCCAGAGAAACAACCGAGCGACAATGAAATACCTAAGCATGCCAAGCATCGTCGAGCACCAGTGTCGACCGAGCACTGCAGACATCACTGAGTAACACTTTCATTGAACACCAAAAGTTCCACCAAGTTCCTTCAGCGACCGAGCTTCCTCTAATGACTGAGACTATCGGTCAAGGCTGTAATCGAGTAACACCGGCCAAATAAAAAACCACTCATGCAATTTCACTGAGGACCAAGAATGCCCCTACCTCAACCAAGAATGCCCCTGCATCAGACACCCCAGGTTCAAAAATATGTTCATATGTGAGAAGAACATCTTCCAGGATTCAGCACATAAATACCAAACTGGTTCTTCACATACAAGTCCTCCAACTTCTCACTTTGCATACTCTTCCACTTCAACTTTTCCTATCTTTTCAAGTCTTTTCTTGACAACACATAGGTCTGTTCTCCAAACTAATCATTCATTTTCGCAAGATCCACCAACTCTACTCAGCTACCAATACTCATGCTTCTCCTACCGAGCATTGTATCCATCAAAGGCATTAGGGAAAACTTCATATCATCATTCTCAATAGTAAACACATTCTTCACACAATCATACATAGCTCTGCAATCATATTGCCAAGGTCTACCAAGCAATATATGACAACTATTCATCTTCACAATATCGCATAACATAAAATCCTTATTACTAGTCAATCTGAACATCAACAAAGCATTGTTCTCTTACTTCTAGAGCATGATCATCTTGCAACCAGCCTATCCTATAAGGATGTGGATGTCTCATTCTATTCAAACCAAGTTTTTGAACCATGTCCTCAGCAACAAGGTTATCAGTACTACCACTATCAACAATTACATCACAAAGTTTACCTCCAAACTTGCATCAAGTCCTAAACAAGTTACTCCTCTAACAAGGTTCCTCCTTTGTACCAAGAAATGTTACCAAAGTAGCAAGTTCTCAGATTCAAGTTCATTCTGAATGTTCTCATTCACCACAACAATTTGTCAGTCACCAAGCTTCTTCTATGTACACTCAAAAGAATAGTCTCCTTCCTCTCCATAGTTATAGCAAGTGCCCTTAAAGATAACTCTAGTTGTCTTCTTCTTCGGTTCTACAGGTTTTAGTTCATCTTCTACATCAATCAGTTTATCCTTCACCGAGTGATCAATCTTCTCCTTCCCTCAGGAGTTACCATGTTGTTTCCTCTTTAACTTATCTTCTACCTTCAAAGCATACTGATAAGCATCTTCAACAGAATCAATCTTCACCATACTAAGCTCATCCTAAATATTGAATCTCAGACCATTCACATACCAAGCTACATTTTCCTTACCAAGTTCTATGTGTCCAGACCGAATAGTAAGCTTGTAGAACTCCTCGGTATAATCTTCAATAGACAAATCCTTCTGCTTCAGATCTTACAATTTCTTAAACAAGTCAAGCTCATAGTCAGTAGGTATGAACTTAGCTTTCAATTTAGTCGCCATCAACCTCCACCGATTGATCTTCATTTCACCTTCATCTTCTCTATCTCTTTGTAATTCTTTCCACCAAAGAGCAGCATGTCCTTTCAACTTAGTCTGTGCCAATCTCACTTGAAGAGGATCTTCAATTTCTTCCACCTCTTCAAGTTCACCAATCCAATCAATCAATTTCTTAGGTTTCAAGGTACCAGAGAAAGTAGAAACTTTCATTCGGTAACTATTACTTAACTGAGCTCTAGATCTATGCAACTTAGTAATTCTATCTTTACCAGATCTATCCGTCCGGTCATCACCACTAGATCCAATAGCTTCAAATTCTTCAGTAGCTTTTTCATAACCATCCTCAGTACCAACAATCTACGGTATACCAGTAACAACTCTCATGATCTCAGCAACCATGTCATTCTTCATCAGTTCCATCTCAGATCTAAAATCTTCACCTTCTCTGTAATCCTAGATTCCACAGTATCACAGAGATCAACAATAACTCTAGGGTCCAATCTTCTCAAAGGAATCCTTAAAGATTAAGAGAAGAGAAAACCCTCTGCAACAAACCCTACACTGACCACCTTGTGACAATCTCCAAGTTGTATGCAATTTAGATCTCAATCTACCACCTTGTAAACAACTAGGGCATGCTTTCACAAGTTTAGTGCCATGAATCTACAACTAAGATCATATGATCTCTTCACCAACAAGATCAATTTTGGAGGACTAGCCCTCGCAAGATCAATCTTCGCTCCACAAGATCAACTCAGCTCTGATACCACCTAACACAGACCAAGGCAGGGAGGATCTAGTTAAGGATAGTCCAACCTTGCAGCTTCAAAATTACACAGCAGAATAACAACACCAATTTTTTCAAAGCATATTTTCCATTAACATGTCCAACTATAAGGCCTTCCGGGTTAGGGCCAATTACAATCAAAAAACAATTCTTCAAGATCAACAGGATTCAAGACAATTCTAGCTAGTTCAGTCCTGAAAGAAATCAACAATTGATGGAAACCCTAAGGCAGATCTAAACTTGATCTTGCAAGCCTCCAAGCAATCTCCTTGTCTCTAAGTGTGCAATCCACTAGCTCTGCTATTACAAACTATCAGAAATAATCTGATCTGCAAGATCATGCAAGATCTTTTCCACAACTTCACCAATGTCTATCTTCTCAAACCTCTTATCTGATACTCCAGATCTGTTGTCCTAAACAACTACCCAAACAACCCTTAAATACTAATCATCATCCACAAGTCAACTAGATGAAACCCTTAACTCCTACAAACAAATATTAAATGTAGTACAAGTCAGCTTATAAACTGCCTTACAAACATTTAATTCAACATGTCAGCCTGTAACAATAGCTACCAATAATAAATGCACCAAGTCATCCCAACAAATCACACATAACTCTAGTTGGTAAGCCAGAACTACTAAGTGCCAGAGAAACAACCAAGCAACAGTGAAATATCCAAGCATTCCAAGCATCACCGAGCACCAGTGTTGATCGAGCACCGCAGACATCACTGAGTAACACTTTCACCAAATGCCAGAAGCCTCCAATGAATGAAACCATTGGTCAAGGCTGCAACCAAGTAACACTAGCCAAATAACAAACCACCCATGCAATTTCACCAAGGACCAAGAATTCCCCTGCCTCGACCAAGAATGCCCCTGCATCAATACCTCATCCAAATGCTTCATATGCTCTTCCAATGTCTTTCTATATAAATAAGTATGTCATCAAAGAACACCAACAAAAACTTACACATAAACGTGTTGAAGATGTAGTTCATGCAAGATTGGAAAGTGGTTGGAATATTGGTCCATCCAAATAGCATGATCAGGAACTCATAGTGTTTGTAATGGAAACAAAATTCTATCTCCTGGACATGTTTATCCCTCATGTGGATCTAATGATACCTAGAATGGAGATCAATCTTGGAGAAGTAAACTACTCCAAGTAGTTCATCCAACAACTCATCATTCCTTAGAATAGGGTATCTATTTTTTTTGTCTTCTTGTTCACTTCTTGATAATCAATGCACATCTAGAGGGTTCCATCCTTTTTCTTCACTAAAAATACTAAATATGCAAAGGGATTAGAGATAGGCCTAATTGAACCCTTATCGAGGAGCTCCTAGATTTCCTTATCTATCTCCTCCTTAAACTTCTTGGGATGGTGATAGGTAGTAGTGATAATTGGCTTGGCTCCTTCCTCCAACTTGATCATATGCTCAAAACCTCTATGTGGAGGTATAGTTGGCACAATGTCTACAAAGACTGGATTGTATCTATTCAACACTACCTAAACCTTATCATCATGGCAGTATGCTTGTTGTCTACTTAGAGGTTCAATTGAAACCAAACATTGTGTTGTCCAAATGACTCCATCATGTCTAGAAATTTCTTCCATCTTCTTTGTTGAGATCTCCCTTGGGCTCTCATTGGAAATTCCTCTTAACACCACCTTCTTTCCTTCCACCTCAAGTGAGAACTCCATCCTCTTGAAACTCTGTGTACTTTTCAAGAGTCTTCATCAATTAAATCCCTAAGATGAAATTTGTTTCATCCAAATCTACCACAAACAAATGATGTATCAGTGTCTAGTTCTGCATGGTGATACTGATTTGTAGAAATAGATGAGTACATGATAATATATTTCCTCCTTCACCTTGACTTATAAACCCTCATGCTCCTTCATACACAAATCCCTCCTGCTGATGAGTGATGAGTTCATGAAGTTGAGTGTGCCCATACTGTTAAGCATGACTATTTCTTAATGTCTATAGAGTGTACCATAAAACTAAAACACACTAAACCTTAGAGTGTCATCCAATGAAACAATTGTGCCTTCTCTCTATACAAGTATGGAAATTATCTCCACATATTTTTTTTCTTCTTTGGCATCTTCTTCTTCCAGGAGCTTGAACTCTTCATTCTCCTCACTATCATACATCACCTCAATGTAGTGGATATTTTATTTGTCTAATCATCAATGACCTAGTTCCCAAGGTTCTTTTCATGTTTGAAACAAAGATTTCTTCGCCTAAGATCTTGTTTTGTGGCCTTGATCATTGATGGCTTCTTTGGGAACAACTTCTTATCCTTTTCCTTTTGTGAGAGTGGTGGTTTGGCATGTGTGTAAGTCCTATAGGAATAATATGAGGTTTCCATGTCATGTGACTTATTAATTTCCACTGTAAGTGTATTATGATTGAAATATTTGACCCAACCTTCAAGGGGTTCCATCAATCTATTCGTGAATAGTACTACAAGTGTTCCCTTAGAAATTTTAGTAACCTGCAAAAATAATAATCTCTAAAATTTTGAGATATAATTATCTACTTGTCTCATCTATCTCAATTGTTCCAACTCCTTGAAGTTGAGTTTTGGATCCTTGCAATCAAATCAATCAATTAATCTCTCTATTAAATTAGTGTATGAAGTGACTTTATCATAATTTAGGGTGACCATCTCATGGTGTCATTCATGACCAATCCACTCCAAGTGCAAAGATACAAATTCGATGGCTTCATCTTCAAGTATCAAATTGATTTAGAAGTAGGTATCCACTCTTTGTACTCATGCTCTTTGTGATATCTTTCCAGACCCATCAAAACTAGATAGGTTCAACTTTCCAATCTTCTACTTGATGTCGTTATTGTGATAGTCATGGATCTTAGAATATCTCATTTGAAAATCCTCATAATCCTTAAAGGGTAGTTGTACTCTAAATCTGGCATCAAACCAATCTTTCTTGAACTAATCTTGCATCTCTGAGAAGGTAGGCTCTTGTTATTTACATTGTTCATTCCTTTAGGGAAATATTAGAATCATTGGGAGTGTGTGGAATATTTTGTATGGGGTCTCTCATTGAAATAATTATCATTGTGCCCATTATGACCTCTATTTGTCCTTCCTTCCACCAAAAGTTGAAGTGTTTTACCAATTTCTTGTTGTCCCTTTTTTAAAGTCTCGCCAAGTTGTTGTCCATTCACCAACATCTCATTGATTTTTTTTGTCCACTTTTTATCTCTCTTAGAAATGCCATCATTTCAGTGCTTGATTCCCCCATCTTGTTTATTGATTGGAATTTTGTCTACATCCAATATTTCCCAATACATTGGCAAGACCACCAACTCTAGTACCACTATAATGTACCAACTCAAATATGTTAGAGTAATACTATTTCATCAGTTTACTCTTTATCTAAGTTTACTTTAGAAAACTCATTAATGAGTTAGATGGATATCATTTAGTCCTATTTGAACTCTAACTTATCTTTATGATATTGTTGATCTCTATTAGAACTCTACTTTCTCTAGGTTGATACACTTGTCTCAACCTTATCCTTCATATATGTTCTTTCCTATTTAAGTAGAGCTGATTGTACCTCATCACCTCATCTCAATAAAATTCATGTGTTGATTATATCTTTGTTCTAGAGGATGTTTGTAGACTAGATTTGATACCATGTTAGGATAGATCATCTTATATGAGCTCACATTGATTTGTGAGCTCCAGAAATTTTTTCTCATTGGATCCTTTGTCATTATAGGAAACCATCAGGAGTCTCATCTAGATTTGAAAAGTGCCTAAAATAGGTCTTTTTCAAATTGGTGCAACATTTTCAAATGAAGTCAATTTTGTGTAACCAAGAACTCACCTGAAAGATTTTTCAATAAAGGTATTTGATGGGTCAATAATTTGTCTTATTATACTTTTATGCTCTATTTAAAACATTTCTAAAATGCATGTTATGCCTTTTTAGTATTTGAACTTATGAACATGCTATAAGTATAGTCAAACCAATAAAACACATGGGTAGATAATAGTTGATATACTTTGCCAAATATTATAAATATATTGCATTATTTCATATAGTTATTTTGAATATGTGTTCTAATATTTGGATTAGTTGAATGGCTAAATTCTTGAAGATATGTATATGCTACTAACTTGCCAGGGAAAGAGGAACAAATGACAAATGGATCAACGAGCATTGATGAAGAGCGAGGAAGACTCATTCACGATGATGGAAATTCATTATGGTACCATGGGACATGCTTGATAAATTGAAGGAAGAACTGTTCCAAGAAATATAGGAATACGCTTACACTATATCGTCTGTGTGATAAATGTTTTGTTAAAGCAGGTATGCAGCCTTTATGTTATCCTATCATGGTTGTTCTACTTTCCTTTATTTATGGCGTGAATTAGTTAGAAATTATCTTTTTTGTTCAAATAAGCATTGATCCTATATAAAAGGAGATTATGCTTAGATAGAAAGTTATTCAGATGGTTCTATTATTGATATAATTTGAAGCAAAGTTACTTTTCTAGTTTTGAGTGTTATCTCATGATAATGTAATCCATTTTATGGAAATACAATGAAGAAGTGATTTTGAGTTCCATTTTGTGTTGGTAGCTAATAGAAGCTGACCAAGGCGGGTAACTTTGAAGATGGATTAGAGTAGATTAGATTAAGTTGTTTGAGCATTTACAATAGTTCAAGTAGAGTTCATTGTTCTTTCCAATAGCACTATACACTGTGTATGTTCCTGCAACACTTGCAGCAATAATCATTGTGAATGCTTTGGGTTGACAGAATAGATTAGGGATGAATTTATAGTTGTCAAAACTATTTTCATTAGTAGATGTGTGTGTTTACTTTCCTGGAACAATAGTGTAAGTTTCTTTCATGTATTTTCTTTCCTGTGGCTTAAGAAAAATGACTCCATGAGAGACTTAGTGCACAAACTGTGTTGTCCCATTTCAAGTATACATCCCCAGGTTGACAATTTAAATGCACTTCATGATAGGGAAAATGATACTTAGTTTGAATATACTATTCCTAGGAGAATCCATGGCATGATTATTATTACCTATTATGGGGTTGTTCAATATGTTTCTAAAATTTTTTCCCTTTTATGATAGATTTACTTCCTTGAAGCTACAAGTTATTTATGTTCTATGTCCTAGCAATATTATTATCAAGGAATTGTAAAATTAATTTGTATCTGTCATGGGGGGTGTCTTGCATATTATCCTTTGTGTATCCTTGTACAATATGTCATACCCTAGGATTAAGTTTCTCACCCCACATAACTATCACACATGGAATCTCAAAATGTTGCAAATACTACAATCTTGAGGCCTCTAGTAGCTCTTGGAAGCTAAAAAATCCAAGTTTACCAATGTATTTGAGAAATTTGTTCATAGAAATAAAATAGATGAGGAGAAAGGCCTCATTGGTCTTCATGTGTTAGATTATTTTTTGTTTCACATTGCTGAGTGTACAACGTCTAAATAAGTATGGGATAATCTTGCAGGGTTGTATCATAAAGTAAACCAATTCAATATCTTGCTATTGGAAGCCAATACCACTTCTCTTTCTCCAAATGCATTTCCCTCTATTTAGATTTTCTTGCATAGTTCAAATCCATTTTGTTTCAGTTGAAAGGTTGTGGTCATGTCGAAGAAGATAAGGAGTGTATTTTCTTGATCTTATCTAAGCTTAGAGGTCCTTTACAAGTTCTTGCCTCTACCTTCTATTATAATATGAATTCTATGTGAGAAGATAATAAGATACCCTTATTTGAGTAATTATATGATATATTAACTTGGGAGCAAGCCACATTAATTCAGATGGATTCTCTTCCTAAGAGTCATGCATTAATGGCTCAATATCCTAAGGACAAGCACAAGTATAAGAAGAAGCCACATGAAGATTCATCTTTAGGAGGAAAGCCTCCCTATAATCCCCCTATAAGCCTAAGGTTAATAATGATTAGAAGCATAAACCTCCTTCTCCTTCTCCTCCTCCTCACTTGGGAGGGGCATCTTCTAGGTATAAGAAGAAATGGGAGAATTATTCCTTTTGGGGGAAACCCATGCATAATGGCACACCATATTCTTAGAGGCTAGCATCATTAGAAGAAGTTATGATGAGGAAAAACTTTTCAATGCCTAATTCTTCTTCCTCGAGAAAAGGACAAGACCTCTCAACTAAGCCTTCATCATCTACTAGTTCTTGTTGGATTCTTGATTCTCGTGGTTCACATCACATGACTCATTCTATTGATTCTCTTTATGATATTCCTAATTCACATATTAATCTTGGGAATTGATCACAAATTTCATTTCTTGGGTATTCTCAGTTCAGATGCACGATGGTAGAATTGATGTTGTTCTTTTTGTTCCTAATATTTAATAGAATCTTGTTTCCATCTATTTAATTTCAAAATCATGGTGATGGAAATATTTTTGAGTTTTCTCATACTAATGTGACTATTAAAGAGATGCAGAATCCTGAAAAAGATCATTTTTATAGGAAAAGGTGATCATGCAGTTTATTTGTATAGATTTTATGGATTTGATTCCTCATCAAGATCATCCCTTCTTTCTCATGTAGATACTACGAGAAAACTTTAGCATGAACATTTTGGGAACCTAAATTAAATAAATATCTTTAGTAGATGAGTACACAAAATTTGGTGATTGGACTACCTTAGATCTCTTGTTCAGATGGATTTTATCCAAGATGTGTTCTTGACAAGCATCATAGAGATCCCTTTCTAAGGGTATGGCCACATGATCTTTATCTCCCCTTTATTTGGCACATAGCGACCTTATGTCATTTCCAACTCCTTTATTTTTGGGGAGCCAAGTGTTTTCTCACCTTCCTTCACCATTTCATAACCTTTGTTTCATTTGTGGAGAATTAGTTGGGATATTTCCTCTAGAAAATTTGCACAGATAATGGGGGGAGTATGTCAATCAAGAATTCAAGGAATTCTATTGTACTCAAGGTATTCTTCATCAACATACAATGTCATACACTCCTTGGAAAAATGGTGTGGCTGAGAAGAAGAATAGAACCTTACAAAAAATGGCCAATTGCACTATTCAATCTAGGTCCATAGCTCCAACATTTTGGATGGAGGTTGTCAATTGTGCCAAATATTATAGAATCATATGCCTCATAAGGAAATACTAAATATGAGTCCTTAGAAGGCTTGGTCTCATGTCAAGCCTAGGGTATCCTTTTTTAGAGTATTTGGCAGTGATGCATGGACATTCATTTATAATAATCAAGGAAAATAAATGAAGAAGAAAATTTAGCACTTAATTTTTGTTGGCTATTGTGAGGATGTGAAGGGATATCAATTATTTGACTGTGTCACTCAAGAGGTATATTTTCATCATGATGTTCAGTTTGATGAGTCCTTTACTCAAAAGGATTCTCCATCACAAGCCTCTCCCTCTCTTCTTCCATGTTCTTCTTCTAAAGTTATTTTTCCTTTAGATGATGATGATGTTGATGCTCTTGATGCTACCATTCCCAAATATGGTCTCGATCTAGTTGTTGACATTACTCCATCTTATCCTTCTCCTCCATCTACACCTAGTAGACTCTTATGGGCTCAAACAGTTGTTGAGGATGCTAGTTCTCTTGCGAGTGATCCCACAGCCACTCGTCACACTCGTTCCCAAATTTCAGGTATCAGTATTTTGAGTCATTTAATCTCTATTGATCCTCATAAGTTTTCATATTCTTCATGTATACCAAAATGGGATAATGCTATGGTTAAGGATCATTCTTCTCTAATGAATAATCATACTTGGGATTTGGTTCCTCATCCCAAGGGAAGAAAGTTAGTTTGGTGAAAATGGGTATATCGTACCAAATTTTTTAGTTGATGGTTATGTTGATAAGTATAAGGACAATCTAGTGGCTAAGGGGTTTTATCAGGTTGAAGGTATTGACTATTCTGAGAGCCTTTCTCTCATTTCCAAGATGGATTCCATTCATCTTGTACTTTCTATTGTTGTATTGAAGGGTTCATTATTGTTTCAAATAGATGTGAACAGTTTTTTCTTGCATGGATATCTTCAAGAGGAGATCTATATGGACAAGCCACCAAGTTTTGTACATGATTCTTTACTTATTTGTAGGCTTCAACATTCATCATATGGTGTCAAGAATGCTCTTGGAGCTTGGTATGAGAAGATGAATATTTTTTTTCTTGGTTCTAGATTCACTAGATGTCATTTCAATCATATAGTTTACATTCAGTGGCATGATGAGGATCTTCTTGTTCTTGTTCTTTATGTGGATGACTTAATACTTACATAGAGTTCTCATACCATGATTGATAAAACTCAAAGATCCATGATTAAGCATTTTGATATGAGTGACCTTGGTTTGTTGCATTATTTTCTTGGTCTTAAAATTCATCAATCTTCTAGCCACATTTCAATTTTCTAACAAAAGTATGCTCTTGGTTTTCTACAAAGATTTGAAATGGTTGATTGTAAACCAACCCCTACTCCTTTTTAGTCAGGTGTTGTGTTTTCTATAAACTAAACTAGTCCATCATTGGATGCTACCTTCTATAGGTACTAGGTTGCATCCTTTTTTACCTGACACATAGTTGTCTTGATATTTTCTTTGAGGTTAGTCTTACCTCTTGGTTCTCTCAAAATAATTCATTACAGTTAATTATAGGTTACTAAGTACATTCTATGGTTCATTAAGGGCACTATAAGTCTTGTCTCCTGGTTCTCTCAAGATCATTCATGAGAGCCATTCACAAGAAGCTAAGTACATTCTATGGTACATTCAAGGCACTATACAGTTTGGCATTCACTACACTTCAGGTGCTATTAAGATTATGGGATTCATTGAATCAAATTGGGCTGATGATGTTGATGATCGAAAGTGTACCTCCATTTTTTTTTGCCTTAGTTCAGGTCCATTTTCTTGGTCTTGCAAAAATAAAACTTCTATTTCATAAACATCAAATGACGTTGAGTATTAAGGAGTTGTCTTGGATAGTCAAGAGATTCTTTAGCTTTGACAATTGATGGTTGAGTTTGGCTTTCCTATTAATAGTGAAAAAAAATTTCCTTCTTTTTAGACCTTGATAATTGATTGACTCCTAATCCAATCCAGAAGAAAATCTATCACTGTCAGTTGAGTTAGTCACTCACGACTACACTCTCTGCATCAAAGGTGCAACTACCTTCTAAAATGATTAATATTTTAACTCATTTATTTCAAAAGAATAAATTGCGAGAGATACTTTTAACTAGAAAGTACTAAAGGAAAATATCATTCCATTATAAGCTTATAAAGGAATATTATAGATTATCATAAAATTCAATCAACTACAAGCTAGCTGACTTAAAATTGATGAAAACTATTTTTACGATTGATTATAAGATAGAACATCACATAAAAGATTACTGAAAAAGATTAATAGCATACACATAGATCATGTAACATGTAATCCAATTCCAATTGAAATCAAACATACATGCTTAATCCAACCAATTGACCAAAGATATACCACAATCTAATATATAAACCGACTAATATTATAATCATATGCTATTAAATCTTAATAATAGTTAAAGAGAAATATATTGAAAAATATTTCATAATATATATATATATATATATATATATATATATATATATATATATATATATATATATATATATATGTATATATATATATATGTATATATATATATATGTATATATATATATGTATATATATATATATATATACTATATATA